>QANU01053415.1:0-149482 GCA_003254905.1 Nissolia schottii
TATAAAAGTTATATTATAAAATATATGTATATAGGACGGTGGGGGGGAGTAGCCCCTGACACCGAATTTCTCTTTAATTCTTTGTTTCCCCTTCGTTCTTGTTCTTTGTTTTTCTTTGTGTTTCTTTCTTTGTTAATTGTTTTCATTCCTTTTCCCCCCTGACACAAATTCTTTCATTTCTTTGTTTTCTTTTGAAGCTTTGTGCTTCATTTCTTTGCCTTCTTTTCTTTATTTTTTTTTGTTTCCCCTTCCCCCCCGGCGCCGAATCCCTTTCTTTTCTTTGTTTTTCTTTGTTTCTTTTGCTTCCTTTTCTTTGTTTCTTTATTTCCCCCTTTTTTGCCCATTTATTTCATTTTCTTTCTTCCTTCCCTGAAGCAAATTTGTTTCCATCCCTTCTTTGCTTCTTCGTCCGTTTTCTTTCTTTCTTTTTCGTTTTCCTTTCTTTTCTTTGGTTGTCCGTTCGTACACTGCTGTGATGCTGCCGGACACTGGAAAAATAGGAGGATCGTCATGGAAGTGCTCAGGAAATTTTCCTCTTCACTTCTACCGTTTCCAAACTGGATTTGGAGGTGGGTAGTCCGATCACCCCTGTCTATGGGATTTCTATCTGTATGTTTATGTATGTATTTTTGAGTAGAAAAAATTAGAAATATTATGAGAAAAATATGGAGTTAATGAGGCTTGAAGGATTTGTAGAAATATTGAGGTTAGAAAAATATAACTGTGGGTAACTAATTAAAATTATCTCTTGATGGTTCTAGGCCTTTTTGCTTGTTCAAGTGATTTAGGAGAAAATGCACATAATATGTGACTTTTGCCTTAAAATAAACTTGCATGTGCTATTAGTGATTTGATGAGGATAAATGTATATTTTTGGTTGTTAAAGCTTGTGGGTAAACTTGGTTTTGGTCACCCCTTGGTGGCTTATGTTTGCTTGTATGTGTTTATATGCTTTTATGCCTTACGATAAATTATGATAGAAATGCTATGCTAGGACTTAGGAGATGACTCTGAAGGGTCCTGTCACCTGGACTAGATAGGATTTGTATGTATGAAAAACTCGAGAAGTTCAGGAGAGAAGAGGAAGAAGAAAGCAAGAAAAACGAAGAAAAGAGAGTCTGGTTCGTCAGGTGTAGCAGGGTAGGTCCGCGGAGAGGAACTGAGGGGAATCTAGAAGGTTGCGGAGCGGGCACCAGGAATGGTGTTGGTTGGGGTCTGCGGAGGATTCCGGGGGGAGTGAATGTGAGGGAATGAGAGAAAATAAGTAACGAGATAAGTACTGAGTGTTCCGCGGAGAGTGGCTGAGAGGAGTCTAGATAAGTTGATGAGTGGGTACCTGGGATGGTATTGAGAGGTTCCGCGGATAGAGACTGAGAGAAGTATAGAGAGTTGATGAGAGGGTACCTGAGATGGTGCTGCATGGGTTCCGCGGAGGATCCCTGGAGTGCCGAGAGAGTTACGTAGAGTGTTGAGGGAGCACCAGGAATGGTGTTGAATGGGTTCCGCGTAGGATCCCTGGAGTGCTGAGAGAGTTAGGTGGAGAGTGTTGAGTGAGCACCAGGAATGGTGCTGAATGTGATCTGCGGAGGATCCCTAGAGTGATGAGAGGGTTATGTGAAGAATGTTAAGTGGGCACCGAGAGTGGGGCCGAAAGGGTTCCGTAGAGGATCCCTGGAAATGCTAAGAGAGTTACGTGAAGAGTGTTGAGGGAGCACCAGGAGTGGTGTTGAATGGGTTCCGCGTAGGATCCCTGGAAGGGCTGGGAAGGTTACGTGAAGAGTGCTGAGTGAGCACCCGTAGTAGTGTCGAGTAGGGTTCCGCGGAGGATCCCTAGAGTGCGAGTGCTGGGTAGGTTCCGCGGAGGAACCCCGAAGTTGATAAGTGAGTACAAGCATGTATATGATGAATGAATGAGTTAGGTTTATGATGATGTATGATGATGTGTGATGATGTATGAGGAATGTGTTATGAGGTATGTTTATGATAAGTGCATGACATATTTGTATAATGATGTATGTGGAACATTGCATGTAGAATATGTATGTTAGGAAGGATTATGCTATCATGCATCATGAGAACTACAGGTTAATCACGTAAAGTTTAAAGAGCATAATTGAACCTTAGGGAACAAGTATGTAGCTATATGATAGGATGCATCACTCTTGGCGGAAACGCCCCTCACCAGTCCCCACAAAGGGGTGGATTGGTTAATGATGAAGAATGAAAAGAAAGAAAGAAAGGATGAATGAGAACGAGGACCAGGAGTTCACGCTTGGCTCGGAAGAACAAAATGAAAAGAAAGAAAGTAACGAAAGGAAGAATGAGAAAGGGTGACGTCACGCCTAAGGTTATGAGTATGATGATGTATGAGTCCAACGCTTGGTTGCGTCGCAAGGGCCAACCCCCGCCTCCTACCTAGTGGAGGTTGGCCCGCTTGATTGGCAGCGATGGACCTAGACCCCATCGGTGGTTAGCAACCACTCTGGTGTGAGCGCAGCTGAGTCGTCAGTCAAGTTGGGAACAGAAGTGGTTGTAGTCGTTTGGCCACGGCTACAAGAGCGAAGGGCTAGAGGAAAGGCGCTAACCCGGCCAAGCCGGTATGCGTAAGAAAAAGAATGAGAAGACGCTAACCCGGGTAAGCCGGTATGCATAAGAAAAGAAAAGAAGGACGCTAAACCTGATGAGCCGGTATGCGTAAGAGAATCCCTATGTTCCCCAAGCATGAGCATATGATGTATGAGTTACATGAGTATATGATGAATGAGTACATGAGTATATGATGCATGAGTATATGATGATGTAAGAGTATATAAAGTATGAGTATATAATGATGTATGTCTGTGTAGTCGTCAAGAGAACGCTCGAGACGGCCTATGTATATACGCGAGGTAAAGTTAACAAGCACGAGAACTTAGATAAAAAAGACTAGTTCCCCAGTCACCTAGTAAAATAGATAAAGCCGTTCAGGACTTTAGGCCAGATAATAATCAGTAGGATGTTAGTATGCATGTTCACTTAGAAACACCTGAGCAGCCGATTGATAAGTGAGTTAAAAGGATCCCCTGACTCCAAGGTAAACTACTGAGGACGAATGTTCTCACCCCCACTCACTTATGCTTCCAGGGGCAGACGTGAGCTATGAGAAGCAACCAGAGGATCAACAGAAAGAACGGAGGACAAGCCATCGATGACGGACAGACAGATCTTCAAGGCTATGAAAACATATTGGGCCAGTTATGCACTAGTTGAATTTTATGATGTATATGGATGATTATAATATGTATATGTACTTTATTATAATATTATGTGATTTGTTGTACTCATTTGTGATGGACCATGTATTGATTATGCAATTGCTTAGACTAAGGATAATGAATATTCATAAGTCCTATCATTTGTCTTATATACTGTGATTCACACATGGCTCATATTTTGTAAATAAGCACTCAGTAACAAAGTTTTAAATTGGTCCATATTTTCCTTAATCAAGTATTTTCAAAAAAGTAATAAGGGACTATAAGTATTCCCACCAAGTGATTAACAACCTAGTGAGCATTGCGTACTACTCGAGGGTATGCAGTTAGCTAGGGTGTTACAACGTCAGAATCCAAGAGTCAGCAATTCACCTTGAGTTGAAGCTACCCATAGGAATTGTTAGTTTTATTTTGTAATTGAGTTATGTCTAGAGTGCTCCAATTGTATACAGGCAGGATCCTCAAACCAGTCGCGTATTTTATCATGTATATTTATGTTTAATGTAAAAGGTTTATGTTTATTTAGAAAAAGAAAGGTTTTAGTTTATTTATTAAAGTTAAAGTGCATGTTTTTACGAAAAGCGTTCCAAAGGCTTCCACAAGGGAACTAGTCCCTTGCTTGCCAGTCACCTCCTAAGTTGGGGTGTGACAATCTTCATCATCAAACATATTGACACCAATAGATTTCAACCCATCACCCAACCCTTGTAGTAGTCGAAAAAGAATTCTTGATACAAATTGATTCTCTCCTAGCCTTAATTTCAAACAAATTTTTTTCTTCAAATCATCTAAATGCATACTCTGCTTAATTGTAATAGATGTAGGACCATTATTCATAAACCCATGTTCACCTCATACATTCTCCCATTAGAATAAATGAGCACAATAAGAGATCTTCATTTTCTAAGTCTGGATAAAACACATTTTATGTCAAACATACAATTAACGCAAATACAAAAATATATTCTAACATTTAAAATTCACACCATTAGACATATTTAAACTAATTTGAACAATGAGAAATACTAAATTGCATATTAATTAACTAGTCATAAATTGAATAGTATACTACTTTATGCATCAATCTATCATAAATTGCTTAGCAAACTAATATAGACA
Organism: Nissolia schottii; assembly: GCA_003254905.1. Lineage (NCBI taxonomy): Eukaryota > Viridiplantae > Streptophyta > Magnoliopsida > Fabales > Fabaceae > Nissolia > Nissolia schottii. The sequence continues at coordinate 4,374 of QANU01053415.1, forward strand.
ACATTTATATAATCAATTTAAAGATTACATTTAAAGAAATTTATGTAATTCACACATACTGGTTAAACTATACATTTAAAGAAATATTATAGCATTATAATAAATTAAAACTTACAATTCTACCACACAAATTGGATAAACTACTCCTTTATTCAACAATTCATGAGTTGAGAGAGAACTGAGATTCTAAAGAGAGAATGAGTTTGTAGAGAGAAAAGTAAAATTTAGAAAATGAGAACGAATGAATTGCTTTAGGGTGGTGGGGTTGGTTTAAGGGGCCCGGAAGCCAAATCACTAAATCGATTGGCGAATTCAATGTATAACCGCCTTTCAGGTTGGTGAATTTAATGAATAGTCGGCTGACGAATTGACATCTTCAAACCATATCGCCTAACGAGTTGGCAAATCTTGCTTGTACTCGCCAAACGAATTGGCGAGTCCTACGTGGCCTTGCCACGCGGACTCGCCTGTAGTGTTGGCTGAAACAGGTGCATTCCTGTAATATATTTTGAATCAGGAAAATTTTGGAAATATGTTTTAGTAACAGGGACAGTATAGTAAAAAATTTCATCAGTTATCATGATCAATATTTATCAATTTTTTTTGTATTTATGTTAGATAAGAGGTCCACTTTATAGTGAATGGTGAGAGATAAAATTTAATAATATATGACACAAAATTTACTTAAAATAATCCATTCTCATACAATTACCATCCTTCAATCTCACCGTTATTTTCAATCTCTAATTATTTGGTATTAGCTGTACTAATCATGTATTTACGCATAAAAAAATGATTAAGTCTTACATTACTCTTTAAAATTCTCTTTTATAATTTTTTCTTATATTATTAATATATAAAAATTAATTTCAATGTAAACCAAGTCAATTTATGACTTTGACTTTTTATTTCTTTCTTAAGAAATGGAAGTTGACCACACAAAGCTTATACCAGTATCTTTCCATTTCAATTTATATACGTTAAATTAAGATTTGAAGAGGGCAAATTGAATTTAAACTCAATTATTATTTGCCATCGGGGTTATTTATTTAATAAATTATTTTGTATGCTTGACGGATGACTTCAATTAATCTTTTTATGTCATGACGGTGTTACTACTCACACGTCACACTAATATTTATTACGTGGCACTGAGCAAAGCATACAGTATAACCACGTGGCTTTACAGTGCTACGGAAGAATAATGGCGAGTCTCGTGGATTGAACCACTTAAATCCTTTTTCTTTTTTTATTGGCAATCCCTCAAACAAAATACGTAATGAATTTTCCTAGCCAATGTGTACCTAAGTCAATTTGATAGTATTGGATCATTACTTTTTAAACTATAATATACAAAATAATCAAACCAACAAGCTGTTAAATAAGTGGTTGGCAACTTGACCTCTGAAAAAAAAAATTCTCACAATTGTTTTATAAAAAAATATTAAATAATCAAAATTTTATAATTTTTAAGAGACTTGTATTTTATCTAATGATTTTTTGCCTAGTGTATTTTTTTTCTCTTAAATGACATTGTTGAGAGAAAACATCAACACATACTTAGTGTGGCAATAGCTCTCATTTTTTAGTCTCATCTACCACAATGTTTTCGTCACTTTGCCATTAGCTATGCAGTTCACATCATAAATAGAATCCCAAGCAATTTTCTAAAAAACAATTCACCTTTTGAAATCTTGTTTAATAAACTCCCTAAATTTACAAATTTGAAAGTTTTTGGATGTCTAGCATTTGGTTCCACTTTAACTTCAAACAGAAAGAAACTTGATCCAAGATATTCTTAGGATACAAAAAAGAAACTAAAGGCTACACACTTCTAGATATTCATACAAATGAAATATACCCTATAAAAAATGTTGTCTTCTATGAATTTCATTTTCCATTTGCCGACATCACAACAAATTCCTATAGTTCATCACAAGGTACAAACATTGTTCCATTGTCTGTTTACAAAACTTGTGATCCCTTCACATATTCTCTTATTTTTCATTCATCCCAATCCATCACTCCTCACAGTAATTCCTTCCCACAAAGTGACTTTCTCATTGGAGCTTCCATAACTCCTCCTGTCATTACTGATTCGTCAGTTCCTGCACATCAGAATCCTTCACTCGCAACACGACAATCCACCGGACATAGAAAACCACCTAGCTATCTACAGGACTACCATTGCATGTTGGCTACTTCCAATTCAATTTCTTCACCTTCTTATATCATCATGTATCGTCTCTCAGATTATCTTTCATATAACAACTTGTCTGTTGCATACAAGCACTTTTCATTGTCTATCTCTGCCAATCCGAAGCCTAGAACCTACAATGAGGTTGTGTCTTAACCCTGTTGGCAATCTACAATTGATGTTGAGCTTTAAGCTCTTGAAATAAACAAAACCCGGTCCCTTACTTCTCTATCTCTTGGCAAGAAGGCAATTGGATACAGATGAGTCTTTAGGATCAAATACAATCTTGATGGTTAAATTAAGCGAAACAAGGCTCGTTTGGTGGTGAAGGGTTTCACTCAAATTGCTGGAATAAATTATTATGAAACTTTTAGCCCTGTGGTTAAGATGACCACTATACGATTGCTCCTTTCCATTGCTACAGCAAAAGGATGGCACATCAAGAAATTGGATGTCGATACTGTATTCTTACATGGAGACCTTACTGAAGAAGTTTACGTGAAGGCTCTTGCAGGTCTATCTCTTCCTATACTAGGCCTTGTTTGTTGATTACAAAAGTTCTTATACGGGCTCAAACAAGCCTGTAGGAAGTGGATTGTGAAACTAACCTTTATTCTCACTGCATCGGGTTTCATTCAGTCCAAGGCAGATTACTCTTTGTTCACCAAGGTCACTTCCACAAGTTTCACATCCATCTTGGTTTCTGTTGATGACTTGGTCATGGCAGGCAATGATTTCTCAGAAATTAACACAATCAAAGCACTTTTTCATGACCGTTTTAAGACCAAGGACCTTGGTGATCTCAAGTTTTTCTTGGGAATGGAAATTGCTCGTTCCTCCAAAGGCATTTCTTTTTTATCAACACAAATACAAACTTGCTTTACTTGAGGAATCAGGCATGCTCGATGCTAAGCCATTTAGTACTCCTATGGATTAGCATGACAAGTTGTCTAAGAATTCTGATTCTTCACTAGTGGAAGTTCTGTCTTATAGGAGACTTATTGGTAAACTCCTATATTTGGAAAACACATGCCCAGATATCAGCTTTGCAGTAGGAAAACTAAGTCAGTTCCTTGATTGTCCCTCAGTTCCTCACCATCAAGCTGCACAACGAGTGTTAAGATACCCCAAGCAAGCTCCTGCCACAAGCCTGTTCTTCCTAGCTACATCACCCCTTCTCTTAAATGGCTACATCGATTCTGATTGGGGTGCTTGTAGTGATATTCATTGATCCATTTCAAGTTTCTATATTTTCCTTAGAACAACATTAGTTTCGTGGCGCAGCAAGAAACAAACAATAGTAGCACCATCCTCTTCTGAAGATGATTATAGAGCTCTAGCACAAGCCACGTGTGAAGCTTAATGGATAACTTACCTTCTTGCTGATTTTTAGTTGCCATCCACCCAAGCCTGTAACCTCTACTACGATAATCAATCAATTATTCAAATTGGAGTTAACCTTGTCCATCATGAAAGAACCAAGCATATGGAGGTTGATTTCCATGTTGTGCATGACAAAGTACAAAGTGGTTTGTTGAAACTTCTTTACATTCCCACGACAGAACAAGTAGCAGGCATTTTAACCAAACCATTAGCCCCTGGACCATTTCAATCATGTGTTTCTAAGCTTGTATTGCTCAATTTCCACATGCCAACTTGAGGAGGGAGTGTTACCTCATATATTCAGTTTGAATAACATACTTGCACAACAAGTAATGCCTTGTATTTATGGTAAATTAGTTAGTTAGAAATAGTTAGAGATATTTAGTTGTCATAACTGTCATTAGCTGTCATTTCTCTCTTATACAAATCATAGCTTAGAGAAATTGCTAGTATATAAGGCTAAGTCAATGAACAATGTAACTAACTTGTTTCATTCCAACTTAATCATAACAAAGATGAATTTTCAACACCTCTCGCTTCCTTTCTTCCTCTACAAGTTTCCTCATTCTTCTTCATTTCTCCTAAATCCACTTCAATGGATTTAACGATAAATGATCTTTGTAGGAGTAGTACAAAAAATGTTAAATGGATAAAATTATCACACCTTCAATTTCATTAACGTGATTAATATTATACTCTTTCTTGTCTGTCATTAATAACCACAATTAAATTAAAGATTAAAGATATTATTAAAATAAAATTACCACAATCTTCATATTCAAAATTGATCAATATTCTTTATCTCAAGGACCATTTTCATTATCCTAACTAAAAAAAACTATCTTTTCTCTAGATTTCTCCATCCCTTTCTTTGATTTCCTAGGCACAACTTCTAGAAGGGTCACCACTGCCTCTCTTATGCGGCAGTAAGCCCTTTTCTCTCATTTTTAGGTTTTTTTTTCCAATAAATAGTTCATAAGATCTATTAGATGTAAAGTGTTTTACCTAAGTTAGTTGTTTAATAATAAATCTCGTAGTTTTTCGCCTTCTTTATGAGTAGTTTTTTGTTCTTCCTTGTGGTTGTTTCTGTTTTGTTTTCACGATGCTTTTCTTTATAAAGGCTTTTCAAATGTGAAAGTATTCAGATCTAATGTGAAAGGAAGCGTAATAGACCCTTCAAACTGCATCACTGGTAGTGTTGATCTCCATTGTAAAAGATGCTTAGACATCGAGAAGTCTTTAGGTAAGGAGCAGAACTACAGATCTGCGGCTAGTTCAGGATTTAGAGTGTATTTTTTTTTATTAGCGTTAAATGTGATGTAGTTTTATTACCTTGTATGTGTCGTTTGGTTTATCTAAGAATGAAAGTGATTGTTTCTAGTAAAATAAACATTGACCGATATTCTAGAATCCTAAAATACCTGAACTTAACAATTATTATGAAGTAGGGAAAGTAATATAGAAGAAATTATGCAACTTAAAATTAAATTATGGAAAAAAATGTTAAATCACTTTCTTTCATTGCATAATGTGTCAAAAATTATCTTTCCTAAATCTTGAATTGTTGGGTAGAGTTAACCAAATGATTTAATATTTCAACATAACTTATCTTGCAAGAGTCATTTGAGCCTGAAGCATGGACAAGTGCACAATGCATATGTGATAGGTCATATCTTATTGAAATTCATCTCATTTCATTCAAAAAATAGAGGCACAATGATCGAACTTCGGATCACTTAATCATAAAAATATTGATCTTATCTCTTTTAAAAGCTTTAAGTTAATTTTTGACATGACGTCCAATCCATTCATTTGACATGTTAGTGTTTATAGGTGGTTGTGTTGTGTTTGATGTACTTGTTAGAACTTGAACTTATGTACTTGAGCTTGTTTTGTGGCCCCTCTCTTTTAGGTTCTTGGTTAGTTCTCATCAACCGTCAAAAAAAAAAAGTGATGTCAAAGTCTATGAACTTCTTATACTTTATNTCAAAAAAAAAAAAGTGATGTCAAAGTCTATGAACTTCTTATATTTTATATTGAGTCATTGCACATGTTCAGTTGGAGTGGGAGATGTGTGTTAAACATCATCGACTAGCCATACAGTTTAGAAAAAACTTTATGCTATGTTTGGAAAATTTAGAAAGGCTTAAATATGTTTTTAGTCCCTGTAAAATTGAAATGTTTGTCTTTGGTCCCTGTAAAATTTTTCGTTAGGATTTAGTCCCTAAAAAAATTGTTTGTTTTTAGTCTTTAACGTTAGTTGAAGACGGTTCATGCTGATATGTCTGTTACTTTTGCCACGTGTCATGACATGTGGTACGCTACATGGCAAAACCCATTAAACTACCCAAAAACCCAACCCACCCAACCACCATTAGATTATTCATAGTAACGTGGTTATTCTTGTTCATTGTATCCGTAACAAACAATAACTCTAGTATGAAAAAAATCTTTGAACTTTATATTCATGTGTCTAATTTCGGTAAAACTTCTAGGTATCTTATGACTGAAAAACCACAAAAGTAAAACAAAGAAATTAATAAAATAAAATGTGTGTCGGGTTGTTAGAATAGCAACACATATTGGACCATGGAAAAGTTGAACAAGAAAATTTACTTTTGCAACTTTCAAATAAACAAATGCGTAAACCGTGACACAAAAATTATTAGATGTTATTTCTTTGTTTCATTGGACAGACTCGAACTCAAGACTTTTAGGAGAAGTGGGGACAATAATGCTAATTGGACTTACATTAAAAGGATTTATACCCGAAACCTCTGACATTCAAATGTTATTATTATGCTCAAGTGTTTAATATTACCATCCACAAATAAATTTAGGGTAATGGATCATTTTAATTTAATTTTTCAATTGAAAATGTTAAGTGTGATGATCTTTTATAATTAATTATGGAGATGAGACTCATACATGACTTACACAATAACAAAATTAATGGTGATAGATTATATCAATTGAAAAGTCTAATAAAGAAGATTTATTCCCAAAATTTAGTGAGACAACTACTTTTTATTATCACAAATGAAAAATAATTAGATACTCTCTCGATGTGTCGTGTGAGGTAGCATTTACTTCATTTCCAGATTGACATTTTAATTCTATATAATTTATGATAAAAGATATTACTAACTTACTTATTTATTATTTTCATATTTCAAATATTAAAAATAAAGTTTAGATTAATACATTAGGGAATAAATTGCCAATAAAATATGGTTGAAATGTTATTGAAGTATATGTATTGTATACTTGTGTATTATGCACTCAGTACAGTATTCTGTTATAGTTAGATAAAGTAGTTAGTTGGTTTACTTACTTCAAGTTAATTAAGTTTGCCTTCTAAGACTGTTAGTTCGGTTATTCAACAGAGCTTACTATATAAGCTTAAATCTAGCTTCCATGTATCTCATTCAATTCATCCTCTATTCACTCATTCATCCACTCTGCGTTAGTTTTCTAGTTCGTGATAGATGTCAAAATATAATATAAATGAAATGTAATTTCTTATGTAAAAAAGAATATTGAAAATCCAATTACTGCTATTACTTTCATATTCAACTGCAATTAAAAAACGAAAATTCCTAAATATTAATTAAATACAAGAAGATTTCCTCAATCCTAAAGTTAGTCATCATAGATCTTCTCATAATGGTAATTTTCCACTCAAATTATGGAGATAATATTTTTTTTAATAAATAATGAGAGGGGTAAATTTTTTTGGTAAGGAATGAAAAGGGTAAATAAATCTTATGGTCTTTTGGAAAATAAATTTGTATCTTTGTCAAAGAAAATAAGAGGATATATATATATGTGTGTGTGTGTGTATATACATACACACACACACACACACATATATATATATAAAGGATGATTTATGTGAGAATGAGCATTTTATGTGATAATGTGAGAGTGAATTTTCAATCATTAAATTATATTTGTATAGTCAAGATTGAATCTTAAAAAGAAAAAGTATATATCGAACAGAATTAATGGGCGAAAATCAATTTAAATATATTTTCCTTTTAAGATTCCATCTTAACTATATAAATATAATATAATGATTAAAAATTCATTCTCATGTTCTCACATAAGAAGCTCATTCTCATATAAAACTTTCACACGCACATTTATATTAATAGAAAATATTTCATTCTTTTTAGATCTTCTCATAATCGTTTTTCCACTTAAATGGGAGGGATACATTTCTTTTGGCAAATAAAGGGAGGGGGTAAATAAATCTTATGCTTTAATTTATTTCTCTTGGAAAATAAATTTATATCTTTGTGAAATAAAATTAGGGGATATTTTTCCTTACATAAAAGATTTTATCCTTTTAGTTATCCCGATCTTATCATAATCGTTATTTTTCACTCAAATGAGAGGGATATATTTTCTTGGTTAAATAATGAAATGGGTAAATAAATCTTATGGTTTAGTTTGTTTCTTTTAGAAAATAAATTTATATCTTCGTGAAAGAAAATAAGGGGACATTTTTTTTTATCGAAAATATTTCGTCATTTTTAATTATACCGTCATAGATCTTCTCATAGTCTTTATCTTCTAGTAAGCTTATATTATATTATTTTACAAGTTGTGATAGGTTTGATAACTTTTTTTTTCAAACTTTCATAATATAATTGAAAGAGTACAATTTATATTGTTACTTGTTAGCCTTATATATTCAAATATAGGTTTAACTCTAATGCACTGATAATATAAATTTTTTTACACTCATTTAATTAAATCTTATTATATAAATAAAAATAATTTATTCTCTCACTTATTTTTTAAAAAATTATAAATATAAAATTATTTAATTAAATAATAATACAAAATATAATACATATCAATTCAACTCTTTAAATATTGAAAACTTAAATGTTAATGTCATTGACTCATTAATGTTGTTGACGGTACAAATATATATTGTAACATTTCCGATATGCATAATGTGTTGAACTCCCTTCAAATCATAAAAAATAATTTCCGTCTTGCTAATTGTACCTAACAAAAATTGATATCTTATGTATATCATTAAGAGAAATAAACATCTTAAATTAGATAAATAAATATTATAAAACAGATAAACAAACATTATTAAATATATAAATGAGTAATATTAAACACACGTGTATTTGTGAACACACAAAACATATAAATAATCATTATCAAATACATTAATAAGTAAATATTAAACGCACGTGTGTTTGTACATACATAAATACTTAATGATAATATTTGTTTCTTTATTTTATAATGTTTTTTTTTTGTGTGGGTGTACAGATGTGTTAATTTTTTAGATGGACAAGTAATATTATTGAAATAATTCTGATATTACTTTAAGAACTATTATCTTTGTAAATAATTTAAACAATTAAATATAGGCCGTAGAACGATTTTATGTGATTAATTCTAAAAAATTGAAAATAAAATTCATCGCATGTGCGTAGGTTAAAATTGAAAGCTCTCTTGCACGTGTGGTTCATGCACACGGCAGTATTAGCTGCTGCTGTCTGCTGACCATTCACCATTCCAGTTAAACTGTAAGCCTCTCAGGTTTTCCTAATCCACACACATGCAACCCAAAAATTGACCACTTACCATTATCATGGGCAAATGAGTAAATTCCTCTTCTTAACCAAGGGCAAAACAGTAACACCAAAACCATCCCACTTGCATTAACCAAAGTAAAATAAATAAATAAATGATATTAGGACAACCCAGTTAATAACGGCGTGAAGTTTAACGTGGATTCCACTTTGATCTACTTACGCTTTTTTAAATTAAGTTATCATAATGATATTACTCATTATAAAATAAAAAATTATGTTAATATGATGATTAATTATTTTAGACAACATATTTATCAATTTTATATTTTTATGAGTGTGATAATTTAAAAGTTTTTATAATAGCAATTTTTTTAAATTTATTTATAAATTAATGTATTTAAACACAAAACTGTGTAATAAAAAAACACAAAATCGTGTCCCCCTACGTTAAATCGGGAAAGAAAAAGGTTTATAAACCTCAAATAATCTCACCAAACAAATCTTAAAGAAAATAAAATAAATTAAACTATATATAAAAACCCAGCAAGAAACGAGAAACCCCCCATTCTTACATGTCCCCAATTCACTCACTCAACCAACACAGCAAACAAAAAAAACCAAACCTTCAACCTTTCTCTCACATTTTCTTTGCATTGGGTATCAGAAAGTCTCAACCTTTTCCTGAACAAAGAAAAAAAGGTCTCACTCCTTTCTAGAGAGATAGAAGAGAAGAAGAAGCAACATGTGTGGAGGTGCTATAATCTCCGACTTCATTCCGGCGGGTTCTCCCGCCGCGGTGGGGCGGTCCCGGCGCGTGACGGCGGAGCTTCTGTGGCCCCACCTGAGGAAGCCGACCTCAGCTGGAGGCGGCGGCAAGAGGAGGAAGGCGGCGGTGGCTGATGATGACTTCGAGGCAGATTTCAGGGACTTTAAGGATGATTCCGACATCGGCGAGGACGACGAGGATGAGGATGATGTTGACAACATTCTGGTCGGTGTCAAGGGATTTGGATCATTCCCTTCCTTTTCCAGCAACAAAACCAAGCCTCGCCTCGCTCGTGGTAACTCCTCTTCTTCTCTTCTCTCATCATGAACCTTTTGGCTGTTGTTCTTTGTTTATATGATTTTTTTTGATTTTGGTTTTGGTTCTCACATGCATTTGTTGGATTTTGGTGGAAAAAATCGCGTCTTTTTTTTGGTGTAATTTTGGTAGCTGATTAGTTCTGGAAAATAGTCGTTGTTTTTTTTTTTTTTTTGGTTAAAGCTAGCTCATGAAGTTTATGATTTTGAAGCTAAATCCAAACAGACCCTTGATGATTTTTCGTTGAATTCCTTTATTTTGGTTGGAAACTAGGAACTGGCTTTTTGTAGAAAAATGGAATTTTGTTTTTCCCTGTGGTGTGCGTGTTTGATTTTTGGTTTGTGGAATTGATTATTATAGGCACAGGAAAATTTTATTCAATCTTCTTTTGCTCTTGTTTTTGTAGATCTTATCAGCCTTTTGAAGATTTTTTTTTTTTATGATTTATTGAATGATTGGAGTTCTCTGTTCAGGAATGATTTATTTAATTTTCTTTGGTAAATGAAAATGAGGGGAACATTCCTTTTGATATATTTTTTTTTTGTAGATCCAATTGGAGCTGGTTATGATTAATTAAACAAGATTTCACCCTTATGAATTTTTTTTAGGGTTATTGATGTTAATCTTGTTATATCTGTTGGGTGTTGGGTTGAATTTTTCCCCTTCCCCCCACTTATGAGATTAATTTATTTTTACTGGTTATAAATTTTGATTTTTTTGGGTATGTTTAATTGATCTTCTTGGCCTCTATTTTCTCCTGGTTGATAGAAAATGAGCGGGTTATGCGTACAACAATTCATCTGCATGTGATTTTGATGTTTGATTTTGTGTTGTTTGAAAATTGTGCTTTGGATTCAATTTTGCCTCTGCGTGTTTCCTTGTGCGATTAGGCATGTGATTCATCAATCTACTGTGCTTCTAAATGATCAATTTATTGATCTGTCACTTCATTATTTGATGATCTTCAGCATACTTTTGTAATCTGTTTGGTTCATTGATCCAAGCTTGATATTGAGTTGAATATTGCTATCCTCTAATAATGAGCTGTGATGAGCCAAATAATGCCATTTGCGCTAGATTGCATGCATTTAACAATCCTTGAAATTGAAATTCGGATGATTGATGCTTTGTTTCATCAAAGATGTGTTATATGCTTCTTAATGGCATGTAAATGCAACTTCCCCTTTGTTATCGAATATAAAGAACAAATAATAACCTTCATTAAGATATGTACGTATTAGATCTTTTGCTGATTTTCTTCTTACCTTGTGGATTTGTTTAACATATGCTTTGCGTTTGTTTTCGGTATTATCATTCTTTTTAAACGAGACTGCATGCCCATTGTTCGTCCCCTGATGTTTACATTCTCTTTCGATTATGTTTGGAGGACTTGTGGCTGCGAAACCTGTGGAATCAAGCGAGCAGGTAGAGAAGCCTGCTAAGAGGAAGAGGAAGAATCAGTATCGGGGGATCCGTCAGCGCCCGTGGGGGAAATGGGCTGCCGAAATCCGCGACCCAGGAAAGGGTGTTCGTGTCTGGCTTGGAACCTTCAGCACAGCTGAGGAAGCTGCCAGGGCTTATGATGCCGAAGCAAGGAGGATCCGCGGCAATAAAGCCAAGGTGAACTTCCCTGATGAGGGACCGGCTGCTCCTGTGAAACGCTCCAAGGCACAACCGGACGAGACGCTTCCAATGGAGAAAGCTAACTCTGCTAAGCCCCAAATGAACCAGATGTTCGACTTCGACTTCGGTAACGACTTGGGTGACTTCTGCGGTCCCCTGGATCAGGTGGAACAGAAACCAGTGGCTGACCAGTATGCCAACATGGGGCATTTCGCCGGAAACGGACTTGGGCTCTCGCCCCTGCCTGCATCTGATGATCTGACCGCATATCTCACTTCGGAGCACTCGAGCAATTCGTTCTCTGAACCTTCATGGGGCGAGCAGGGCCCAACAACTCCCGAGATCACATCCATACTCTCCGCCCCCTTCTTGGAGGAAGGCGAATCTCTGTTTGTGCAGGAAGCTAATCCGGAGAATAACCTGCAGCAGCCTAGCCCTCAGGGCGCGGCATCTGTGCAAGATGGTTCTGGAAAGACACTATCCGATGAGCTCGCGGATATGGAGTCCCAGCTGAAGTTCTTTGACACCCCTTATCTCGACGGGGACTGGAACGAGGATACCTTGGCCAACTTCCTCCGTGCGGACACAACTCAGTATGTCGGTAACCCGATGAACCTGTGGAGCTTCGATGACCTGCCTTCCATGGCGGGCGGAGCCTTCTGAGCAACTTCTCGGCCTTCCTGCGCTTTATGTAAATAAAGCTACAAGTAAGTAAATTTCATTCTGCTTAAGGGTTCTGTAGAAATGTTGTTGTTGTTATTATTATTATTATTATTATTAAGCATTGTGTATTGGTTTCAGGAATGGTGATGATTCAAATTGGTGATGGAGTTTGTTTGTTCTCTTGTGGCTAAATGCAGAAATAGGAACCTATTATATAATATGTTTTAAGGTTGTTTCCTTTTGTCTTTGTCAGAGACCTTTTTAGTTTTTTTTGGGGGGATATTTAAGTTTTATGTTCATAAAGGATTATATTTTATATGATCTATGATACAGTCTTGACTGCTGATACAATTGTTGACTTATTGGTTTTTTATTTATTTATTTTTAATTATGACAAATTGGGATTATGTCATGTGGTTATTGGTTGTTTTTTTTTTACGTGGTGGATTATGATTTAGTATGTGCTTTGAATGGTTCTTTGCTTTATGCTTTTTGGTTACTTAATAAGATCTCGCATGTTCGTTCTTCTTTTTGGCCTTGTTGTTGAGAGTTTAAAGCTCATTCCTCATGTTTTGAAAGTACGCCTACTTCATAGCAAAGCAGCATTAAACTCTCACTTTCGCAAACTTAAGGATGTGTTTAGTTTCACTTTTCACTTGTTTCCATTTACTGTCTTTCGTGTTTTTGGGATTTTGGGAAGGAAACATCGAAAATAATAAAATCCTATTTTTATTTTTATTTCTTGTTTTTACTATTTAAATCGTGAAAATAAGAAACAAAATAATTTGAAATAGGAAATGAAAGCAACAATCATGTACACTCCTAGAACAATACTTTTTTTCTGGCTCTGTTGTTTTGTTCCATTCACAACTGTGACAATTCAGCCATTTCACCAAAACAGGTGAAAGTACGAAACATGAATGGTCCACAAAGTTTAGTTGTGTCATGGGGTGGATCAATCAGAGCAAGAGAAAGGTTTTTTTGCTTTATTATCGTACCTCGTTTTCTTTCTCCTTTTTCCAAGATTGTATCGAGCATAAATAATCTTTCCTTCGATTTTCTTTCGCCACAATTCAAGTGAATGGATAGACATTTGTATTGTGGGGTTACAATAATGTAGGTAAGATTAGTTTTAATTATTTGAATACTAGAATATCTAGGGAAATAGTGACATGATTGAGATTTCCACCTACAGCCAAAAGGGTAAATGATCTAGCCACTAGTAATGCACGATACAAACATTTAAATATTTTTGTAGGTTGAAATCCCCGTGGGTATAAGAATAGCGGAAGGGTGCAAAGTCTAATGGGAAAATCACCCTTTCTTTGAATTTAAGAACAAAAATTAGAGAAAAGAAATCAGCCTTTCTTTATTGCATAGTACTATACTACTATTTACCATGTCATGTGGGAGCCATAAACTTAGGTTTGTGGGGTGCATGTGGCATAGTCCCTGGAAACCCATCAAATTACCAGTTAAGAGTATCTTATTAGAGAAATTCTTAGATGTTAAATTTTTTTAACCCAGCATTATTTATCATTTGACAATGACATATCAACTATTACATTAAAAATTAAGATAGACAAAAATAATCTATTTGTACGTAGGTAATTGATGTATATTTTGCTTTTTAACTTTTTTATCCAAATCAATGGTTGAAAGTAAAAAAGTAAAAAAAGTAAAAGGGTGTCTTTAACTATATATATATATATAGGCCGGTCCAAAAAATTATATAAATATCATTTCTCATCATCTAAAGAGTTAATTTGTCAAGTGATAAATATAAGCAAAACTGTTTATTTTCTTGCTCGAACAGAAACTAAGAATTTCATGCAATATATTAATAATATAAAGACAAGATTAGGTTTAAGTTAGGTAAAGCATGGAATGTGTCCCATCACCACCCCAACATTTAGGCGTGCCCCAAGTTACGAAGTTATATAAAAGTCCATTGGTTAGAGTTTGACACATGCAAATGACACAAAAATGATCTCAAATTAAAAGAAGAGACACAGTACATTTGGGGATCATTGACGATTCTAGTGTGTGTGGGCATTGGGAGATGAATCATCTTCATGTCATGTGCTGCATTTGGACTAAGAATATGAACCAAATGGGAGGAGAGAAGACTCGTGATTGCCGTGTGTGTCAGGTCACAAGAGAAGGGTACCCCACATTGATCCACACCAAATAGATACATTAATGTTTCAGAGATTCTCTCTGCCTACAAATATGAATAATGAATCTATAGTTCTCATAAAAATCTTCGTAAGAATATTAAATAAAATAAAGAATAGATACAAATGTTTTCAAATCTTAAAAAAATATTAATTTTTTACCTTAATTTAGTATTACAGGATGACATTGTCAAATATCAAAGCGACATTGTCATCTTAATTTTGTTTTGAATGGAGGTACGATTTACTTGTTGGTTATACGTGTTATTGATGATGTGCGTCTCTCTCTCTCTCTCTCTCTCTCTCTCTCTATATATATATATATATATATATATATATATATATATCAATGTCGAGACAAAGAGCAATGAACGATAAATTAGTGCAGAAAATTTGTGAGACTTAGTAAAATCATGTAATTGAGTTTGGATTAGTATCACATCTGTTGTTTGAGGTTTAAGGCTCGGGATAAGGTTAAAGTTTATGGTATATATTGGCGAATATATTTGTCAGTAACTAAAATTTACTAGTGGATATGTCATTTGTGGTAGAAAAATCTGCCAATAATGAATTTTTTACCAAAGCAAGAAAATTCTCACACAAACGAAACACATCATTTCACTTAAAAAACATTTACGGTGGATAAATCTGTCGGTAAACATCGCGGATTACTTAATACGCGAGTATTCTTTTTCCTCATTTCTTCTCTTTTCTTCTTTCTCTCTAACTCTCTTCCTTCTTTCTAAACGACCACCCTGTCGCCACCACTACTGACCGTCGTTGCCGCCGTCTCCAAAAGGGAATGTTGCCGCCTCCGTGCCACCTAGAATCCACTAATAATGCTACCCTACTGCCACCTCTGCTTGGTTGACATTGTTGTCGTTGCCATCTACAAGAGTTGACTGTTGCTGCCATTAACCTCCCTGCAAGAACCATCTCCAAGCGCCACAACCAGTAAGTAATGTTGCTTCCTTTCCACCTAGTTTTTTTTCCCATTAGTAACGGTTGTAGGATAGGTGACTTAATGTTGTTGGCAAGGTTATCAAACTCGAGAGTTTAAGTAAACTTGTAAAGGCTCAGCAAATTCGAATCATAAACTCGACTCGTAAACTCGTAAGAGTTTACATATATAAAAAATATTTGTTATAAGCAATATAGTTAGGAAC
This sequence comes from Nissolia schottii, assembly GCA_003254905.1. Taxonomy (NCBI): domain Eukaryota; kingdom Viridiplantae; phylum Streptophyta; class Magnoliopsida; order Fabales; family Fabaceae; genus Nissolia; species Nissolia schottii. The sequence goes on from QANU01053415.1 coordinate 20,234, forward strand.
TAAACATGATTAAATGTTGTATTCATAATTGACATTGAATAATGTTAACTTTAAAATAAAATAAATGAAAAAATATCCTAAAATATACCTTAATGCATGACACTTAATTATGTCATACTTTATTCTGTACATATATTACTTTATAATTTGATAAAACATAACTCAATTATGATAAATATATAAGTAAACTTAATAGATATTATCTAACACACACAAAGTCAACTAAGTATCTAAAAAAGTTACCAAATTTATACATCTTGATATAAACTCGTAAACTCGTAGGTAGATTTTAACTCGTAAACTCGCTAGTAAAATCAAGAGTTTACTTATATCACATCAAGTTTGTGTTGAGTTGGGTCATTGATAATATCTAAATTGTATTGTAATTGTTGTTGTTTATTAATGTGATTTGAATTAACAAAATGTGTGTATGTGTGTAAGTGTTAGCTTGTGTGCCTATTTGTGTGCGAATGATATATACTTTTATGAAGTTTGTGTAATTTATATATGTTTGTTAATGTGATTTGAATGTAGGCGTGTAGTTACATTCTACAATTATGTTTCCTACAAATCGGTTGTGAATGTATGACGTAGTCCACTTAAATTAGGGTGTGTTTAAACAAACGTATATTGCGGGTGTAGATCATTTCTGCATGAGAATGCAATTAATTGATCAATTTAAGTGGGAACAAAGATATAGATGTCCATGTGCTAAGTGCAGACACAATAACTTTATTGATATTGAGAGCATTAGGATGCATCTATATAGGAATGAGTTTGAACCTCATTATTGGGTATGGACCATCCATGGAGAGGTTGATACACATGGAATTGATCGGTTTAGTATGTCTAAATATTATGATGTTGGTGGTTCATTTGGGCCACACGTAGATGATAATAATGCCAACAACATGAAATGGGACACTAGTTATAATCGGTATGAAGAAATGGTTAATAATGTTGTTGGTCATCTGTTTGAGATGTATAATGAACAATTCATTGATGAAGATCCCAATCTAGAAGCTCATAAATTTTATAGTTTGTTGCAGGCATTAAATACGTCATTATGGGTAGGAGCTTTGCATTCGAAGTTGTTAGTGACAGTTAGGATGTGTATTAAATTAAAGGTAAACCAAAGTAAAAAAATATTTTGATAAATAGGTAGCTTTGATTAAATAATTGTGTTCACCTGATACAGACATTCTGGAAGATTATTATTAGGCGAAAAAATCAGTTGCTAAAATTAGGCTGAAATCATCAAGATAGATTGTTATGTGAATGTGTGTATGTTATATTGGAAAGATGATGTTGCGTTAAATGAGTGCAAGTTTTGTCAGGCTACTAGATTTAAATCGAAGAGAATGAGTGTTGGGAGGTATAAGGATATTCCCTAAAAAGAATGCACTATTTTCCCTTAATTCCTAGGTTGAAGAGGTTATTTGCATCCATGAAGTCAGCGACACAGATGAGATGGCGTATTGATAATAAAATGAATGTTGTTATAATGACTAATTTTTCACATGGTGAAGTTTGGAAACATTTTGACCAAGTCTACCCTAAGTTTGTGTCAGATCCCCACAATGTGAGGCTAAGACTTTGTTTAAATGGTTTTACTCCAAACAATCAATTTAATAAGTTTTATTCTTGTTGGCCTATTATTGTAACGCCCTACAATCTTTCCCTTGAGATATGCATGAAAGAACCTAATTTATTTTTGTCTTGTGTAATCCTTAGTTTGACCAACCCGAAAGCAAAAATTGATGTTTTCTTTCAATTGTTGATAATGAACTCAATGGACAGTGGAAACCATGTGTGCTTACTTATGACATTTTCGTGAAGCAAAATTTCATGTTGAAAGTAGCATTGAGTTGGACTATCAACGAATTTCCCGCTTATGAGATGTTGTTTAGGTGGAGGACATAGGAAAAATTAGCATGCCCAATTTGTATAGAATCTAAAGTATTTAGCCTTGAGAATAAGGGAAAATCCTCATGATTTGATTGTCAGAGTGTTCCTAGACTCTGGGCATCAATTTAGGCATAGCAAGTACAGGTTTACAACAAACAAACTAGAGGATGATAAGCCTTTAAAGAGACTTAGTGGACATAGAATTTGGAGGATGGTTAATCGGTTATCGAAAATAACTAAAATATGGAAAGCTCAAAAATTTTCAGGCTATGGGGTAGAAAATCATTAGATCAAGCAGAGTATATTTTGAGAGTTGCCATATTGAAAAGATAATTTGGTTCTTCATTGTCTAAATGTGATGCATACTGAAAAAAATGTGTTTGACAACATAATGCACACTGTTATAGACACTGATCAAACCAAGGATAATGACAAAGCAAGGTTAGACTTAGAAATCTATTGTAAAAGTCTTGAGTTGTGCTCAAAGCCTCTTGCAGATGGTCGTTGGATTGAGCCAAAGGTGTGCTACACATTGGTCAAATGTTAAATAGAGAGTGTCTTATAGTGGTTGCAATAGTTGAGAATGCCAGATGGTTATGCATCCAATTTGGGTATATGTGTGAATATTGCACAATGGAAACTGTGTAACATGAAGAGCAACGATTGTCATGTTTTCATGCAGTGTTTACTCCCAATTGCATTCAAAGATCTACCTAAGAACATATTGAAGTCATTAACTGAATTAAGTCAGTATTTAAAGACTTATGTTCATCCACCCTCAAGGTTGAATACTTGTTACTGATGGAAAAGAACATTTTGATTATTCTTTGTACACTAGAGTGAATATTTCCTCTTGCATTCTTTGACTCAATAGAGCATTTGCATATGCACTTAGAATATGAAGCCGAATGTGTGGTTCGATTCAATATAGGTGGATGTATTTGGTCGAAAGAAGCATGGGCATGTTCAAAAGAACTGTATAAAGTAGAGCTCAAATAGAAGGATCAATATGTGAGGCATTCTTGTAAAGCATGGGCATTGCAGTTTTTGGACTTTTGCACCCTCCATCATTTAATATAACCATACTTCCCTAATTATATTTTTCTTCCTTGAAATCGCCAAACCGATTGGCGAATTTGGTTCAAAGCCGCCAATCCAGTTGTCAATTTGGCCTCAAATACGCCAACCCTGTAGGCGAATTTAACAATGATCCGCCAACCGTGTAGGGGAATCTCGACGTGGTCCGCCACGCTGGGCGCGGATGCCACGTCACCCAAAACTGTGGTAGTTTGGTAAAATGTTTCTAAACAGTGGCATTTTGATAATTAGCTTCTGTAACAGGGGTATAAGAGTAAAAGGGCGGCTAAGTGGTTTTTTTTTTTATTTAAATGAAAATGAAAACGATGGATACATAAATATAAGCTATTCAATTAATTTTAAAACGATGGATACATAAATATAAGCTAATCAATTAATTTAACTAGAGTTTGTATATAACTAGAGTTTCAAACGAGCATGCAAACCTTGGCTATATATATGATTGAGATGTGATAATAACACAGGTTTTATTTTTTGGTGTTAACAATTGATACATGTAGGATTAGGTAATGAAATGGCCTTGTCAGGCCCATATTTTATAGGCTTTTCTTCAGGCTGTGAGTTTGGTAAAAAATGGGCTTTTCAGGCTCATGTTTTATAGGCTTTTCTCCAGGCCACAAGTTTGGTTGCAAATGGGTTTCTCAATTTTTTTCCTCCAAAAATTATGTTGTGGAGACATCTCAATCCAAAATCACACGTCTTAGACAAAAATTATTATTATATATAACATAGAGAAATGTCAATTATACTTATTTGATATGGAGTACCGTGCTGACTCATATTTTATCCGATCACAATGAGATTCACATCTCACTGAAATAAGATGAGTCAATACGATGTCCCATACAAAATAATTAGTATAAATAACATAACTCTTATATATAAGCCACTTCTCACCAAGTTGCATGTGCGACCATGTATTTTAGTAATGATAGCTTGATCAAATAAATTTTGATACAATTGATTGTTTTATTTTCCTTTCAAAACAAGCAACCTAATGTTTATAGTATCAAATCATCATAATTACACACTTCGATGATGCTAGTGCAATGTTTTAAATGTAAGTGGAGATCCTATATAATCTTTTGTACTATTATTAAAATATGCTATGACAAACACGCATGTAAGTAAATATTTAAATATATCTTCTAGATCAAATTAACTTTGTCGTTGCAATCACATATAATATTGATGCCGCCTAAAATTGTAATAAAGTCGAATGCCATTTGAATTCATCTTTCTATTAGTTTCCATTGACTTTTTCTTGCTTTTAATAAAGAGAAAATATTGAAACAATATAATCACATCAGATAATCTCATGCATATATGCACAAGTGTCTGTGAATTCTACTTACTTCTAACACATACATTTTAAATATAGAAAATGTGAGGCATGAAGTTGACCAAATTAAAAATAAAAAAAAGGGTGAACATGCATGTTGCACTCTTAATTAAGTTCAAAATTTGTCTTCCCGTGTATCACATTAGTGTGTGAAAGTAATAATCAAATTATATATGACACCGTGGTTTGTTTCACAATATTGCTTTTCTAATTGAAAGAGCTTTTATTTTTCTATTTCTTCCCAAAACAATATTGCCAACTTGTGTGTGTTGCTGTGCAGTAAGTGAAGAGTTTGAATCCAACAAGGTGGCGCCACGTTCTTCACTTGAAAATGTGCGTTTTAGTTAGGATAATTACCTTAAATTATTGCACAACAATTTAGAATATAAAACCATCTCTAACAATTTTTCATAGAACATCATGTAGAATCTAACCAGCGGCCAATCTCTTGAAACAATTTAAAATAAAATAAATGAAAAAAATATCATAAAATATACCTTAATGCATGACACTTAATTATGTCATACTTTATTCTGTACAAGTATTACTTTATAGTTTGATAAAACATAGCTCAATTATGATAAATATATAAAATCGGCTTAGTAAACTCAATAGATATTATAACACACACAAAGTCAACTAAGTATCTAAAAAAGTTACCAAATTTATATATCTTAAACTCATAGGTAGATTTTAACTCGTAAATTCGCTAGTAAAATCGAGAGTTTACTTAAACTCGTACGAGTTTACCAAAAAAGATTTTACATGAGTGTTAACTCATTTTGTGTAGTGAAATCGTAAACTCATAAAAGTTTACGAGTTAACTCGAGAGTTTACTAACCATGGTTGTTGGTGTGCGTGTGTGTGTATATATATATCACATCAAGTTTGTGTTGAGTTGGGTCATTGATAATATCTAAATTGTATTGTAATTGTTGCTGTTTATTAATGTGATTTGAATTAACAAAATGAAATAATTTTATATGTTGAATATATGAATAAAATTGAATAATTTTATATCTTAATGAATAGAGTGATTAGTTTCAATTAATAGAATCCACAAATTTGTCAAAAATGCATTTTATGTTGTGTTTCAAGTATGAATGTTTTAGCCTCACATTGATGAAACATAGACTAAGTGAATAATATATATTTGAGAACACTCATAAGCTTATTGCATTAAGGTTTTGGGTTACTTAGCATGTTATTTTAAATCTCTTCTAGTTTTGGGCCCCCTCACCGCTTTAAGTCTAATAAGTGGGCCCAACTTGTGCATCGTTTGTCGTGAGAGGAAGCTTCCACTGAGGGGGGAAGCATACCAACGTCGAGCCTCATGCTTGAGGGGGGGAGATTGTTGTGTTTCAAGTGCGAATGTTAAAGTCTCACGTTGATAAAATGTGGACTAAGTAAAAAGTATATGTTTAGAAAGATCCATAAAATCCATTGCTTTAAGATTTGTTCAATATGTGACGTCTAATCAACTTTTGTGTCTCACTTAACTTATTGATCTAAATCTCATCGATTTTGGTCTCTCTTTACCGCTTTAAACTCAATATTTTATTATTGTGTCTTTAAATTTTTGATGAAAATGAGCCAAAATCAATTTTACCTTATAAGAGAAGTCAAAAAACAATCAATTATGATGCATTGAAACGGAAAACAAGCACACTAAGTAGATGGAGCACAATTGTTTTACCACCGTGCAATAATTTGTGGATAATGACATGACGAGATAGGCATATATCGCATCAAACAAAACTTTAAGGCAGGAATTGCTCACATGAGCCTCAGGCATGAGAACACAACATAACATTTCACTTAATATGTGGACCCTACCCCCACATCTATAATACATTCAAACATTAATAATGATTCAAAATAGCTCCGATGCAAGAACCTTGAATATCACTGTTGAATTGCCAAAGGTGTTGAGTGGACTAAAAGCTTGTGTCAATTTTATCAACATGATCAGAAAATTACTTCCCCTCTTTCCAATATTGTATCCATCAAGCATTTAGAAATTTGGTGTCGGCCATTGTATACTCCAAATTCATACAATATTATATCAGTTTTTTCGGTTCAATTTTATTAGACTATAAATTAATATTCGGTATGTGTCACGGGATAAGAAAATACATTAAAAAACAGAGATGCATCTCTTAGTCTTTCATTTTTGAGGTACAAAAAAATTAGTTTAAAATTGTCTTCAGACATATCTCATGTATTCTTTCTTTTTAGATGTATAGAAATTAGCTAAAAAATTATCCCAAAACAAAAATAATTTTAAGTTTTATATTTTTATCTCGTTGTACAAACATTTTTCTGTCTCAGGACGTTAACCAAATGCTACCTAATGAACTAATTATATATTAGTGCTAATTATATTACAAATCATAGTTTTAATTTCATAGAGATTTCTAATGAATGAGAGAGACTTCATAAGTGAAGGAAGAAATTTCTCTTTATATAGAGAGTATATATATTAGCCATCAAATTTCTGCATCCATTAGGCATTGTGGATAAAGAAAAGTATAAAATATTTTTTCCTAGTAAATGGATTATATATAAAAATAAAATAAAATAAAATAAAATTCTCTGTGCTCTTCACATGCGTGTTTCTGTTTTTGTTCACATTCATTATTATTATAATAATATAGAGCGAATCAAGCGACATTTCTACCAATCAGATTTGGTTGACCAGTTCAAAAAATTAATAAGCATACATAATATTGTTTGTCCCCACACGTGTATATATATAGAGAAACAAAGTCATTAGTCTCATATCATCACACACACACACATATATATATAGAGAGAGAGGGGGGGGGAATATTTGTGTGATGAATGAAATTGATATATGATCATATGGCAAATAATCTAGCAGGCCACATAATCTTCTCCCTCACCTTCTTCTCTCTAACTCTTATCTCTCAACAAACCCATGGAAGCAGCAGCAACAACCACCATGTAGTTCCCTTCTTCATCTTTGGTGATTCCTACTTAGATGCAGGGAACAACAATTACATCAACACCACAACACTTGACCAAGCCAATTTCTGGCCTTATGGGAAAACCTACTTCAATTTCCCCACTGGCAGGTTCTCTGATGGCCGCTTGGTCTCAGATTTTATTGGTAAGATTTGCCAAATCTTATATTATATGCTTTAATTAATGTGACATGATCACGTTACTCACTCCCTTTTAAAATACTTGTTTGTTTGACTGTTTTGACATACACTGATATATTAAGTTAAAGATGTGTCTGACATATTACAACTAGTTTGATATATATTTAATTCAGTGTATCAAACACATTATCTTTGACTTAGTTTATTATCTAAATACACTAAGTTAAAGATGTGTCAAAACAATTAAAAAGACAATTATTTTAAAACGGAGCAGAGTAGTAATTACTTGTAGAACATTAATTAAATCCAATTTGGTTGAACTAACATATATTCTGCCTCTTGTTAATTAAATTAAAGTATAGCTAGCTAGCTTAATTCTTTTGCTTATGCGTGTCTTATTTTTTCTTTTTTTTGTCTTAATTGTTATGGTGTTTTCCTTATAGCTGAATATGCGAATCTGCCATTGATTCCACCATTTCTGCAACCTGGTGTTAACCAATATTACTACAGAGGAGTGAACTTTGCATCAGGTGGAGCAGGTGCTCTTGTTGAAACTTTTGAAGGATCGGTAAGTCACATTACTGCTCTTTAATTGGAAAACAAGAAATTCTTTCGGAATTTAGTTACCAAAATAAGGCGGCGTGCTTATTAATCTTTACATGAGTGGGATGATATCATTGATATTTGAAGTTAACATATATTCTAAAACCTTAAAAAAACAAAAAAAGAAATATTCCTATTCTAAAAATGGATGTAACCCAAAAGTAAATAAAATGGAGGGAGTAATTGGTAAATAACAAATTAGTATTATACATATATATGTGCATGTCACCAAGCATAGGCTACATATATATAGAAATAGCTAGCTAGCCACTTTCACATAATTGGTAGGCTATGGTTAATTGGCTTGATTGATTAAGTCAAATGCTTTATAAATAATTAAAGTAAAGCTAGCTATAGCTAGGTTGGATGGATTCACATTCCCTAATGTTTGTGTCCACACAAGTTTCTCGAAGTGCATATTGTCCTTGTGATGTGATGATATATACATGCTGATATGTCACACATCAAGTTGTACATTTTGTGATTTTTTCTTCTGTTTTTTTGGGTTTTGATAATTTACATATTTGTGATTTAAACAACAGCTAGCAGAACTAGTCTTTGGACCCATTACACCAAACAAGACCTATAACCATCACAACACTCATGGGCCAACCAATTAAATTATTATGAAATATTAGTGGTAAATAAAATAGGGGTAATTTCCTAAACAATTTCATGATAAATAAAAAAAGTAGGTATATCAAAATAATAGGATGGGTCATGGGGGTAACTTTGTGGATAACAAAATATTTGAGTAAACCATCAAATTCATTTTTAAGGTTGTCAGCGTTCGTCATGTTCTTCTTCAAGTTAAGGAAAATATCAAATGTGTCTCCAAAATTGTCAAAAGTTAATCAAATTTGTCGTTCTCAAAGACTAATTTGATCGATGTCAAATGACTAATCTGATTGACTTTTGACAATTTGGGGACAAATTTGACAATTTCGATAAACTTAGGGACGAACTTGACAGATGTTGCTAACCTTGAGGATGACTTTGGTAGTTTACTCTAAAAGATTCTATGAAAAAAAATGTAAACTACTTTCTTTTATATATATATATATATATATATATATATTAAAGAATAATGTTTCAAATAAAAAATATTGCTAAGACGTCACGTTTTGTAGGGTTGTCAAATTGAATGTGGTCCATAATATTATAAATTATTGTCTTTACCAAAAGAAGTGTTTCTTAATTTATATGGTATAAGAAACATCAGTATAGTTAAGATCAAATTTGTTGCAGTAGATCCATAACACTTTCATATCAATTTTTTTTTTCTTCAGGTAATACCCCTCAAAACACAAGCAAGAAACTTCAAGAAAGTAACTACACGGTTGAGGCACAAGTTAGGCAGTTCTGAAGCTAAGATGTTGTTATCAAGGGCTGTATACATGTTCAGCATCGGATCCAATGATTACTTTAGCCCCTTCGTGACTCAATCTAATGTTCTTAACTCTTATTCTCATTCACTATATGTTGGCATGGTGGTTGGTAACTTCACTTCTATCATCAAGGTAATTACAACTAATTAGTCTTGCATTTATTAATTAGTTGTACCTATGACCAAATTAAATGCTAAAATATAGTTATAGATGTGGCACATGCATGGAGGGTTTATATAAGATAGGATCCTATAATGATTTTTCGTTAATATATCTTTATGGGTTAGGATATGATAAGAATGCCAAAGTAGGTGATAGCAAAAAAACCTATTGAAGTTAATTACCCGTATAATTTTTGCAATATGAAATTTATTGTTGTAGAGCTTTGATCACATTTTGCCATAATGTGATGTATAGTATGATAATGGGCTTGGTCTAATTAACTTCTTAATGATTAGGGTTAGTCAATAATAGTTATTACATTTTACGTATAATGCTGCTATATATTTTTATTAATATGTAATTAAGTAAAAGCCTATTATTTTTGTTTGCCGTCTACTCTAGATATATTGAGAAAAACTTTGAAGAAAATTCCCATTAGGTTCAACTAGATATTCAAGACACAAGACGACACATTGATCATGATTTTATTTCTCATGCACATATGGTTCTAATTTATATATAATGGTCTTAATTTGCAGGAAATATATAAGGGAGGGGCTAGAAAATTTGTGTTCATGAATTTGCCACCCTTGGGTTGTGTTCCAGGCACAAGAATATTAACTCAGCCAAATGGAAATGGAAGTTGCTTACAAGAACTTTCATCCCTTGCAAGTCTACACAATCAAGCTCTATCTGTGGTTCTCTTACAATTGGAGAAGGATCTCAAGGGCTTCAAATTTTCTCTCTATGATTTCAATGCTGACCTCACTCAGATGATCAACCATCCCATGAAATATGGTAAGTCTAATTAATTAGTGTTAGCATAAGAAAGATTAAATCACTCCTTTTTGTTTAGATCGATAGATCATCGTTAGTTAGGTAAATGGTTTGGATAGTCTTTATAATAATTTAAACAACATAACTTTTACCCATAAGTTTTCTTTTAGACTTATGATCAAATTTGACTCACTCAATTCTAAAATAATATCATAGTCTATGTTTTATGTATTTTATGTTGAACCACTCACATATGTCTAATCATACAAATTTCGCCTTGCAAATGATTAGTTAGTTTTAAGCGTGGTGGGTGTGTTGAGTCCCACCATGGCTACACATACAAAGTAAATAATCTTTATAATACTATAGACAAACTTATGATTTTTTTTTTTTCTTCTTCTTCTGTAAGTTCCCTTAATTGGATATGGTATAACTAAGGGGATGCACTCATTAATAATTGAAAATTGTGGTTATATTTTTTATGAAGGTTTGAAGGAAGGAAAATCAGCTTGCTGTGGGAGTGGGCCATTCAGAGGGGAGTACAGCTGTGGAGGAAAAAGAGGAGAAAAGCACTTTGAATTATGTGACAATCCAAATGAATATTTGTTTTGGGACTCTTACCATCTCACCGAAAGTGCTTACAAACAATTGGCAGCTAAGATGTGGGCTTATACAAGCAGTTCTCATACTCTTGGGCCTTACTCTATCAGAGATCTCTTCCAAGCCCAATAATTTGTATTGAGAAAAATATAAGCGGATAATTTTGTTGAAAAAAAGGCCCAATTACCCATTTTCCAATTTTTTATTATTATTATTTCTTTGTGTTTCACCACAAATTTTTAGAACTTGCAACTATACCTTGATTATATGAACAAAAATATATATACAAAGAGAGGACAAAATGCCCTAGGGTCACCAAAGAGTATGCTCATATAGAGCCAATCAAGCAACATTTCTACCAATTCGATTTAGTTGACCAGTCTAAAAATTAATAAGCATTTGTAACAGGTTAGAATTTAGAATTTAGGATGTAATGTTTGTAAAATTAAGTGGTTTCTTGAGTCAATTTTATAAATGGAATGGAGCCGAGGGTAATTTCACTAAAGTTTTTAGCAGGCTGGTATAATTAACCATAAATTTTACATGTATTTTGACAATGCAAGATCTGCTTTCTTTTGTTAATAATAATAATAAAAAAAAAAGCTTCATCATCAAGAACGTAAATCGGCCACTTGTATAGTTTTGCATGCTTATGCAACCAATCTGCAATGCTAGTTATACGTACAAGAACTTAAAATTAATTAATTATGTTAATGTTAGAATTAGAAAGTGAAGAAAATATATATAATAAAACACTTTTAAAACATTACACAAAATATTGCAAATGAAAAAAAATTATATAAACTATTTCCTATTGATTTGGAGTACTTAGAGCTGCTATGATGGAGCCTACCATTCTCCTTAGCTCAGCGAAAATGTCGTGTATGCTTGCATCTCCACACAAAAACAACGTTAAAGGATGAAGAACGTTTTTTTGTGACAATTTGGATGATTTGGAGATAAAGAAACATTGGTGTGTTTGAGAAACTTCTTGGGAATTTAACTGGGTTTGTATGCATTGCGAAGAATTGGTTGAGTTTGTGGAGCTTGAAATGTGGAAATAAAAAAGGTGGATTTCATGAGTATGAAGACCGTTTTGTGATTGAAGATCTTGTTGAGTGCTTTGATCATACATTCCATGAAGTGGATGGTAAACGATGCGTTTTGGATAATGAGTGTGGAAACTGCCGCTAAATATAGCAATTGGTCTAAAACAGTGGTTATAAATAGCTGTGAAATGCGCAATTCTATTTGCAGCGCTTAACCGCTGCTACAAGCACCGGAAACTACCGCAAAACAAACCATTGCCAAAATGCTGTAAATTGGATGATAGCGGCGGTTCTACCCTCGGTTATGCGAAATTGCCACAAAGTGGTTTATAACTATAACGACCCAAAAGTCATTACTAGCACGCAAGGAACTAGTTCCCCCTTACGGAAGCCTCTTAGGAATGATTTTCGTAAAAATATGCATTTTAACTTTAATTAAAAACAAATAGAAACCTTCATTTTTTGAATAAGCATTAACTCGTTTTACAATGAACATAATAGACATGATAAAATATACGATTGGTCCGAAGATCTTGCTTGTATACAATTAGAGCGCCCCAGACACCGACTCAATTACAAAATAAAATAAAAGTAACATGTCCTATAAATAGTTTCATCTCAAGGTGATTGCTAACTCTTGAATCCTAACGTCGCTGCGACTAACCATGATCTCCATGCACTACTACTCTGCTTTATAACCTATAACTAGAGGGGGAGATTGATAGCTGAGAACTCAAGGAAGAGCCTCAGTGAATGACTGCCCTCACTACAATATAAGACATTTTGAAAACATGACATGCAGGTGTAATATATAATATAGTAACAAGCATAAAAACATTTATAATAGAAATACTTTACAATAAAACATAATCTTAGTCAAAGCATAATCATTAAATAAGGAAGATATCTAGACAGACCGTTCCCGAGCATTACTATCTAGCTTATGACGCACTACTCAAGTATTTAGGCAACGATAGTTGAGGATACACTACACTATTCGAGTCCATAGATTTATGATAGTTAGTCTTGACGCATTACCCAAGCACCTAGGTCACAATATCTAAGGATGCGCTACCCGAGTCCATAGATCCCTGATAGTTAGTCCTAATTCTTACTACAATATGTAGGTTGTCGCTAAGTTACAGTTCTATCTTAGATATAACTTCTATGAAAATAGTTTAAATTCATAACACAAATGATCATAATAACATAGTCATTTAACAGATACTAATAGCATATCATGACTCAATTTCATAAATGATAATACACACACAACATGATATATTTAATGAAATAAAGCATATGGTCTCTCTTTTAGTTCTAAAATAGTTTCACGAGTTTCTAAAAATATTTTCATAACTATCTACTTCATAATTAAAGAGTTTCTAAACAAACAATTAATAAAGAAATAACTAATTAAATAAATATCTAACTATTTTCATAAATAAGGAAATACTAATTAATAGCATAATTAATAACTAAATTCATAAAAATAATTCCTAATAATAACTTGTCACAACTCAAAGGAAAAAAAAAAAAGGGAACGCGTCTCGTACGAGACATTAGTCACACGGGCAAACATCATTTTGCAAAGTTTCATCTCGCGTGAGACACGTGTTTTTGAGTCTTACATCAGTTAAAGCTATAGAAATGAGTATCCTCCTCCCCCTATATATAGAAGTTTAGCATGAGTGTTTAAACTTGTTAATTCACTCTAGAGCTTGAGAGGTCCCACTCTTGTAAGACTTTTCACTCCAGTTATTTTATTTCTTTTCTCCCTCTCATTTTCTATTCGTGGGGAAGCAGTGTCTCCACGTAGGGTGTAAGGAGCTCATAACTTAGTGATCATTAGAGGTCAGCCATTTTCAAGTGAGTGACTTTCTTTACGGTCTATTTTAGACCATGTATTTATTTTTAAAGTCATTTATTTATTTATTTATTTTAAGAATTATTTTTTTTATGCATGTTTTATAAAATCGTAAGAGGTAGAACTTAATATTTTATTTTATGTATTTATGAAGTTAGTTATTATTAAGAATTCTTTTATTTAATTAGTTATTTTCTTATGATTATTTATTTAGAAACTCCATATTTATGAAGTAGATATTTACGAAGCTATTTTAGAAAATCATGAAACTATTTTAGAACTACATGAGACCACCTATTTTATTGCATTAAATAAAGTCATGTTGCGATTGCATGATTAGTATTAAGTGATATAGATATTCATATTGGTTGGTTAAACCTTTAACAAAAGATTATGGTCAAGAAAAGATTCTGGTGAGAGAAGATTTCTGTTAAGGAAAGGTTCTGGTTAGGACAAGACTTGATATTTAAGTTGTCCATTGTGACACGCCTCTCTTACCTGGGAACCTCCCTAAGCATGGGATCTTAGTCTACCTTTATTTTTCCAAGATAAAATATTTAATAAATATTAAGTCATGTTATGCTATCAGTATCAATTAAAGGATTATGTTATAATGATCATGTTATGTTATGTATTTAAAACTGTTTTCATGGGAGTATATCTAGGATAGAACTATAAGTCAACGATAGCCTACGTTGATCCTGGTATACCTTGTACAATTGTAAAGTAGAATAAGATTCATGTAAATTTAGGGCACGGCCGTAAAGTCTGGACATGGCAGCCCGTGATACTTGGTGTGATGTATCATGTATCATGTCATGTAGATTAGGGCAAGACCCTAAAGCTCGGACATTTCAAGAACAGCTAAACCATAATGCTCAGAATGTCTATCTAGAAATCTTCCAATTGAATTATATTTTCAAATGCTTTTATGTATTAGCTATTATCATAAAAATGTTTTATGCTTGATATATATTATGTATTATATCTGCACGCCATGGTTACGAACTATCCCATGTTGCCGTAGGGTTTGTCATTCATTAAGCGATGACTTACCCCTCATTAACCCTTTTTAGATCCCGTTGACGAAGACATGCCACTTGTTCAGTAGATCTCAACAATTTGGACTCTTGGTGAGCTTCACGTTGTCGTGAAGTATTCTTCAATTATTTCAATAATAAGATAGTTTATATTCATGTCAATTTATAGAGTGCTCTAGTGGACTACAAGCAGAGTTTAGCGTATTTTGGATTCTATAAATTTCATATCTTTTAAAGGATCTTATTTTATTTATAATATGATGTTTAGTTTTTATTTAAAATTGTTTCCTCTTTATTTATAAAAGCTGCACATTTTTCATGATTAGCATTTTGGGATGCTTTCGTAAGGGAAGTAGTCCCTTGCGTGCTAATAACGATTTCTGGGGTCGTTACGTAACTAACTTCATAAATACATAACATAAAATACTAAGTTCCACCTCCTAGGATTTTATAAACATGCATTGATAAAATAATTATAAAAATAAATAAATAAATAACTTAAAAAAAAATAAATACATGGTCTAAAATAGACCGCGAAGAAAGCCACTCACCTGAAATGGCTAATTGCTAAAAAACACTAAGATGGGAGTTTTTGACGCCCTAATTAGAGGCACTGCTTCCCAATGAACGAAAATCGAGGGGAGAAAAGAAATAAAAAGAACTGGAGCGAAAAGTTGCACAAAAGTGGGATTTTTCATGTTATTGAGTGAATTAGCAAGTTTAAACATTCACGAGAAGCTTCTATATATAGGAGGAGAAGGAGACCCCTTTCTAGTGATGCATCCGATGTGGAACTCTATTCCCGCGCCACTGTAGGTGCCTAGGGCGCTGCAACATGCCGATTTCCCCCTTTTTTCAAACTTAAAATGCTATGGGTCATCACAATAACACACGAATATGTAGCTATTTAAGAAACCGTCATTAAACATTTTTGCGACAATTTCAAACCTCCGTTAAACATAAGTTTTCATCATTAATAATTGAAAATTGTGGTTATTTATTTGATGAAGGTTTGAAGGAAGGAAAATCAGCATGCAGTGGGATTTAGGGGTGCATACTGGTCAGATTTAGGGTAAAATAAAATCTAACCTAAGTAAATGAACTTGGGTTGGGTTGGATCAATTTTTAAAAAAAAATATTTTAAACTCGACTCAACCTGATATTAATTGAATTAGACTGGGTCAAGTAATTGAGTTGTGTTTATAATTTTAAAAAGAAAAATTAACAATAACTAATAAAATCAATGATCCAACCCGACTCAAAAATATTAAATTGAGTTGAATTGAATTAATCAGATCACCAGGTTGATCCGAACCGTTGATCCGAACCCATTGACACCCCTCGTGGGAGTGGACAATTCGGAGGAGAGTACAGGTACGGAGGAGAAATAGGGGAGAAGCATTTTGAATTATGCGACAAACCCAACAAATTTTTGCTTTGGGACTCGTCATCTTCAGAAATTGCTTCCAAACAATTGGTAGATAGGATGTGGGATTATACAAACAGCTCTCACCTCTTGGGCCTTACTCTATTAGAGATCTCATCCAAGCCCAATAGTTTGTGTTGGCCCAAAAAACCCAATAGCTTTGTTGACGAAAGGCCCGGTAATCTCTTTTTCCAATCTATTTAGTTCTTACCACAAATCATTAGAACTTGCAACTATACCTTGATGTTGATGATGCGAACTATATATATACCTACAACTTTTGCTCCAATAGATTTTTCTTTCTCTCCCAAATTACAGTGATTGTGTGTTATTGTTATAGAGCTTGTGTGATTGACACATTGAACTTCATGAACCAGAAAGGAAAATGAAAAAAAAAAACATAATTGGAAAATGCAATTAGCATCACTCAATCTTCACTGAGAGACATCCTTTGAAGCTAACTCAATTCTGCAACTAAGTTTAAATGTCACAATATTATTGGTTGATGAGAAAATAAATTTAGCCTCTCTATAGTTGAATGTGTCCCAAGTTATTCCTATAGCTCAATCTTGGTCTCATTTTAAATTATTTCATCAATTAACTTCAAATTATTTGAACTCCATTAAAAGAATTGAGATTCTAAAAAGCGACAATCAAAATTTTTTTAAGGGATATCTCAAAGTATCTCTTTAAAGATGCTCCACATATAAGTATTAATAATTTATTATTGTTGTCAAACAATATTGACTTGAGCTGAAATTAAAAAGCAAAATCGAAATTTTGGTGGTAAAGAAAATAAACTTTATTTACTCAGTAATATATATATATATATATATATTGTTGTTGTTTAAGTTTATGTGGAATCTCACTTGGTCACAATTACATTTTTCCCTCTTAACTATGAAATGAGAAGATGAAAAATAGTATGATCCTTCGTATTGCATACGATTTCAATGGTGCTGCAAACATGCTGCTCACACGGCACTCATGCACAATGTAACCTCTTATTCTGTTCCCTTTCTCCGTAAAATCCTTAGCATGTAACCTCCATCACGCATTTACCATGCCAATCGAGCTACATTACCCTGATAAATTCATCACCAATTATTCCTTCAATATAAACACACTCTTAAGTTTAAAAAAAAAAAAAAAAGTGTCTTTAATTTCCTCAAATGTCAAAAGAAAATGAACAATTTTCCACAGAGATTTTGCAGAGGGGTGTTGAGAACACTGGCCCAAATGCTGGATCTCTCTCTTTCTCTGTTAGAGTTAGGCCCAAGATTCCAGATTTCCTGAGCTCAGTGAATCTGAAATATGTGAAATTGGGCTATGGCTACCTCATCAGCCACCGGCTGTACTTGTTGCTGGCGGCGCCGCCACTCCTCGCCGCCTTGGTTGCTCACGTTGGAAACTTCAACTGGGAAGACCTCCTTGAGGCTCTGTTTCTATCAGGGATTTTGTGCCTTGTGCTGTATTTCTATGTTGACTTGACTCCTCGGTCCACCTATTTGCTCGATTTCGCATGTTTTCGCCCTCCGAATGAATACAAGGTTTCTGTTTTATTTTACTGTTTTAGGGTTTAAGGTTTAGGATAACAAACTAGAAAACAAGAAACCGAAACAGAGACCAAACAAACCCTTAGCATGTCTCAAGAAACTATTGATTATGATCAAGAATCTATAGTAAGCTAACTTTTGCCACACTATTTCATGAGATTTGTGAGATCTCTGTCGAAAATTTTGGCAATATTTGTTTGGTTGTGTGTAACATTGCTCCCAATCTAAACTCACAAGTGTTAATTTGTTTCCACTCGTCTTTACATTCCATGATTGTGGATTAGCTTTAAGTCATTGCTAATATCTCGCCATGACATCGTTTGATTCATGTAGACAATCTGACGCATAACAAGCTTGTTTTTGTATGCATGCAGGTCTCTAAGGCAGAGTTGATAGAGCTAGCTAAAAAATCAGGGAATTTTAATGACGCTTCCATTGAGTATCAAGAGAGAGTTCTTAAAAAATCCGGCATCGGCGACGAGACCTACATGCCAAAGGGAGTTTTTCACCCCGGCTACCGGACCTCGCTGAAGGGCGGAAGAGAAGAGGCATCCTTGGTTATTTTTGGGGCAATCAAGGACCTCCTTGCGGCCACAAAAGTAAAACCAAAGGACATCAAGATCCTTGTTGTGAACTGTGGGATACTGAACACCACCCCATCACTCGCATCAATGGTGGTAAACCATTTCAAGCTCAGGCACGACATCCACAGCTTCAACCTTGGCGGGATGGGTTGTGCTGCTGGGATCACAGCCATTGATCTGGCCAAGGACCTCCTTGATGCATACCCAAGTAGCTATGCACTTGTGGTGAGCACAGAAGTTGTGAGCCATTCATGGTACACTGGCAATGACATTGACATGCTTCTCCCAAATTGCTTCTTTAGGATGGGGGCCGCAGCCGTCATGCTCTCAAATTTCCGCCTACATAGATGGCGCGCCAAGTATGAACTCAAACAGGTATGTATCACTTACTCTCAGCTCGGATTTATTTGCCAAAATGGTTTGACGAATAGATTGATCACCCTCATATGGATGAATGGTGCTAAATAAAAAAAAAAATTAAATATGTTGCACCATTTTTAACAAGTGACATTAGCCATTAGGTTTTTTTTTTTTTTTTTAATTTGTCTAATCATAATGCAATTGTAATAAAACGTTTTGGAATCAAGTGGTGTATACATGGAAATACTTTGGGTCATAAATCATTAGTCTAGATGGATAAGTAGATCATACTACTTGATTTCATGCCAAAACCACCCTTATTTTCTATCAAAAGTTATAGTATAATTGTAACATTACTCGTTGTTTAATGATGTGATATCCAAATTGAGTTCTGTGAATGAAATCTTTTCTAAGATGAGAAAGTATGCCAAAAAATAATCAATTTCACACTCTAGGAAGGATCTCAGCTTAGAAGTTAGAATTAAACCGTATGATGTTATCTATGCGTCTAATTGGTTGGAGGCCATGGCCAAATGTATGTTGTTGTAGCTAGTCAGAACTCACAAAGGAATGGACAACAAGAGTTACAAAAGCATACATCAAAAGGAAGATAGTGAAGGGAGGAAGGGTCTTTCAGTAAGCAAAGATGTGATTGAGGTTGGAGGGCATGCACTGAAGGCTAATATCACAACGCTAGGGCCACTAGTGTTGCCGGTCTCAGAGCAGCTTCACTTCTTCACTAACTTGCTCTTCAAGAAAGGGAAGGCAAAGCCGTATATTCCGGATTACAAGCTAGCGTTCGAGCACGTGTGCGTCCTGGCGACAAGCAAGAGAGTGCTTGACGAGATCCAGAAGAACTTGGAGCTGACGGAGGAGTACATGGAGGCGTCAAGGAAGACGTTGGAGCGGTTTGGCAACACGTCTAGCAGTAGTGTTTGGTATGAACTGGCTTACCTTGAGTTTAACTCAAGGATCAAGAGGGGTGACCGTGTTTGCCAGATTGCGTTTGGGTCTGGGTTCAAGTGTAACAGTGTTGTTTGGAAGGCTCTTAGGAATGTCACGACACCCGGACATTCGCCTTGGATTGAGAATAACGATGATTGCTAAATTCATAAGTAAGCTATTTGATACGAACCTAACTTAACCCAAGTTTACGGTCCAAACATTACACGCTGCCCAAGTTGGCTATATGTATTCTCTGGTGAGGTGTATGTATTGGGCCGCAATTTGAGCTGAGCTAGATTCGTATCACAATTGCTTGCAAAATTTACAAGAAGAGCCTCATAGGGATCCATATGTCCATATTAATTACATGAGCAAAGAAAAAAAATTTATGAAATAAGTAAATAATGGATTATATTGGATGAAAACCAGCCTCTAGAATAGTAAAACCTGAAATTGTTGTAGAACCAAACTAGACCCAACAATTTGATTTCATCGAAGGCTGCTAAAGGGAACAAGTTAGAATTGTGCTAGGTGATTTAAGCCAATACGTAGTGTAGATGTTATAATTCTCCTTTTACTAATTTCATATTTTATACAGTTGCATTAGTGAATTTGGTCATATGTGGATCAACTGAATGTTATTAGCATTGGACTTTAGCAAAATTAATGAATATTTTAAATATTGAAATGTTATTAATCCTCTTTTCCTTTTGCTTATTTTTCTTTTGGTCGTGGACTAATAATCTTCTTTTGAACAGGGGTTTTAACTTGTAAACTAGATTTAAACTCACAGAATGCGCGAAAGAAATATATATATATATATATATATATATATATATATGTATTTATTTATATTTATATTTATATTTATATTTGTGTGTTAAAAAAGAGAAACATGTGATATTATTTAGTCCAAAATAAAAATAAATTAGTAAATGTTATGTTCATGTTATGTACATGTTATGTACATACACTTTTTAATACAATAAAACTATATAGATATAATATTCAAGTGACTTTCATCCTTATAACTTCTTTTTTTGTTTATCCATATTGACACATCATATGAAATATGTTTGATTATTTAATAAATTATCGTAATTAATAATAAAAGGAGACATAATTAAACCAAATAACATGTACTATTGGTAACTAGTACTATTATTGTACTTCAAGGTATCATCCTACTAAAAAATATAAAATGGAATTGTTAATTTTCGAAAAAAATACCTCAAAAAAATATATAATGCATACAGTCATGGACACCGATCAGACTTAGGACAATGAGAAGGCAAAGCTATATTTGAAATAGTTGTGTAGACGTCTCTAGTTGAACCTACAAAAAATTTCTGATGGCCTCTTCTTGAAGCCTAAGGCTTGCTACACCCTGAACAAACGACTAGTTCAAAGTGTGCTTCAATGGTTGCAAGAACTGAAAATGCCTGACTATTATGCATCTAACTTGGCTCAATGTATAAATATTGCACAAGGGAAGTTGGTTGGCATGAAGAGCCATGCCTGTCATGTGTTTATGCAGTGTCTTCTACCAATTGCATTTAGAAAACTGCCAGAGAGTGTGCTGAAACCGATAAGCGAGTTGAGCCAGTTTTTCAAAACGTTGTACTAGTCGAATGTTGACGCTGAAGACCTCTTAGTCATGGAGCAAAACATTTCCATTATCCTTTGTTCACTTGGAGGGTGTTTCCCCTTGCGTTTTTTGATGTAATGGAGCATTTTCCTGTACACTTAGCATACGAAGGCCGAATGTGTGGTTCGGTTTAGTACAGGTGGATGTATCCGTTTGAAATGTGCATGAGAGTGTTCAAAATAAATGTGAAAAATAGGGCTCAAGTTGAGGGTTCCATATGTGAGGCATTCCTAACAAAGGAAACTTCTTATTTTTGTTTGTAATACTTTGGTGCTAATGTTAATTGCAATAAAACCATAATAGGACGTAATGATGACGGTGGTGCAATGCCTAATTAGTCGACGTTTTTAATTTTCAATCAAACTTTACGCACAACCCGAAGAGCAAATGCTTATTAGTTGAATGCGCAAGAAAGGGTTGCAACTCACTTGGTTGTTTTGTTGAATTGTGAAGAAGTGCTTCCATATTACCAGTAAGTTCAATCAATCCTTGTAATCTTGTTTATAGTTCTAAAACGCAATTTCTAAAAGTGTTAATTACGTCGATGCATGTTTTCAGGATGTTTCAACAAGTTGGTGATTGTTGAAAGCCAAATTCACATGTTGTTAAAGGCTTTTGTCGGAAGCCTATTTGCACTTTCTAATTTGACACAGTTTCGTTATCCGGCAACTTTTGCCAAATTTGTTGAAAGCTTAATTTGAACTCTCAATCGTTAAAAATAATATATCCTTCTTTACGGCTTTCAGATCCACGAGAGATCCAATTGCAGTATAGTCGGGTATAGTCGTATCCACAGGGAGGTGCAAAAATACCATTCTTGAGTTTAATTAATTAAACAATGAAGTGAAGGAGTGGTAAATTGTTGATAGTATAAATAAGTAAATAAACAACATAAAAATAAATAGGCAACAAATCAGAGGTAGATCCGGAAGCTTGTTGGGACTTGAATCATATCATAGTTTCATGCATCCAGTTACTTATTACACAGAACTATCATTTTATTGATTGCCCGCCACCAGTTCTTAACTTGTTCATCGCTTTCGCGCATGAAAAGATCACAGGTTTCCTTTGTTAAACTGTCACTTTCGCACACAAACTTAACAAAGTACGCTAGCATTATTCCAGATGTTAAAACGGTTAATCCTTTATTCCAGTTATGGCAACAAGAATTAGATGAATTGATTTAGATCCAACTCTAATGATTGTAACTTTCGTTCACAATAGTTAAGTCTAGAATCTTAGCTTAGCATAGCAATATTGATCTCAACTTGGTTACAAATTAATTAGTATAACTTTCGTTCATACAAGTAAGTCTCAAATCAAGAATCAAAATACTAAACAAAAGCTAGCATTAAGCATGAAATCATTCAAGCAAATAATAGAAATTGATAGATTCATATGCAAAAGTACATGGATACAATCATACTACAATATTCATCAAAATCCCAACAACAAGAGGATTAGAAATCCATCTTACAAGAGAATCTCAGAGGCAAGTTTTGGTCGCTTACCATGACACGTTATCACGCTATCATGACAGCGGCTCGCCGAGCTTCCTCGATCTCCTGGCTCCTTCACCGGCCTCCTCTTTGTTGCTAAACTAAACTAGGCTTTAAAGTACAAGAAATTTAAGAAAGAAGTAAAGAATGAACTATGGAAGGGTGTCTTCAAATGAATGCCTCGGCCTCTTATTTATAGGCCAAAATTTGAGGCCACCGCTCAGCGGTACAGGTACCACCGCTGAGCGGTTAGGGCAATATCGCTGAGCGGATAGGTTCCTTCGCTGAGCGGCGTTATCATTTCACGCGGTTTATTAAATGCTCCGGCAGCTTTTGCAGGGGCGGCGCCGCCATGACAGGGTGGCTCCAGCTGGCGCAATAAATGCGGCGGCTGCAAGTGGCTTCAGTGGCAGCACCGCTGAGCGGCCTAAGTACAGCGCTCAGCAGCGCTTTGTCCTTTTGTGCGTTGAGCGAGCCTTGGTCACCGCTAAGCGGTCCTCTTCTAATTTCATCATTTTGCTCCTTTTTCCTCTTTTGCCCTTTTGCTCCATTCTTCAGGGATTATTCTTCATTTAATTATGCTTGCATCCATCTTTCAAAATATATTATAAACCTACAAAAAAAATGGGGATTAATGTTAGATAATTCTTTAAAACATAAGAGAATAAGTGCCATTTTAATAGTTGAAAGTTGTGTAAATTGGGCACTTATCAGTGATCAATGCGACAATCAAATGTTTCCTTTGTGGTTTGCAAATTATGCATGTCTTTAACTTTAAACTATATATTTCAATCGAACGATTTCCTTTAACGTAATCGGATACGTATTACTTAGTTTTTAAAATCAATATAGGTGCAAAGTCATTGTAGTAGTGACCATCACTTAATGAGTTTGTCTTGGGGACCTCTGAACAAAGCAATTAGTTGACCCATTTATTTTATTAACGGATACAAATTTCACACATCTGAATGGGCAACTAGACAAATGACAAACAATAGTCGGGTTTGGGTTAAGGATGAATATTCTAATGCTGCTAAAATAACCAATGATTGGTATGAAGTGCTTAAACAAATTATTGAATTGGAATATGCACACAATGGTCCATCTCATCATGTTGTGCTTTTTTGCCGTGATTGGTATGATCCTAATGGAACTCGGACTCACCCCGACTACAAGACCACTGAGATTAATCCTACGCGGCAGTACATGGGGTATGATTCGTTCATTGTTGCTTAAAGAGCAAGACAAGTCTATTACGCAAACTATCTGGGAGGTAGCCAATCAAGTTGGAAAGTTGTGATGAAATGCAAGCCGAATGGTCGAATTGAGTTTGTTAACACCGAATCTTCAGACAATACATTTGAATATTACTAAACATATTATTGAATTTAATATGTATCTAATTCAACAATTATATATATATATATATGTATTTCATATATAATTTTTAGGATTAAAAAAATATTTAATTAATTTATTATTTAATTAAATAATTATATTATTAAATATATAATTAACTGCATTAAACAATAATATAATATTTGGAAGTATAATAACAATAAAATATTTTTTATTTAATTTTCTTTATCATCGGTTAATATCTGACTGAAATTCAGATTAAAAAATTAATATAATTACCGTCAGATACATTCGACGGTAATTTTTCATAGGCATGTGCAAATATAATCAAATATCCGTTGGTTGATATCTGATAGAAATTCAAATTAAAAAATTAATATAATTACCGTTAGATACATTCAACGGTAATTTGTCATAAGTATGTGCAAATATAATAAAATTTAGATTAAAATATTAATATAAGTACCATCGGAAAATATCGACAGTAATTTGTCATAAATTATGTGCAAATATTAATATAATTATCGTTGGTTGTGTTCGACGGTAAATGGTTAAACCCTAACCGTTCTTGGGCCGCCATTGGTGTCTGTCTTCGCCGACGCTAACTACTGTTGGCTATCCGAATCCGATGGTAATAAGTTTCCATCGAGACTATTACCTTCGATTCCATTTCCGATGGAAAGTCTGACGAAAAGTAAAAAATCCAACAATAATCGAAAAAAATTCTGACGCTAACTCTGACGGTAATATAATGCGCATTTTTCTTGTAGTGTTAGGTGACCGTGCGTAGGACCCTGTGAATATGATTTGCGACCTTGATGGGAGGCTTGTGAGCATGCGAGTGTGATTGAGTGAAGGAGAGGGCAGAGAACAAAAGGAAATGGAAAATGGTGGCGATCGGTGGTCGGAGGTCAAGAGCGGTGGCGGCGAGCTACTACAAGAGAGATGGAAGAAAATGAAGAGGTAGAGGATTTGAGGGATGAGAGTAGCGACTGAATGAAAGAATGTGAGTGAGGGATATGATGTTAAGTTAGTGGATAAGGTTTTGAAATTTTTAATAATGGGACAAATTTTATTATATAATAAAAGATTATGTGCTCTTATCACAACATAATGTGTTGGCTTAGTGGTGAAGCACCGTGATTTTTGCAAAGGAACACAAGTTTTACATTAGCTTTAGGTATTTTATAAAAAAATACGCTCAACATATACATAGTGGGCCGGTCTGTAACTTCATAGGCATTCTAGAAGGCCTGAGTCTGACCTATTAAGATAAATAAACTTGTTTATAAGCCTGAGCCTAATTTTTTTTTAAAATAGGCTAGGCCAGGGCAAAAATAGGTCAAGTTGCAGGCTGCTTGATCTATTTCTATCCCTAATGGTTGCCTTAATTTGGGAGAGGTAGATACTTTTTCTCTTAAAAAAATACAAGAATTTTTTTATTGAGTTTTTTTTTGGTTTTTTAATGAGATTTTTTTTTCTACCATGTCGATAATTGATTTTCCAGTGGCTTGGGGTTCATTGTAATAGTAATATTTTCCCTTTCAGACTAATAAAAGTTAACTTATATGAAAAAAAAATCTTTTAAATTGGTTCATTGTAATAGTGATCTTTTCCCTTTCGGACTAATAAAAGTTAACTTATATGAAAAAACAAATCTTTTAAATTCTGGAAACTGCTGAGCCATTCCGCATCAATTAGAGAATGCAGCAAAGTACATTAACATATTTAAATTATGTAACAAGAATGTGTGAAAATAATGAGATGGAAATAATAATATAAAAAGAATAGCTAGAGAAAGAATATAAAAAGAACGTAACAAGAATGTTTGGAACCAAAAAAAGTTTAGGGCCATTTTCACACGTTAATAAGATAGAAATGATGATAATAATATAAAAAGAATAGAGAAAGACCAGGAGAAACAACATTAATATATGTGAATGATGTAACAAGAACGTATAACGTATCCTAATGTGAACACTTTTCCTATCACATATTAAAACTTATATATATATATATATATATATATATATNTATATATATATATATATATATATTCTACCGCACGCCATGTTTTACCGAAACAAGGTTTCTAACGATATCAAATTTCAAGATTATTTTTATTTTATTTTTAAATATTTTTATTATCAAAGATAGGAATATCAAATTTCAAGTTTGAACACTTACAACGATGTTGCCTATATATAATAAATAGCAATGAGCAATGTACAACATATTTCTAAACATGACAAGTTTAAGTGTGTCTATATCTTGGTTGGTTCTCTATCTTTGCTTTCACTCACTTTTCCAATTTTTCCAAAAGAGCAACATTAATATTTCCCTGCCAAAAAACCACACAGCCCTATTCATATTTGGAGATTCTTTCTTTGATGTTGGGAACAATAACTACATCAATGCCACCACTTTCTTACAAGCAAATTTCCCACCATATGGGGAAACTTTCTTCAAGTATCCTTCAGGAAGATTTTCCAATGGACGTGTCATACCAGATTTCATTGGTATGTTTTTCACTAAATTAATATCTATTTGGATTGACAATTTAATTATTTGATTTTTAGGCATGTTTGGAGGTTGTTCTTTTTTATAATCGCTTTTTGTTTACAAGCCGTATTAGAAAAACTTTTGAGTATAACCTATTAAAAAAAAGAAGCTAATTTAAACAGTTGCAAATTTATGATGGGCTTTACACCTAATTATTGGAGTTAAATTAGCTGGGATTCGATAGATTTTAGATATTATCAGTTTCGACAAAAAGAAATAAAAATTATATATATATATATATGTATGTATGTATAAGTTTTAGTTTTAGCTTAATTTCTAATGTTTTGGTTTGTTGTTTTGTTGGTGCAGCTGAGTATGCAAAGTTGCCACTAATTTTGCCGTATTTGCATCCTAGATACCATGATCAATACATCAATGGGGTGAATTTTGCATCAGCTGGAGCTGGGGCTCTCGTTGAAACTAATCAAGGATTGGTATGATGTTCTTAATTATATATTTTGTTAAGAATGTTCACAGGTTTATTTGGTTTGTATTTTTAATTATTTTTTATTCTTTTAGTTTTATTTATTAAAGATTTCACATTATTTTTAATTTGTTTTGCAATATTAATGTGTAAGAGTAAATTTTTTTGCAAGTGGTCGTAGGGAGAGAAAAAAAAATAACATTGCGTCAATAATTGGGATCATAGGCTCTGTATTACACATGTTATATTAATTAATTTGTTGTGATGCATATCAATCATATAATATTAGAATGATTAAGAGTGACTTGTGGAAGTTGGTTCAAGTCATGATCAATCTGTAATATTCTTACCTTAAATTCTTGTTGAAGTTATCCGAATATTCATTAATAATTAGGGTTTACGCACGTATTAGTTTTTTTTTTTTACTTCAAATATTACATTCAATGATTTTTAAATTTGACCTGTATATATTACCCAAATTCCTTACCATTAACCAATCTTAGTGGCTACGGTATGACTCAAGTATTTCCTTGATCAGAACTTAACTGATCACATGGGAGACCCTCAATGACACGTGACAGTTAATCTGTTATTGCATAACAGATTGAGTGACCAAAAACTTGTATGTAAGGCACTAGCTAACTCACCATATATAAGCTAAGCTTGTAGATTCTCTCTTTTTTCTGTTTTCTCTCAATCCTTCACTCAAGTGTAACTCTCTCCTCGATTTTCTATCTGCAAGAAATCATGGACCTCAATTCATGAGTCTTTATCAATGAATGTGTTTCAATTCTGCCTTATCAATGTGTAACGAGTAGGAATGAGCTATAGGCCCAATAACCCAATTAGTCCAATTGGAAAGTCTAGGAGATTATAAATAAGGGGTATGACATGTAAAGAGGGTAGGGAATTTGTTATTGGTTTGATCCCACCTCTCTCTAGGATTTCTATTTCTTCTCTCTTACTTTCATCCCCTCCCTTAGGAGGATTTCTACCCATCACTATCCCTTTCTTTTGCAATTCCTATCCAGAAAATACAGAAAATTGCACAGAAATATACAATTACTTTCATAATTCAACTTCTTCAATTCCACTTCGTTACACAATGTGCTGGTCAAACACAAGAGCCTTCCAACCATTCTTCTGTACTCTTGAGGATTGGAATAAGGAGCGCTTCCTGAGTGCTTAAGCTTCACCCCTGGGTCTAATGGAGTTGGAACAACCTTAATAGCCAGCAACCCTGCATCATGAATTAGTTCTAGGGCATACTTGCTTGGATCTTGTGTGCTCCATGCCAAGGATATACTTGGCATCTCCTACATCTTTTATGGTAAAATTTTGGTCAAGTACAAGCTTTACTTCTGAGAATTAAGTCATCCACATATACCAAAATAACTGAAAGTTTTAGCAGCTTGAACATTGAATAATCAGCCCTAGATTGAGTGAAGCCTAACTCGGTGAGGGTTGCAGTGAGATTGCAATTTCATTGCCAACTAGCCTGCTTTAGTCTATATAGAGACTTTTCCAACTTACATACTTGGCCTAGTTTGGGAGATATGACACCTTGAGGTACAGAGTTTTCTTCTTCA
Source organism: Nissolia schottii (assembly GCA_003254905.1). Taxonomy (NCBI): domain Eukaryota; kingdom Viridiplantae; phylum Streptophyta; class Magnoliopsida; order Fabales; family Fabaceae; genus Nissolia; species Nissolia schottii. The sequence continues at coordinate 49,148 of QANU01053415.1, forward strand.
AATTCGTTTTCGTTTTCTTTTTCGTCATATTTATTGTTTATGGTTGTTTAAAAGTTTGTGCATGTATATAAAAAAGTTTGTGCACATGAGTACCAAAACTTTCTTATTCTTCGTTTTCGTTTCATTTTCATCTTATTATTTGTTTCTGCTTGTTTAAAAGTTTGTACACGCCAGTTCAAGAGTTTGTGAATCTGCTTTAAAATGTTTGTGTATGGTAGCAAGTGAGTTCATGTGCTTAGAGTTTGAGTGAGGAGCAAGAGAGATATCACGACAATTACTTTTCATTATTTAATATGCCGCAGATCCAATCTAATTTGGTTACTTATATGAAAAATGTTTGTACATGTCTGTAAAAAAAGTTTGTGCATGTGTATGCAAAAGTTTGTGCATTTGATACTGATGTGTATACCATACATACGCATAAGGTAAATATTATACAATGACAACAAAATCAATGTACACCTAACATTAGCATTATTGTTAGTTAAATTTGCAAAGGCAAAAGGTAAAAGTTTACTCTATTTCAATTTAACTTTCTATTTAGGATTAACACATGAATTAATGATTAAAATAAATTTTCTTATAATTTATTTAAGCTTTACATAATATTTCTCCTTGGTTTAGGTGATAACCCTAAAAACTCAGGCCCTCTACTTCGCACAAGTTTGCAAGCAATTGAGGCAGAATCTAGGAGAAAAGGAAGCCAATAAATTGGTGTCTAGAGCTATCTACATATTTTCCATTGGAGGAAATGACTATGGTGCCCCTTTCTATAAGAACTCCACTCCATACTCTCCACAACAATTTGTTGACTTTGTGATAGGCAACATTACATCAGTTATCAAAGTAAATAGATTAAGATTAATTATTACTGTAACCTTTATTTTGCCTCACAAATCACAATTGCACCAACTTTGGTAATTTCAACACTAATATTTTATGTGGGATATTTATAAAATTATAACCTTTATTTTTCATCACAAAAGTTGCACCAACTTTTCTTTTTAATTTTAAATTTTTATGTGTGGTAATTTTAACACCAATACTTTATATGTAGGATACTTATAATAAAGGTGGACGAAAATTTGGGATTCTAAATTTGGGTCCTTTGGATTGCTTTCCTATTCTAAGGACATTGGTCAATGGAACTAAAATAGATGATTGTCTGAAAGGTGAAGCATCGGCACTAGCAAGGCTACACAATAATGCTCTTCCCAAAATGCTTCAGAAGCTTCAAAAACAGCTAAGAAGTTTCAGATACTCAATATTTGACATATATACTGCTCTTCTTCAAGTAATGGAATACCCTTCAAATTTTGGTATGGTACACATATGCCATTTTGATTTCTTTTTAAACGATTAAGTTTGGTAAATAAATACATAATAAGCAAATTGTTCTTCTGAACTAATAAGCATGGTTTATTTTACCTTAGGACTTTTAAAATGATAAAGTGAAACCTAATATTATATGATCGTGTAAATCGACCTTTAATTGCCGAATTGCGTACTTTCATCTCTTGTCCCTTCCACTCCTCTTTTTCTTCAAGAGCATGTAAGTGATTTGGTGACAAAGGCGTCAATTTACACTTTTATAAAATATTAAAGTTTGATTTACACATTTTTAAAAGTTAAAAATAAAGTACACATAGAAGGGACAAGTTGCTCCTTTCCCTTTAATTTGAGCATAGCTCCATCACCTTTGTTATTGTAATTTGCAATTCTTTTGTTGGAAAGGCTTCGAAGAGGGAAATGCAGCTTGCTGTGGAGGTGGTCTTTATAGAGGAGATTATAGCTGCGGAGGGAAAAGAGCGATTGAAGAATATGAGCTATGTGACAATGTTAGTGAATACGTGTTCTTTGATTCTATTCATTTCACGGATACGGCTGCTGAGCATTTCGCCGAGCTAATGTGGAGTGGAAATGAAGATGTTATTCAATCTTCCAATCTTAAACAATTGTTTGGCGTTTGAAAAGTAGAATTAATAAAAATAAATGCCTCTTGTATGTGTTAATAGCTCCATGGGTAAGAGCTAAGGACATTTGAGAATGAAATAATGGAGTTCAATTTTCATAGTTTTTTTTTCTCATTCAAATTTTGACAATTTTACTCTTTTGCCCCTGTTACACAAACTAATTATCAAAATACCCCTATTTTGAAACATATTACATGAGTATCACGGTTTTGGCTGACGTGGCTTTGGTGGCAGCACGGTAGTGCCATGTTAGATTCGCCAACACGGTTGGCGAATCCAACACAAATTCGCCAATTGGTTAGGCGAATTCTACACAAATGTGGTTGAAAGAAAAATGTAATTAAAATTGTATTAGTTATTCTAATAAGCCATTGTAACTACATTTATAAATTTTGTTAATTTGTTTAGGTACATGTGAAAAATATGGTTTCTTAGGTAAGCTGCAAAAATGGGAAGGGTAATTAGCATCATTGATCTTATTATACCATGTTGTTGTTTGGTGTTGTTATTGTTAGAGATTGTGAGCATAGAAAAGTGTCATGTTCAACTAGAGCACAACAACAAGGCCTTGTTTGTGTTTGGGGATTCACTGTTTGACCCAGGAAACAATATGTACCTTATGAAAAGCAAAAACAGAAGCAGCAAACTATCAACAACTCACAAGGGGAAATATACTGCAAGCATCCCACAGGGAGATTCTCGGATGGCCGCATTGTCCCTGATTTCATAGGTGAATTGGAGTTTCTTACTTTGAATATATATAATTTTCTTTTGTCTTTTTTTTTTCTTTTTTCCTTAAAAGGTTTTTTGCTTAGGAAAATCATGTTTCTTGTTCTCATTTTATTTTTCACTATTTCCATCACAAAATACTAAAAAACATATAAAATAAATTGAAAACGCATGAAATAAAAATGGAAACCAAATAAACCCTTAAAAACTCTTAAATGGGCAAAATTCTTTTATGAAAACTTTATTTACCAAATGATTTGACCTATATGTTGATCCTTTTATATGAGTGAATCTTAAATATGAGATGTTAAACTGTATTCATGTTTAAAAAGAAAAAGAAAAATCTAATTCCCATTTTTCCTTGTTCATTTACTTGAATCTTTATTTGCGAATGATATATCCTTAATTTAATTGAATATGTTTTGGAGGGTGGGAGCCACTTTTGCAGAGTTACCTATAATTTCAGCATATCTGAAACCACACCCTACTCCCTTCACTTATGGTGCTAACTTCGTTTCTGGTGGCGCTGGTGCTATCCTTGGTACTGTGAATCCATGCGTATGCCACCTTTAACTTAGCTCTATTATTTATTTTTCATGAAGAATTAATAGATTAGATTGTTTAGTTTTATTATTTAAATTGATTAAGAAAACAAATATGATGATGCCCGTATATCAGTTTAACTAAAAGTATAGGATAATCTTATGTGTAACGAGGTGGATTGTGTAAAAGAGGAATTATGGAGAGTAATGGAATATTTTTGGTAATTTCATGTATTTTCTGCAATTGAACTACAATAGAAGAGGATAAAGATAGTGATGGAAACCCTTCCTATGGAGAAAAAGGTGATCTATGAGAGAAGAAAATCCTTAGAGAGAGGTAGGATAGACTCAATACATTTTCCATACCCTCTTTACAACCCAAACATCCTATTTATAATATCCTAGACTCCCAATTGGACTAATTGGTTTATTGGGCCTATAGCCCATTCCTACTTGATACATTACTCCCCCTTCAAAATGGACCTTGTCCTCAAGGTCTGAGAATTATCTCCACTAGGATCCCATTGCATAAATTGTAAATTGCTGAATTTAATTGGGCCAATTTTGGGAAATTTCAGAAAAAAAATGCTCTGATGGTAGTAGCCCACTTGCTGTCCTTGCCACATATCAAGGTCCAAAATTCGTATTGGGCTTGGCCCACTTGCTCATTTCTGGGTTGCACTAGACCCAGGAGACCCCAAGGCTTCCTTTCCTCATCTTCCCCCAAAGGAACCCTAGCCTCCTTCTTCCATGTGCAATCCACAGCAGTCGCTGCCCTTCCTATCACCAATAGTGAGGTCGTAGCCTCTGCCATGGCCAGCGAGATTGTGCTGCCGATCGCCATGCCCAAGTCGCTCTTGGTGGTAAGTCGTGACCTTTCCCCTCCACTCGCATGCCAACCCTTTCCATGGACCATCTAGAACATCAAGAGCCTCCTTGCCTCCTCCTTTTCCCTGCTGTTGGCGCCTTCACTGCCCTTGTTACTGGGCGTTGTGGCGGCCGTCATCCTCACGCGGGCTTCCTCGCCGGTCACTGTCGCGCTCTTTGTTGGTGCCGATGCGGTCTCGCTCTTCTCTCCTGGTGGTCGCCGTCGTGTTGTTGACGTCGTGCTCGTGTCGGCGCCGTTGCGCTCTTGTTTCCTTGCCTTCCTCTTTGTTGTTGCCGTCGATGCTATTGCGGCCAGACGACCCTTGCTGACCAATGAGTGCCATCGTTCGCATCCCCGACCTATGCTTCCACGCCTCCATAGGCTGGGACACCGTTTGGTCCACCACATCTGCAGCTGCTATTTGCGATTCTGACGGCATTGCCGTCGTCGCTCTTTGGACCGCCTGAAGAAGGATCGGGTTCCCTGTCTAGCGGAGTCGTTTGCCATCGCAACGAAGGCCTTTGATTGTTGACGATGACATCATGATGGAGATCTGCACTGCCTCTAGGTTCTCCGTCATCAACGGCGATGTTGGCGACGGTGCTACACCTTCCACCGCCTTGTGGTCTGGTGGCTTAGGCAGAGGAATCTGCCGTTCTTCATCCAGATCAGGTTGGTTTTCTTCTAGCTGTTGAGACTCTTTGTTTGTTATTGTTGGATTTGCTTTTGTTTCTTCATCTACCATGATCAATTTCTGCATCTGGCGTTGGATTTCTAGATTTGAATTTTCAAATTCTTGAGCTGTTGTTATTGAATTGATTGATGCTTCTTGATTGCTATTTTTTGGAATTTTTGCTACTGATTGGTTATGTAATTCTGCTCTCAATTTTTCTATTGTTTCTATCCAATTAATTTCCCACTCTGAAACTTCAGTTTGAGAAATTTCTGGCAAAATTGATCTAAAATCTGGCTGGTAACAGTACAGGAATGTTACCTCGAAGGTCCGCCAATCAGCCAACGAATTTCGTCGACGCCATAGCCGAAACCAAATCAGGTCACGGCCAGACAATCCTTCTTCAACCTCCAGCAACTGCTGCAACTCCGGTGTTCCTTTGGTGTTCCAAAACTTCGATGCACAAAGGATCCACCAGTAGTCGTGCTCACCATCGAACACCGGCAGATCGGCACATAGCAGAACATGGCTTGAGCTCTCCGAACCACCATGGGAAGCCGTAACTGCCGGCATGGTGTTCAATGAAAGCATCATTTGTAACGAGGTGGATTATGTAAAAGAGGAATTATGGAGAGTAATGGAATATTTTTGGTAATTTCATGTATTTTCTGCAATTGAACTACCATAGAATAGGATAGAGATAGTGATGGAAACCCTTCCTATGGAGAAGAAGGTGATCTATGAGAGAAGAAAATCCTTAGAGAGAGGTAGGATAGACTCAATACATTTTCCATACCCTCTTTACAACCCAAACCTCCTATTTATAATATCCTAGACTCTCAATTGGACTAATTGGTTTCTTGGGCCTATAGTCTATTCCTACTTGTTACGTTATGCTTCACTAAGATTTGTGAGGCAGTAATTATTACATGAAGTAACTTGGTTGTGTTTGGTATTAGAGACATGATACGAGACAAAGACACGTGGGCGGAGACAAAGAATTAGGGTAAATGTTAATGAACTTTTTATACTTTATTTTTAATCCTGTTTAGGTTATGCTGCCAACACAATTGAGCCATTTCAAGAAAGTAATAAAGTCACTAAGAAAATAAGATTGTGAGAAATAATATATATATATATATATTATATGACTTAGGGTATAATCATTGATCATACACTAAATTTTATTATGATTTTCGATTTTTCGATTTGTTATTTTCAAATTGAGTCACAGGAGGTGTATCGTCTAGGAGGTACGAAATTTGAATATGAAAACGTGGGGCCCATGGGTTGTACACCAATGAGCAGAGTAGTGCGATAGAAAAATAATATTTTAATCCTAATTTTGCCTAATTATAGCCTGTGAAATATAACACGTTCTATGAGAGATTAAGAAAAGAAATTGGAACCTGGAATTGAAGAGACGGGCACCATCTTTTGGTTAAACGTGAATCATGCTCTCTGACTGCAAAATGGGAGAAAAGGAAACAGAGGAAAAGGAAGAGTTTCACCACTATTCCCTTATGTCATATGCCAAAAGGCAGTGGTCGCTTTTTATTCTTAATAGGGAAGAATAAAAACTGACACACGGGTAGTCATAGGGACTCTTCCATTTGTTAGTTAATGATGGACCTAGCCCACCTATCATCAGCTAGCCCAAACATATGAACACAATATTCTGGCAATTAGTTTAATCTGGACAAATTACCAATTTACGCATGTCCACAAAATAATTATTCTAATTATTCCAACATTCTCCCACTTTGACAGCATAAATTAGATTACAAAATGAAACATTAATCCAGAAATGCCAGAATAAAAATACAACGTTCTTAACCACAAGATCCAAATGAAATGTATAAGTATTTCATTACTGCAAAAAATCACACTCAAAGGAGCAATGATATCATACAGAAACAAAAACACTACATTTCAGTGACCTTTATGAACGTGAAAGATATTTGTCCCAATCATCTGCCCAAGATGCTATATGAGATTAAAGAACAATCTCATTACAATGACAATATGAGACTGGGTCCAAAATGTCTCAATATTATGCCATTATACAAAAACAATATACATAATTTCAATTGTGCAAATCACAATAAAGGAAATATGGCAATGCAAGATAATTGTTGTCACATTAGTCAATAATTATTGTCAAACGTTTCAATAAAACAACATAACACATGAGGTCCAAAAGAAAATTTCATATAGGATAAAACTCCCACTAAACCAATATATCAAAAAGACCTCACTATACCCATACGGGTTACATGCTCAACAAAGACTTTAGTAGTCAATCCCTTAGTTAAGGGATCCACAATCATAAGCTCTGTGGGAATATAATGTGTTGCATACGCCCCATATGCCTCTTTTGAGATGCAACAAAATATCTCAGCACAAATATTGAGACGAGATCCAATATGTCTCAATTATATTTCATTACACAAAATTTGTCAATAATTAAGCTGCGCAGACTTAAATGGCATTCACAATAACATGGAGTCACAACGAACCTACAGAACAAACTCCCATAACCCAAAATATCAAAATGACCCCTCATTATGCCCTTATAGGTTGCTAGCCATTGATTAGGGGATCAATAACAACATGCTCTGTAGTAACTTAATTGACAAGAGTCTACCACAATATGCCATATACAAAACAAAAGGACACAATCATATATGACAAAACATTATTTAGTCTTAATACAAAAATGACAATATATATTACTTCCACTAATCCAACATATTAAAACAAACACAAAATTTTCATTAGAGATGACAATTTCAAAAAATAGTCTAATATTTCAACAAGTGATAGTGGGATTTATGAAAAACTCTATTGTAGAGTACTTAATGTGAGTCCAATAACTCATTATTATTTCATTTGCAACAAAATTACAATACAAATAGAAACAACCAAGTGCAGAGTCACAAAGACAATGTTTATCACAAAATTTCACAAAATTAGTCTCACATATTCTACCTATAAACCTTAAGGAGATCATAAGCGTCTATTTTTACAACAAATATCTTGTCTCTATTATTGTAAACTCAGAAGATAACAAATCAATACTCGTCTGAGCATAAAAATAATATAACAATAGCAGACGTAATTTGGACATACACTCAATAATAATTAAGGAAATAACACAATATAAAGTCTCTATCTCCCACTAAACAAAATTTCAATATGCCGAGGAGTAACAATACAATCAAAGAGACCTAACAATGTCCTTAATTAAGGTTCTAAAATTGAAAGCGACGATGGATCAAAAGGTAGAGAAAATCATAAACCAAAAAAATATTTGCACACGTATTAATGATTTTCTCATGTTCAATTAATTGGGCAATTAATAGAACTAGAGCACTTATATCATTGCAATTCCGCCGAAGGGGCCTGAATCACAATATACAAGTATCAGAGCTCTCTTTTGATTCTAATTATGGCTGTGAAATTAAACAAATTGACATTTCATGTATAAGTTTCAAGGTTTGATATTTTGTGTATTTGGTGACTGCTTTTTTTTTTTTTCTGTATATATGTATATAGAGCATTTCCTGCATTTGTTCAATTTCATTGGAACAAAATGTGTATGAACCCTAATTTCCCTAATTTAATTTTCGAAATTGTGAATTGATTAATTGCTCGAATTATGATATCAAACCTTAGGGTTTTCATAGAGGATGGACTTTTGAAGTGATCCCAATTGGAATGGTGAAATTTGGTTGAGAATTGAATGAGAATTTGGTGATAATCCAATGAACAAAACCGTTTTCTTCAAATGAAAACCCAACATTTTAGAAGTCTTTTTGATCAAAATAATCATAGAATCTTGTAGCATTCGTTGATATGATTCCAACGCCACCAGAATCATTAAAATTGGAGTCCGTATGAGGGAGATATATCGCGAAACTCGTTTCCTGCCTAGCAGGTCCGCGAAACCCGAATCTGACCCGGCTGGAGGTTGGGGGTGATTAACAGTCACGCACCGCAATGCCCACTCTCGGCATGCGACGCGTGGGTCGCGTGAGGCCTCCAGAAAGCTCCAAAAGTTTTCAACTTTTTATGTTTGTGACCTGTTTCAGTGAAATAAAATTTTTGGTGATTTTTAAATATTTTTCTGGGCATCAAAAAATATTAATTTTGTATCAAATTTGTTTTAATTGCTTAAAAAAAATAATAATCCATGTAATTATCATGGATTCGGTGGCAATTGAATTCGTAACTGATTGCGCCTTTAATTTCTTTCCCGTTCGGTGGCAACTCAATCATGGAATTTTTGGCATTCATATCCGTAACTTCCCTATCATTTGGGAATTTAAGTTGTGGTGGTTAAATTTAGCAAATTAAGTTGCAGTGATTAATCAGTTACTATATATAGCAATAAATAATGATAAATGTAATTGATTTATAATAGAAAGCTTTTGATTTTTGATTTTTGATTTTTGTGAGTACCCACTAATTATTTTGATATTCCATATATTATATATTCTCAATATTAAAGTGATTTGCTTGTTATAATGATTTATGTCTATTATGTTGCACTTGACCTTGAGAATTATTATTGTTGATTATATTGTGTAATATTTCTTTGAGAAATTATGATATGGGTATATCTTGATAAATATGGTTGGATATTTTGCATGGTTAAGAGCTCGTCTTCGAGGGTCAGACTGCGACAAAATATTTTTTTTTTTGGAAAAGGTTGTTGGATGTCTTACATAATTGTGAAATCGCCTTCGCGGGACGGATTATGTTAGGACATGATTCTATTGTTGTTTCTATTTTTTAGGGTTTAAATAATAAACTCACCCTTCGGTTTGTTTTTTGTTAATATAATTCTTGATGAATGGTTAGTTATATCCCTGAGGTTTTCATCATCCTATCGATATTAGCTTTAAGGATATAATGTTATGGTTAAAAGCTCAACATTCTCTGTGGGAATATAAATTTGAGATTATTGATTATATTGTTTGATTCCCAAAGTTCCTTCAATAGGTGTAAAAGCCAATTTAACTTCATGCTGTGGCTGTGTTGTGAGATTGGATGTCTAATATGAACTGGGAAATCAAATTTACTTATGCATGAATCTTACAAAATCTCAATTTGGGTACTTTTTATTTTTGGTTACCTGGATTAATTGACATGGACTTTGTGTAAAGATAATTGTTTTGAGAACAATTTTTGTGGAAAGTTCGAGTAACCCAACTTTGTTATCGTTCAAAAGAAAAGATTTCATTCCCATGCTTGAATCATTTGATTTGATGTAAATGTGTTTGTCCAAAAGGCACCATGAAGGTTATGGACACAATGTTGAACATGTTTTAGACGATCACCTTTGGCATCCTTATGAGAAAGAAAAGGTTGAACGTATTTTTTATTATTATTATTATTATTATTATTATTATTATTATTATTTTATATATATATATATTTTTTTTTGCGTTTGCTCTTGTATTGTGCTAGGGTGTTATTTTTGCAAGACGCTTCATATTGGTTAGAGCCAGTTTTGATGACTTTTTAGTTTTCATGTAGTTATACTATGTGAAAGTCTCTTATGGTTAAGGGTGCCTCTTTGTGTAACCTCTTGCAAAGAGGAAGAGAAATGACCTGATTCCTTTTAGCATTTGTGCTAATCGCATATCCCGTGTGGATGCATGTAACAGCCCGATTCTCTCGTGTACGGAAAACCCACTGGTTAGGCCGTCCCGGGGAATCGAAAGGCGTTTCGGAGGTTTAGAAAGGAGAATTTAACCTGTAAAATCTCCGGATTAATGGCCAGGATCAGGTTTTGTTGTCCAGAAAATTTTTGGGTGCATTCGGAAGAGTTTCGACTCGAACATAATTCATTTCGGACACCGGAAAGTACTCGGGGTATTTTTGGATGCGGTAAAACGGTCAAAAATCCCTGAGTGGTAGTTCCCGGGTCGAAGGGAAAAAAATAGTAGGTCACGACGGTATGCTCGAAATATTTTTAGGGCAACCGATGTGTGAGAAATTGAACAAAACGCGATCAAACGGGACCAAAACGGCCCTGGAGGGGATTTACCTCCCTCAGGAGATATTTACATATATTAAATATAAATAAATAATAATTATAAAGCAACAGAAGAAAGAAATGACAAAGAAAGAAAAAGGAAAAAGAAAAAAGAAAAAGAAAAAGGAAAAAAGGAAATTAGGACGGCTATAAATAGCCCTTAGGGTTTCAGAATAAATTTACATAACTTTTCTTTTTTCACAATCGCCAGTCCCGTTCCGACACATCTCGGTTTCTCGCCAGAGTCTCGGAAAAATCGCCGGAGCACGTCGTTGCAACCAGGACGCTGCAAGCATCGAAGATATCCGACCAGAATCTCCATTGGATGTGGGTAACTCTAAGCCCACTGTCTAAGTGGTTTATTTTATGACTGTTTATATGCATTTCTGCGTATATGAATGAAAAACTATTTTGTACAAACTATAGGAAATGAGTTAGGAAGGTTAGATTTTGATGATTTTCAGGTTTGGAAACCATAACTGTACTGATTGGATCACTGTGGAAACGAAAAAGTTACGTACAGAAAACCCCCGGAGAAGTTACTCTCTGGGGCGATTTTTTTACTGTGGGATTCGAATGAATTACCAAGGGATTCGAATGAAAGCTCTTGGGATTTCAGTCGAATGCATGAGGTTTCAATCGAATGAAAGCCTGAGCAGGATTTCAATCGATTGAATTCTCAAGGGATTCAAATGAAAGAATCAATCGAATACTAAAACGCTGTTCATTCGAATGCTTACTGAAAACTTGTATTTTTAAAAGGTTCTATGGGATCCAACATGCATACTTATGTATACCATTGTGTAACAAGAGCATGCATCATGAGGAAAGGCCGTCATAAGAGTTAGGACGACCCTAGATCACTAGAGGTATTCACGGAAACTTAAAGGAGCATAATTGAACCCTAGGAAATAAAGCAGAGAACTAAGGCCCCAATCACCAAGGATTCGGCTGGCCTTAGTCAGAGTCAGTAGTTATATGACTAGGAAGATCCCATTTTCTTGGCACGTCTTACAAACACGCCCCTCACCAATTCTACACGCTGGATTGGTAAGAACGACGCAGGTAGAGAGACCTGATTATGAAAGTAAAAAGAACAGGAAAAATCCTGTAAGAAAGAAAGAAAGGGGGACCCCAAAGTAAAGAACTAAGACTAAAGTAAAGAGAAACGAGTCCACGCCTGATCACGCCAAAGGGCCAGTCCCTCGCCATCCCGGTAAGGGGGTGGTGGTACCTATCATGATGATGAATTTCCTCATATGAGCTTAACGTGGTTAGCTACCAATCCGGTTCAAGCGCTGCTGGGTCATCATGATAGGGAATAGAAGGAGGTTGTAACCGAGGCCACGGTTACATGGGTGGAAGGACTAAAACGAAAAAGGACGCTAACCCGGGTAAGCCGGTATGCGTAAGAGATTTCCCGGATTCCCTCATGCACTATATAATCACATGTACGATGAAGAGAATGAATGTATGAGAATATGTATGTATGTATGCATGTATATCTGCTCCTGCATTATGTATATATATATATATATGTATATGTGTATATATATATACCTGTTCATGCATTATGTATCGTCAAGGGAACGACCTAAGACGAATAGTATTGTCTATAGTAGCAACGTACAGTTAATGAGCACGGAGCCCAGGTAATAACAAGAGTAGTAATCCAATCACCTAGTAACTTCGATAAAGCTGCTCAAGATGTAGGCCAAAGATAATAAATAGTAGGAATTTAGTATGCATGACACTTAGAGGTATTCCTAGGTGGGCTGGATGATGCACGAGTAATTGAACCATAGAAGCCACACCGAATTTCCACTAAGAATGAAGTCGTTCTTACCCCCACTCGCGTATGAATCCAGACCTGCAAGGATGGGTTCTCCGCCTCCTAAGGATGTATGGTTATTTACACGCTCACGACAACGCAACTACTGCACCTATACGTTGCTTGAGACCAGTACCTTCGCCCCTGCTATCATGCCAGGAGAGACTCCGGAGCAGTCCTGACGCAGACTTCGAGAGCCCGGATTTTCCCCCATGCACCCTATTTGGATAGATGAGCGTCCCGGTAGCAGTAGCCGCGACCCCATCCACGTTGACGGAGAGGATGATCTTCCACCACTGAGGCCAGAGCCAAAGCCAGTGCCCGAGCCCGCTACAGATCCAGAGTCATCCACACCGCCTGTCCGAGGACGAGGGCGACGCACCACCGCTAGAAAGAGGGTACTTCCAATGCTACCACGTGTAACATCCCGATTTTTCTTAGAGAAATAATCATAAACATAAATATCAAATTAATTTTCTAATCATGATTAGAAAATAAAGATGGGAAATTATTAGGTAGAATGTCCTTAGGAAATAAAACGTGTCGCGGTAGGAAGTTCGGCAGACAACCGAGCAGCCGCTGTTCGCCGATGAAATTTTCTGACGCGCAAAAGGTGTCCGTGAAAATAATCTCCCGGAGAAAAATTCACAAACGCCTTTAAATATTAATACCCTTAGGTAGAGGGGAATTCGAGGATCGCGACGGTATAAACGAAATATTTTTCGGACGACCGTGCGCGACGCACCGACACTGCGAGCAATAAAACATGAGCAACCGGAGCTGGGAGAAAATGAAATTTCAGCAGCTGAAGTAGAGGGCTGCACGGTTAAGAGAGGAGATTTTTGTCCAAAAAAATAATCCCCTAAAATCATGCTTCCAAACTTACATCACCTTACTTCTCTTACACACTACACCAAATCCCATCACTTAGCCATACCTATGCCCATGCCTTCTACTATTCATCTAATTTATTAAATCCCAAAGTTCAATCAATTTCCCTCACCATCAGCCCCTCAAAACCGAGACTTCTCTCCCAAAACCAATCCTCTTCTTCACTCCCGTGACGCCTTGCATTCTTCTCTTCACACGGTTTCTAAAACTTTTCTTCCATCCCACCACACTTTTCCTATATAACGTCTACCATTCCTATATACTACACTTTCATAAACCAAGCAAAATCGTGCCAGAAACAATTGTTTCTTAAGCTTTCCTTCATTTTTCTCTAAACACAGCCCTCAAGTCTCCTCATCTTGGTTTCATTTTCTTTCATCCAAAATCAAGAGGAACAACCTCATCACCCTCCACCTTGCTCAAGAATTGTCATCTTGGAGAAAGGAGGAGCTCAAGCTTTGGAAACAACAAGGCTTGTGGGACTTCACTCCAAGCTTTCCTCACCACCACCAGGTTCTTCTACAAGTGGGTAACTATGCATAAATCACCTCCTTGGTGATCTATTTATGGTTATTGTGAGTATGTGATATAATGCACATGGTATGCATTTTATGCTTGAAAATTATCTTGCATGTGTTGGTAAGGATTTGATGAGGATAAGTATTATGTTGCACATTGGTTGTATTCACGTTGTTTTATGATTCTTAGATGTTCATGTCGTTGCTTGTGTGCTGTTGGAATATGTGGTGTTTGAACTTGGAATGAATGTGAGAACATGAGAGAAAATAATCAAGGAAGTAAGCGTTGAGTGGTTCCGCGGAGAGTGACTGAGAGGAGTCTAGGGAGTTGTTGAGCGGCGCCTGGATGGGTGCTGAATGGTTATGCGTAGAGTGACTGAGGGGATTCCGTAGAAAGATGTTGAGCGGCGCCTGGGATGGTGCTGAGTTGTTCTGCGGAGAGTGACTGAGAGGAGTCTTGTTGAGCGGCGCCTGGGATGGTGCTGAGTGGTTCTGCGGAGGATCCCTGTAGTTGCTGAGAGAGTTACGTGAAGAGTGCTGAGTGGGCACCAGGAGTGGTACTGAGTGGGTTCCGCGGAGGTTCCCTAGAGTGGCTGAGTGGTTCCCTGGAGAGTTTTCTAAGTGAGCACCAGTAGTGGTGCTGAGTGGGTTCCGCGGAGGTTCCCTAGAGTTACTGAATGGTTCCATGGAGAGTTGCTGAGTGGGTTCCGCGGAGGTTCCCTAGAGCTGTAGAGTGGTCTCTAGAGTTGCTGAGTGGTTCCATGAAGAGTTGCTGAGTGGGTTCCACGGAGGTTCCCTGGAGTTACCGAGTGGTTCCCTGGAGAGTTTCTGAGTGGTTTAAGCGGAGGTTCCCTGGAGTTGCTGAGTGGTTCCCTGAAGAGTGACTGAGTGGGTTCTGCGGAGGTTCCCTGGAGTTACCGAGTGGTTCCCTAGAGGGGGTTTTCAAGGTCTCCTATATTCCAACAAGCACTTAACAGTATTTATGATAAAATGCATCATGAGGACAAGGTTGTCACTTAAGTGTTAGGACACCCTGAGATAACTAGAGGTCATCACCTAATGTTATAAAAAGAGCATAACTGAACCCTAGGGAATCAGTATGTAGTTATATGATGGTAGGTATCTCTCTTGGCGGAAACGCCCCTCACCAGTCCCCACAAAGGGGTGGATTGGTTAATGATGAGGAATAAAAAGAAAGAAAGTAAAGAAAAGATGAATGAGAAAGGGTGACATCACGCCTATGAAATGATGATGATGTACGGGTCTCCACTTGGTTGTGTCATAGGGCCAACCCCTCGCCCTCCCACTAGGTGGACGGTTGTCTCTATTGATGATCGGAGACGGAACATTAGTTATCCGCGGTGGTTCGCAACCACTCAGGTTATAGCGCTGCCTGGTCGACATCAATTAGAGGACAGAAGCAGGTTGTAGATGTTTGGCCGCATCTACATGAGTGGAAAAGACTCGGCGCAGCCCTGGTCCATTAGTTAGCTGGGAGCCGACGCAGCCTCAGTCTATTAGTTAGCCGAGAGCATGAAAAGCAGGATGCGCCCCGGTCCATTAGTTAGCCGGTACGCATGAGAGAGTCTCAAAGTTAGCATGCATAAAGTATGAAATGAATGAATATGAAATGGTATGATGAATGAGTATGTAATATATAAGTATAGGATAATGTATATGAGCATGTGTATGAAGTAAATACCGTCAAGAGAACGCTCGAGACGGCTATATATGTACGCAAGGAAAGTTAACAAGCACGAGAACTTAGATAAGCAAGACTAGTTCCCCAGTCACCTAGTAAAGTAGATAAAGCCGTTCAGGACTTTAGGCCAGATAATAATCAGTAGGATGTTAGTATGCATGTTCACTTAGAAACACCTGAGCAGCCTGGTTGATAAGTGAGAAAAGAGATCCCCTATGCTAAGGTTAACCACTGAGGATAACTGTTCTCACCCCCACTCGCTTATGCTTCCAGGAGCAGGCGAAGAGTATGAGGGCTACGAGGAGCCCTATGAGGAGCCGCACGTGGAGCAGTAGAGGACCGAGGACGAGCCAGTCTAGCTTGGCATCAGATGGACATTTTGCCATATTTTGAGATGTATTTTGATGTACTTGGCTTGTATATGTAAACTATTCTGATACTCTGTTAGTTGAAATTTGTGATGGACCAGCTACTTGTTATGTAATCATTTATGCCAGTAATGATTATTACTTATAAGCTTCAGCTCTATCGCTTGTATTATATGCTTTGATCCACGCGTGGCTCATATTTTGCAAATAAAGTAACAAACAGAAAGGTTTTAAAATGGTCCATATTTTCCTTAATCTTGTATTTTCAAAAGATAATAAAGGACTATAAGTAATCCCACCAAATGATTAACAACCTAGTGAGCATTGCGTACTACTCGAGGGTATGCAGTTAGCTAGGGTGTTACACCACGCAGATTCGCACCCCGCGACTTCACCGCGATGACGGACATCTCCAGTGAGGACGAAACGGCAGAAGAGGAGGACCCCGCAGAGCGAGACGAGGATTCCGAGGGTTAGTCGCAGCAGGAACCCGCCAGTGTTTTCAGGGATAGATGTGTACCTTACACGCAATGAGTAGTTCTCATCCGTGTACGTAGGTTTTTGTTTATATATGTATTACTGTATATGGACTGGTAGTTATGTATGTATGTCCGTAGTAGGACAAGATATTATTATAATATTAATGTATAATTATGTGTGTGTAACTTTGGGCCGTATGTGTATTTTCTTCGGGTACTCGCCATGCGCCAGGTACGTATATTTCTCTTACCTTTTTACGATACCTTTATGCGGTATATGATGCGTATGGCTCTTTATTTTCCATAGTATGATTGACAGAAGTTTTAAAATTGGCCCATATTTGTGTAAACCCTAATTTCAAAGCAAGATAGAGAACCATAACGGTTCGTAGCACCAGAAGAGCATCACCTAGCCGGGAAGTATATGACTTAAGCATAGGTCAACTAGCTAGGGTGTTTCAATGCACGCACTCTTGGTATAGAAAAGCCTTTAATTGAATGAAATAAGTGAATAAAAATGTTTACATGACAGGTGCCACAAAAATGGTTGTAAATATGTTGTAATAATCCTTTTTTCTTATTTTGGTAACCTGTCATTTGCTAACAATATAATGCTCATTCTATAATATTAGTAACAGTTTTATAACTTTGCTAACATGCAATTTCATATTAATGTGTAAAATTGTGAAATATTGTAATTATTAAAATATTCTTTTTTGAGAAATTGTTATTTTGTTTGTATCATGTTCCAAGTTCTAAAATAATATTATGTTAAAGTTTATTTATTTTGGTGTTTTGGAACTATTTATTTTGAGTTTTCAAATTTAATAATGTTATAAATTATGAGATATCTCATTGTATTTCGAGTTGAAAAATATTTTGTCAATAATTATGGAAATTTTTTGCCGTATCTCATAATTTGTCTATTCTCAGATTTTATGATTTATAAGAACTAAAATAATTTTGATTTTTATTTGCAAATATAGAATTGCATATTATATTTCTTGTTTCTTGAGACATTGCAATTTTGGGTTTAGTGCAATGTTGGTTTAACAGTTGTGATGTGTGTGTGTCTATATATATATATTTGTAACATGACAATTTTATACACTCTCATGTTAATCTGAAATAGTGTTTTTCATAACATGTTGGTATTATGATTTATGCAATTCAAGTGGGAGAATGTTGAATTATTGTATGAATTGCATAAATCATTATTAAATTTGAGGTTAATTTCAGATTAATTAAATGCTTTAATGCTTAAAAAAAATGTTTAGATTTTGACAATATTGACTTTGAGAGTGGTTGTTGTGATATTGATATATGCGCGCGCGCGCACACACACACACACACACACACACACACACACACAAAACACACATATATGTTTGTAGCACTTTGACAATTGTGATAAAATACCATTTACAATGTTTGTAAAATTATTTATGCTTCCGCTGCTTATAGTATAATTTTGTTGTCGTTAGAGTGCTATTCTTTTTGGGTAAAATATTATTTGTCATGGGTAAATTATTTTAATTTTGACAATATCTCTATGCTTTGTTTGACCAGCCACATTGTTTTTAAGGGAGCTTTGTTCACTAATTATCATTCATTAAATAATGTTAAGTGCTCCTTTTGGCCTGAGTGTTTACCCACTATAAATATTTCAATTTTGTTAATATATGATATTGAGAATTGTATTAATAATGCTTGTGGGAAGACTCTGCACGTGCACTATAATATTGAGATTCTCCAAAGGAATTGCATTGCATGAAAGAGCTTCATTTAGAATTTTGTAGAAATGTGAAAATTTCATTAATTTTGTTTTCACTTTAGGTGAAATTTATCCTTGTTAAATAAAATTTATTATTATTATTGGTGTTATTATTATTTTTAATGGATTGCGAATATTGTTGGATTGTGTAAATAATGGGCATACCTTTCGGTGTGACATTATTTGACATAATCATTGTGTGATAGAGAAAATAATTTAATTATAAGTAAGTAATTTTTCAGTATTAGTATTATTATTTTTCTCTATCAAGTGAGAGACATGTATATTGTGATTCAGGCCCCTTCGGTGGGATTGCAATAATATAAGTGCTTTAGTTTTATTAATTGCTCAATTAATTGAACATGAGAAAATCATTAATACGTGTTATATTTCACATGTTATAATAAGGCAAAATTAGGATTAAAATATTATTTTTCTATCACAGTGAGCAGTGGTGATTGTGATCAAGATTTAATGGCAATGGCAAGAGAACACAACCAAGCTTTCTCCAATGCTCTTAAGAAGTTAGAGAGAAAGCTACCTGGATTTAGATACTCGCTATTTGATTATTATGGTGCACTCAAGGACAGAGTTAAAAACCCTTTGAAATATGGTGGGTTCTAATTCAGATTAATTGAGAAATATTATTAATCTCTACCATGAATGATACACACATTCCTTCCATTTTAATTTAACTGTCAAATTTTTTATTTCTCAAGGTTTTAATTTATCTGTCAACTTTAGATAGTTTTAATTTTTTCTTTAGATAGTTTTAATTTTTTTCTTTCTTAATAATACCCTTGGTTTAGTTGTGCATATTAAATAACCATTATTAAGGTAACAATAATTTAGACAGAGAATTAATTTAAACACACAATCTCATTATCTTGTGTGTTAAAATTTATGGAGTATTCTATTGTATTTACGTACCCTAATTAAGATTAATCTCGGGGACAATCGTCAAAGGAAATCTTTCCAACGCGAGCTTGTCTTTGCCAAGATGGGAATCGAGTGACCTATACTACTACTACTAGACGAAACATATCACTTTGCATGCATAAAAATCTAGCACTAAAGGTTAAAGGGAACGTTATCTAATCCTAATTAATTCCTTCTTTTTCTTTTCTTTTTGACGAAAACCTGAATCTCTGCTGAATCCCACTAATCCACTATCAACCAAATGCATCTTATGCCATATATAATGACTACTTTTTTCTTTCTTCTTTAAATTATAGCGGTGTTCGGCCAAAACTAGCTTGACCAATCCATGATAGTAATATGCATAAAGAATGAGACAAAGACCTAGAAAACCTGCCTTTCTTGTCAGAAAGAAGCAATATACATAGAGAAATCCAACACTACTCTACTCTATCGTAATACCGAAACAAGAAAAGGTTTTAAGTTCTCATAAGTTATGATTTGTTGACAATTAAAATCACCACTAAGCAATTACTCATAAAGTTCAAACGCGATAATCCAACACCCTAAACAAGTTGCACTCTTAAAAAATTATCAATATTTAAATCTCGAAATAGACCATAATTGTAAAGATACTTAAAGACAAATATATAAAATTAAAACTACCACCGACAAACTTACATGTATTCAATGTATTTTGGAGCAGCAAATTGAACTATTTGCTTATTTATGGTGTATTCGATATAATATCTATTAATAAAAATATTTGCTTTTAACGAAATAAATAAAGTTATTGTCTATGAAAAATGACCATTAATCCAAAAAATAATTTTTAACAAAAAAAGAGAAGGCTACATGCGGTGAAAATTGCATATTATTGAAAACCATTTTTTTTTAAAAAAAAATTCAAGGTTGTAGTCTTCTCTTTTTCGTTGAAAATATTTTTTTGGATTAATGGCAGTCTTTCACATCTTATAGTCATGTGTATTTTTTTTTGTTAAAAGCAAACTTTAATAATATGTATTTTTTGTAGACTATAATCTTGTATTGTTTTTTCTCAAAAATGGTTTTTGAAATTCTTTTTTTCATTGAAAATGATTTTTTAAATTAATGATCATCTTTCACTAGTTATAACCTTGTCTTTTTTTGTTGAAAGCAAATCCTTTTATTAAAGGACATTTTTCATGGTCTATAATCTTGTATTTTTGCTCAAACATGATTTTCGGTAATATGTATTTTCCGTAGTCTATAGCCTTCTCATGTTCATTGAAAATAAACTTTTTTTTATTAATGACCTCTTTTACGAGCCATAATCTTATCTTTTTCATTAAAAACAAACCTTTTTAGTAATGAACATTTTTCATGGTTTATAGCCTTCTGTTTTGCTAAAAAATAATTTTTGAAAATATGCATTTTTCGTTACCTGTAGCATTTTCTATTTCATTGAAGATTATTTTTTTGAATTGATTGTCATCTTTCACAGGCTATAGTATTATCTTTTTCGTTATAAACAAACATTTTTATTAATGGCCATTTTTCATAGGTTATAGCCTTGTATTTTTACTCAAAAATGGTTTTCAATAATATGCATTTTCCATATCCAAGCCACATCATTTTGATTTTCCTTAAAAATGATTTTTTTTGGATTAATGACCATCTTTCACAAGTTATAGACTTGTCTTTTTTTGTTAAAAACAAACTTTTTTTTATTAATGAACATTTTTCATCAGTTATACCTTGTATTTTTGCGCAAAAACAATTTTTAGTAATATGCTCTTTCCATAGCCTGTAGTCTTCTCGTTTCATTGGAAATGATTTCATAGATTAATGGTAATCTGTCACAAGCTATGACCTGGTCTTTTTCATTAAAAAAAACTTTTTATTATTGGACATTTATCATAGACAATAGTCTGCCTTGTATTTTTTCTCAAAAATGAATTTTGGTAATGTGAACTTTTTGTAGCCTATAGTTTTTTCTTTTTCATTGAAAATGATTTTTTTGAATTAATGACTATCTTTCACAAGCTATATAGCATTGTCTATTTCGTTGAAAAACAAACCTTTTTATTAATGAGCATTTTTCATAGTCTATATAACTTTGTATTTTTTGCTTTATGATTTGCTGTAATATGCACTTTTTGTAGCCAATAGCCTTCTCATTTTCATTGAAAATGATTTTTTGGATTAATAGTCATCTTTCTCAAGGTATAGACTTGTATATTGCATTAAAAGCAAACATTTTTAATAATTGACATTTTTTATGGGTTATAGCCTTTTAATTTTTATTAATGAACATGTTTCATTAGCTATAATATAATAGCCTTGTATTTTTGCTAATAAATGATTTTTTCTAACATGCACTTTCCGTAACTTGTAGCCTTCTCATTTTCATTTAAAATGATTTTTTTTTTAATTAATAGCCATCTTGTGGAATTAGGTTTCCCTAGCTATTCTAATTGTTTAATACAATATGTATTGATGATGACAAATACAATATGCTCTAATTGTCCATTCTTAATATCTATGCTTATGTTTGTAGAACTAGGTTTCCCTAATTGTTCTATTTAATTCAATATATCTTGATGATGACAAATAGAACATAACAAACACATAATGACAATTAGAATGCAAAAGGATGATATATGCTAAATAGAATACATTTAATCTTGTATGATTGAACTTGATGGTATCATATAGCTTACACATTATACAATGATATATGAGAAATACATCCTTTTGAGAACACATCCAATAATGAACTATATGTGCTCTTGAGTACCTACCTCGATGTATCTGACATGGACCCAGGAAGCGTGTTCCTCACCCGATCCGACGACAATTAGCTCCCTAAACCCATGTTAATAAAGCAGGACCTTCCAGGAGCCAACCAGGTCTGTTCGCCATCCCAAAGCCACCAGGGGATCAGAGGAAGAAGATGACTCACATGTCCACATGGAAGAGGACCCAGGGGAGGAAGAGGAGGAAGTGGAGGAAACGGAAGAAGAGGACGAAGACCCAAAGCAGGATCCAGAAGAGCATTGAATAACCACCACTTGAAGCAGCAACGTGGCTAGCAAGCGTACCATGAAGTACTTTTGTATAGGCTAAATGAGTAGTATCCTATTTGCCCTTAGGTTTATGTATTTTGATTTTAATCTAAATGACGCTATATGTATTGACTATTATATGACATATGTAATATATCAATGGTGTTGTTGATGGACCACATGTGTTGCCCTACCTTATTAATTGCTTGTTTAACATACTTTGATTGCTATATTGATTGTGCAAGAACCGTTAAGTCCCAAGGCTCTATCGCTTGTACTATATGTTCTATTCTACACGTGGCTCATACTTTATGCGTTAAACAGTGAAGGGAAAAAGTTTTAAATTGGTCCATATTTTATGTAATGAGTATTTTCAGAGGTAATAAAGGACTAAAAGTATTCACATCAAAGTAGTTAACAACTTAGGAAGCATGACTTATGACTTAAGCATATAAACTAGCTAACTAAGGGTGTTACACCAACCAACAATATCTCACATCAAGTGGAATACAATAAAACTAAGACATATTAAAGTGAAAATATGCAAACTTTTTAGACGCGAGATCGGTGAAAGTAGTTTCCACCTTCTATTCATATTTATTTGATAAAAAAATAAAAGAAAATAGAACAACTACATGTAGATATTAGTTCTCAAGAAATAGTTTCACATAAAGAAATATCTTACGTCACAAGTTATGTATAAAAAAAATTTGGATATAGTTGCAAAAAAATGACCTCAAAAATCAAAAAGTAGATGCAAACCTCATAGAAGAGGATATTATGTGAAAATATAAGTATGATCCAAATAAAATTATGGTAAAATGTAAAACATAATATATAGGATGCGGATAGAATTTGGGTGGATACATTAAAACCCTAACCTTACCCTAACTTGTGCAAGTAATCTCGGATAATTATCCGTGCGGGTAATTATTCATTAAAGAGCGAACTTTTACTCTACTCATTAAGTTGGATTAGAGCAGATATTCCCAAGTAGGATACAAATTGCCATCCTAGATTTAGCTCTCCAGTGCATTCCAATATACAGAACAATCAGTACTTGATTTATCACGTAAAGAAACAAAACCATGTCTTTTTTAGTGACCCAATTTTGTGATCCCGAAAACAAGATATTTTCTAAATCAAGTGTTGTTTGAATTATCTTTTCCCCATTTTCAATTCGAAACAACTTAACCTCAAGCTCTAAAGCAGCTTTAGCTTTTGAAAAAGAAAAGATATTTTTTTTTTGCTCGATAATAACCGCTTGCAAAATTTTCCTTACTTATTAGTACTTTTAATAGATGTGACTACCTTTATATTTTAGATCATTAATTGTTGTGTTTTGTAAAAGAAGGAGAGTGCACTCACTCAAAATCCGTGTATCATATATGCACACAAAAATGCTGACAAATTATGACTTGAAAAGAAAAGATTCAAAGTAGGGTAATTTACTTATGTGCTCTTATGTATTGCTAATTGTAAATAGGTCAATTAGTTAACGAGTTTAGTTAATTAATTATTGGGTTGTTGAGTGAGTTAGTCCAAATTATTTATGTATTTAGTATAAATCATGTAAGAGGTACATTCATCTATTTAATTGATCAATATTCAATACATAAGATTCATTCAGTTGATTTTGACATGGTATCGTAGAGAATTTTTTTTGCTTCCGCTCGTTCCCTTTCTTTTTCCTGAACCTGCACCTCTTTTCCATGGAATTTTCGCAGAAACCTCATGAATCCCATCGATTCTTGAGCTTCTTTCCGCGATTCCAATCAGTACAAGAGTGTTTGCATCCCAGAATCTCGGTTTCTAGAGCTTTTTCCTCAAGTTTACCTTGTAGGTTTTGTCGTTTTCTTTCTCTATTTGTCCAATATTCACTAGAGACATGACATAAAGGGAAGTTGAGTGGTATGGAAATTTGAATAAAGGAGAAAGTAAATAAGAGGCTATCTTTGATGTAACCTGTGCGGTATAAAATGAAGAAAAATGACTAGAATCAAAAGTGTATGTGTAGTATATGAGATAGAAAGATGTGGAAAACATTCACTTATAGCATATGTAGTATACTAGTGTATATAAAACAGCGGTTGAAAAATGTTAAGTATTTCAAAACTTCTAGTCTCACGTTGGTTAACACTCAAACTTTTCAAGTGTTTATATACCTTAATTGGTGTATTGGTAAAAAGACTTGAGAAAGGGATTGGGCTCGCGCGCATGAGTCTAAGCCATATGAGCTTATCGTGAATTTGCCCCATGCGCGCGCGATAAAGAGCTCATTTTTCCTTTTTTGTTTCTGTTTACTTCTCCATTTCCAACAACAACTACATAGTATATAGTTTCTGATTGTATCTATCTATATTTATTTATTTTGTAAGCTTTTGGAATTCCGGTAGCAAGAAAATGCGTGGCCACTAACGCCAAATAAAATTTTCTATTTCAATGTGCTTTCGTCTTTCTACGTGCCTCTCTCGTTTTGGGTCCCGTCTTAATCAATATTCCATTATTTGATGATTCAACCAAAGAAATTTTTATGCCCATTGATGACTAAGTTGTCTCATTCTGCGGTTACTTTTATTTATGATTAATGTTAATATTGTAGCCATGTATTTTACTTATTAAAAATTTAAATTTCAATGTAAATATAACAAAATTTATTTATTAGTAATTACACAATCCTACTTTTTTTTGAAAAGTAAAACTTGTGCTCATAATTTTAGACATTCTTTGGACATCTTAGGATTAATGTATAGTTAACTGTGAATTTTAGTTTTTTATAGTCAATCTACTAAATATAATATATAAGGTAATTAATTAATAAGAGATGCCAAATTCTTTTATGACAAATGTTACGGCCTGAGATTGAGATGCAAGTAGGCGATATTATTGGCCAACTCTCACACGCATACAACTCAATCCAATGCGTTGGACTCGAGGCTTAGACCTTACAAACAACTTGAGCACCAATACATTTCTAGCGTAATCACTAAGAAACACATAACCTACATAACTTTTATATGAGATATCATGAGTACAGTTAGTCATACGAGATATAATTAACTTTATTATGATTTCAATTACGATTACAAAACACCTTAACAAACAAAAATAAGAGTCACTCACTCATAATATATGAGCATAAATCACATTTATGTTCTATTACATTATAATTCTATATCACCTCATATTATATATATACATATAATGACTAAGTATTAGAGTGATTGTTTGCATATACCACCTCCACCCGATTAAGAACATGGCTACTGCCACCGCCGTGCTTATCCAAGTTGATGGCTCACAAATCATATTGAAGTTAGATCAATTACAAGTTTCATCTTGGGTAGTCTAAATTGCCTGTAACTAGAAATAATTGTAAGTTGGAAAACTGTTAGCTGATGTGAACGATAAGAAAGCGATTCTTCCTCCTTTTTTTGGTAATAGCGACGAGAAGTGAAATTGGTAAGTACATTATTAATCCACCAAGTGAAATTGGAGCCCACTTATTTTTGCGTATCTCGTGTTATATGGCTTTCATGACACTGTTCTCTTATCGCATTCATTAAAATGACGTAAGCAAATGCTTAATGTCCTGAAAACGGAAAGTCGTTCAACGCTTTCCAACTGTAACAATAATTCGATGGTGTCACTTCTATATTATCCGTAAATGCTCAATGTTACTTAATTTATTTTTTTATAATATTATAATTAATTTTTTTAATTTTTGTTATTATTTCATGATCTAATATATACGACATATTGATGGATTATATCATCTAATGTGATAAATCAATATTTTTTAATACAATATTTGTGGAGAGATGCATCGTAAGCTCAAATGATCTGTAAATCTCTAAACTTCTTATAAATTGACTATTTCAATGATTTGACTAATGAAAAATTTATTACAATCATATAGAATATAAAATAATAACAAAAATCGATAAATATAGTATTATAAAAGTTATTTAAAATATATAAATTAAGTGTTATGAGTTATTTATCTCATATGGTAAATAAGAAACCACCTAATAATATTCACTTTATCCACTTTTTGTTATCCTTTTTTTTTATAAAAATACACAATTTAAGAAATCATTGAATTAACATTAAAATATTAAAAAATATAGAGTGTATAGACAAAATTAACCTTAAGTAATAAGCGCTATAATTATTAAGTGTTATAAAAAAAAATGAGAGATAACAATGGTATAAGTGTACAAAATACATTTTATGCTCTCTTATAATTATTTAGACAATTTTTTTTGGAGAATCTCTTAACAATTTCCCTCACAAAAAAAAATGTGGATCCACCATGAGCCTCATAACTTTGTGAGGAGGTTGTTAAAAGGTTGTCCCAAGATGTTAGTCTCTATATATATAAATATAGAAGTTAAGAGTACAAGTAAATAACCCAATTCGATTTTAAGAATCTTATATATATTTACAATTAGATTTAGATAACTATCAAACAATTCTTTCATAAAAATAGAATGAGTACGTAAGTCTAACCCATTTTTATATATTATCATTAACTCATTAGTTTGAATCTCATAAATTTTGAACTTCTCTGGCCGCTTTAATAGCCGCTCCTCTCGCGGCTTTAACTCCAATCAGTCATGCAATTTGGGATAGTGGGCCACACTCACTGTGTGTATATATATTTCTCCATTAATGCTCACCCACACCACATCCACTTTAGCTTTTAATAAATTAATCACTAAATTATAAGCTTCAGCCTCATCATCTTCTCTCAGGATATGAAGCTGTTCTTATAAGTTATGTAAGCATTAATGTAAGCGATTCATGAGTAAGTAAACACACATGTATATATGAAGAATGATTTTGCTTTTTCTGTGATTAAATTATTCATGAACAAACATTTTAGATTTTATATATAATATTGTCTTGAGTTGGTTCACAGTCACTTAAGCATATTCATGCATGCATGCATGCATGCTATGCTATATATTATAAGGTTGTGGTAGCTAGTGTTATTTTACGAACACTAGTAGTGGCTCACCTGCTCGCTCTTCTGCTCATTACACGAGTTTGATTATTTGTAAATACTTTTTTAAATGTTTAATAATAAGTCTAAAAACTATTTTGACTCTAATTAAATTGGAACAAAATCTTAATTTCCTGATAAATCAGGAAAGAAATCACGCACATAGATATGGTAACCACGTGTGCTTACACGCAACTCTACGTGCAGTAATTCATTATACTTTATGCATGCTGCTACTTAATTGGTTGATTCAAAATTACTTTTATTAAATTAAAGCACCTCTGTAGAATCATTATATTTTAATTGATTCTATAAAGTTGTCAAACTTAAATGTTTAAGTAAATTAGTGAAGTCTCAAAAAAAAAATAAACCGTAAACTCCTAAAAATAATATAATTTAAACATGATTAAATATTATATTTGTAATTAATATTGAGCAATGTTAATTTTATAATAAAATAAATAAAAGAAATATCATCAGATATATCTTAATTCATGAATTAATTGTTATTTAATACTTTATTATGTATGTGGATTACATTATAGTTCAATAAAACATAATTTAATTATGATAAATATATAAAATTAGTTTTATAAACTCAATAGATATTATTTAACATAAAAAGTTAACCAAAGTATCCAATAAAACTTACCAAATTTATACATTTTGAAGGCAAAATCAAGTGTAAATTTAAAATCTACCAATTTTGTTAGAGTTTACTTAAGTTCGTACGAGTTTACACAAAAAAAGAACTTTCATCAGTGTTAACTTATTTTTATGTGATAGGATTGTAAACTCATAAGAGTTAGGAAAAGTTTAACAACCATGATGAAACAATCATTGTGAAAAGCCAATGTTCCAATTGGTTATTGGAAAAAGCCAATGATAATGACAAGCTTACTGAATTTTTTTTATAGCTTCAAAAAATGAAAAATCAGAACAATCATCTTCACTAAATTCTGTTTATTTAATTGGAAACCTGTTTCACATCAGTCAGGACTATTACAACTTCATTTTGGAGTGGTACAAGACACAGAGAGAGAGAGAGAGAGAGAGAGAGAGAGGTCTTAAGAGTATTTTGGTCATAGAAAAAAAAAGAGAGAGAGAGAGGGAGAGAAACAAGAGACAGAAACATGGAGTTCTGGAAGCTTTTCATTGTTGCATTGATGCCAGTTCTGAAGTTGCTGTTGCTTACTGCTGTTGGCTCATTCGTTGGACTTGGTCGTTTTGGCATATTCAGGGACGCTGCTAGGAAAAACTTAAACACCGTAAGTTTAATTTTGATGCATTTTCCATGTAAAAGAATTTCGAAAATGTAACATGTTACATGAGTTAAATGAGAGTTACTAGTGCATCAAAATTAAATTCATATTATATCTCGCTCCGAAGTTAGTTAGTGAAAGAGAACAAATTAATGGGAAATTTTTTTTTCTTCTTTCTTTTCATACAGATGGTGTTTTATGTCTTCACCCCTGCTCTTCTTTATAGCAGTTTGGCTAATACCATGACTTTAAGGGGTGTCCTTATGTTGTAAGTTTTGATTCTTGCCACTTCTGAATCTTCTTCTATTTTTTATTTTTTATTTATTTATTTTTTATCTTTCTTCTTTTGATGTTTGTTTTGTTTACCAAAAGTTTCATGAATGGTGATGTAGGTGGTTCATGCCCTTGAATGTTCTTCTCACATTTATTATCGGGTCAGCACTTGGATGGCTACTTGTTAAAATAATTAGAATCCCTCAACATCTTCATGGCCTTGTGTTAGGGTGCTGTGCTGCAGGTAGGTAGGGTCACTCGTAAGTTTTCTTTGGTATTAAATCCTCTTTTGGTCTTTTAGTTATAATAATTGAATCACTTTAGTTTGTTATTTTTTAAAAACTTTTAATTTGATAACTTTTTTTTACATTTAATCGCACTTTTTAAATGTGAGTAATGTCTTGAATGTGGTTAAATGAAAAAATAGACCAAATTGAACGCTTTTGAAAATGGGGTACGAAAGTGATTAATTGATATAACTATAAGACCAAAAGAGGATTTTACTCTATAAAAAAAACTGAAAAGGTGAGTCCTAATAAGGTTTGTTGCGTTGTGGCTTGGAGATCATGGGTTCAGATTTTGGAAACAGCTTCTTCCCTCTAGCAGGGGAAAGGCTGCATACATCTACCATCCCTAAACCTCATTAGGTGTGGGAGCCTCGTCCACCACGCTTCACATTTTATGAAAACATGTTAGCTTTATTTGATTTCTGTTTCCTTTTCTTGAACTTCCTGCTTTCATGATATTTTGTGAAAAAGATAGTCAAAAGGGTCAAATAGTAACGTCCTATTTTCAGAAGCGAAAAGAGCTAAAATAATAAGATCTGATTTTCAATTCTTGTTTCTACTATTTCCTTCACAAAATCTTAAAAAACAAGAGCAGAACAGAAGAGTGTTTGAACCAGATCGTAGTCTTTTGGGGTTTGATCACACTTGTCATGTCATGCACACAGGAAATATGGGAAATCTTCCTATCATCATAGTCCCATCTCTGTGTAAACAAAGAGGCAGTCCTTTTGGAGATGAGGATGTTTGCTACAAAAATGGATTGGCATATACCTCTCTCTCATTGGCAGTATGAACACTCTCACTTTGAAAAAGTTCATCATGATTCAAGTAATGTGCATCACTACATTCCTAAGAGTTGTTTTTGAACCTTTTTCACTGTGTCTTGTGATTTATTTTTGCAGCTAGGAACCATTTACACTTGGTCTTATGTGTACAACATTGTCCGCATAAATTCGCCCAAGATTTCTAATAGAGTCGAAGGTGGTGATTCGGCGGCGAACACAGTTTCTGCAGCAGAAACTGATCCAGAAAACCATCCAAAATCTTCCACGGGAGCATCGGTCACGGCCGAAGACGGATCACGGAACAACGATGACCAAATGAAGCAACTAGAAATTGAAGGTTGTGCAGTGCCTGATGGACAAGCAAAGGTAGTCAATTGTGCATAAGGGTGGTGCGTTTGTGTGCATAAGGAGTACTTCTTTTATATTTTGTGTCGTTTGTTTGTGCTTCTCGAAAGAAACAGAATAAAAAAAATAATCGATTTTTCTGTCTTCTTTAGAAGCAGATTCCTACCTGTTTCTGGTAGAATTAGAAGCAGCATGTGAGAGAAAAAACAATGCTAAAAGAAGTACTTTTTACCAGAAGCACAATCAAACGCACCTATGTGTTATGAAGAATTTGTGAGGGAACGAGAAGCAATGCTCCTTTCTAAGATGTAGAAAAAGAAGCGATAGAAGCTATGATCTTTACATTTCCAAGAGTTTTGCAGGTATCGACAAAGCAAAAGATCAGGAAACAGCTGCAAGTATTAGCAGAAAGGATCAACTTGAAGGTGCTATTTTCGCCATCGTCGATCGGAGCGGTATGCCAGATAGTTCTATTATTTTTCCATCAATTATGAAGCATAGAATGAGAGGTGTACTAGTTAGTATTCACCATTAAGAAAAATTGCCAACACTTTGATGATAGTCTCATTTGCTTAATCCCAGAATGAGCATCGTTCTAATTCTTTTGGGCTCATTCTACCTAAACAAAAGCAATTAATTCCTCTTGTTCTCTTCTGTTTATGCAGATTGTTGGTTTAATAATTGGTTTGGTCCCTCTATTTAGAAAACTGTTGGTTGATGAGAGTGCTCCCCTCCATGTGGTTCAAGACTCTATAGACATGCTGGGGTACGTATTTGATAGTACTTGGTTAAGAAATAAATGTAATTTATTTGATTGTAATTTATTATTATTATTTTTAATTTGCAGGGGTGCAGCCATACCAGCAATGACCTTGTTGCTTGGGGCAAATCTTCTTAAGGGTAAACCAATAACACACAAATTTCTCAATTCTTTTTTGACTAGTTCACAATTTGACAGTTACACTCAGAAAATTTGATGCTTTGTTTTTTCAGGTATCAAAGGAGTAGGAAAGCAGCTTCCACAGATTATTGGCATTATTGCAGTTAAATTCATTGCCCTGCCAACAATAGGTGTAGGCATTGTTAAAGGTGCTGTTCATTATGGCTTGATCCACCCTGATCCACTCTATCAGTTTCTCTTACTGCTACAATTTGCTGTTCCTCCTGCAGTAGCCATGAGTGAGTTCCCTCTTTCTTTTTCTCTCTTTGCAACACTGTCAGTTTCTTTTTTGTTAAGTTATTTTTGTGAACGTGGCAGGCACTATGATTCAATTGTTTGGAGCTGGTGTGGGCGAATTCTCAGTTATCATGTTGGCAACTTATTCCTGTGCTGTGGTTTCGCTTACTCTCTGGTGCACATTCTTCATGTGGCTTGTGCTATAGCAGTTGTATATTGCAAGCTCTAGAGATCGATGCTTTCATGCCACAGTGTGGCAAAAAGCATGAACCTTGTAATTTGCATTATTTGCTTTACCAAAGGGGGGAAGGGAATGAGAAAACAAAAAATAAAGTAATGACTACCATTCACTAATGACTACCATTATTTGCATTTTCTCTCCAATTCAGGGCAAAATCCTCAGCCTTACATAAATTATTAAAGTGAGCAATGAATCAATATGGTTTGAGTTCATCCAACACTTTGAAAACTAAATTGGTGCTTCATTTTTTTTTTTTTTTTACCCTTCTTATTTAGGTCATCAGTGTCTAAAATGCACTGTATTACATCTAATCAGACTCGAGGTAGCGAGTGTTTCATCTAGGGACAATAGACAACATAACAATCGCAACAAATAAGCTGCCTCCAAAAACCAAAAGTGACTAGTTCCAAAGTAAAAGGGTAAGCTATATTGGGTCACTTTGTCATGATACATGCTGGAAAAGGAACCACATAAATTCCAAAGTGCAGATGGATTGATACACAAGGAAATATGAATGGCTCAAAACAGAATTTTTCTTTTCTTTTCATGTCCCTCTATATTGCATGAGCGACCGCTTTAAGCCACGGGGCTAGTTTCCAAGCCAAGTATCAGACATCGAAATATATAGGAAAAATAATTACATGATTTAAATCTTGAGGGCCAAAAAAAAAAAAGGATACCTTGCTTCACCAAACAAACAAGTACACACTCACTTACTAGACACTCGTTCTATCTTGATATATAATTGCCACCTTATGATATATATAGTTCATAGTGTTTTTTTTTTTTTCGTGTCACTCATTCACAAATTATAAATACAAAAAACATCATGGGGATGGTCATGAGTTACATGAAACAACCAAAAGGTTCTTCATTGCATACTTAATATTCTTGTTATTGTTATTATTATTGTGTTCTCTTCTTCTTCTTCTTCTTCTTCTTCTTTTGCTAACTAATCTGTATTGATCTTAAATTATTGGCATTTTGCACTAACGTGACATTTTCGGGCATCTCAGAAAAAGTGTTAGCAGCCACGAAGTTAGTCTTCTCAGAAAAAGAGTTAGCAAGAGGGACGTTGACTGTTTTAATGGAACCACTACACAAACAATTTATTGAGAAAGATATCATAGACTACGAATCCTTCCAGGTTGCAATTCTTGATCTCTTCAGGTAAGCATGTGGTTTCAGCTGGTAGTCTCAGTCATTACTTGTTAAAAAGAAAAGTGCAAGAAGTGTATTATGCCTAGAATAACCTAGATTTAGTCAGGATCATCAACACATTGTAGGAGTGAAAAATCTTTCGATACTGATTTCCTTCATTTACAAGACTCGAACAAGAAACTTAGTTTAAGTAGAACACTGAACTAGATTGTTTTAATTGACTCTCTGAAATTGATCTTGGCTTTTTTGGAAAATGCCTTTCCTATGCCATTTCATAAAGTCGTGCTTTTCATTGGGCAAGACAATGTGTGTTGCTGACACGCATAGGGGTTAGGAATGAAGAACAGCAGTTTTCTGTGATAGTTTCTAACAAATCTTTATTCTTCTTTCATAGCCAAGTCAACAGGGCCATGCCCGCCAAGCATTATGTTCCACCAAAATATGATGAACAAAATCTAAAGGTCGGTTAGCTTTTTCGCCTTGCATAGATCGGAATGATCCAGTACTGGATCAGTCCAATCTATGCAGTTAGTTTCCTTGAATCGGCATGGCATGCAATGTAACCATCCTTAGCTGACAAGTTTGATATATATATATATATATATATATATATATATATATATAACAAGCAGGAATNCTATGTGTTATGAAGAATTTGTAAGGGAATGAGAAGCAATGTTCCTTTTTAAGATGTAGAAAAAACAAGTGATAGAAGCTATGATCTTTACATTTTCAAGAGTTTTGCAGGTATCAACAAAGCAAAAGATCAGGAAACAGCTGAAAATATTAGCAGAAAGGATCAACAAGAAGGTGCTATTTTCGCCATCGTCGATCGGAGCGGTATGTCAAATAGTTCTATTATTTTTCCATCAATTATGAAGCATAGAATGAGAGGCGTACTAGTTACTATTCACCATCAAGAAAAATTACCAACACTTTGATGATAGTCTCATTTGCTTAATCCTAGAATGAGCATCGTTCTAATTTTTTTGGCTCATTCTACCTAAACAAAAGCAATTAATTCCTCTTGTTCTCTTCTGTGTATGCAGACTGTTGGTTTAATAATTGGTTTAGTCCCTCTATTTAGAAAACTGTTTGTTGATGAAAGTGCTCCCCTTCATGTGGTTCAAGACTCTATAGACATGCTGGGGTAAGTATTTGACAGTACTCGGTTAAGAAATAAATGTAATTTATTTGATTGGAATTTTTTACTACTACTACTACTAATAATAATAATAATAATAATTATTATTACTATTATTATTATTATTAATTTGCGGGGGTGCAGCCATACCAGCAATGACCTTGTTGCTTGGGGCAAATCTTCTTAAGGGTAACCAATAACACATAAATTAGTGCTTCATTTTTTGACGCTTCTTATTTAAGTCATCAGTATCTAAAATGCACTGTATTGCATCTAATCAGACTCGAGCTAGTGAGTGTTTCATCTAGGGACAATAGACAACATATCAATTGCAACAAATAAGCTGCCTCCAAAAACCAAAAGTGACTAGTTCCAAAGTAAAAGGGTAAGCTATATTGGGTCACTTTATCATGATACATGCTCGAAAAGGAACCGCATAAATTCCAAAGTGCAGATAGATTGATACACAAGGAAATATGAATGACTCAAAACAGAATTTTTCTTTTCTTTTCATGTCCCTTTATAGTGCATGAGCGACTGCTTTAAGCCACAGGGATAGTTTCCAAGCCAAGAATCAGACATCGAAATATATAGGAAAAATAATTACATAATTTAAATCTTGAGGGCAGAAAAAAAAAAAAAAAAAAANAGAATTTTTCTTTTCTTTTCATGTCCCTCTATATTGCATGAGCGACCGCTTTAAGCCACGGGGCTAGTTTCCAAGCCAAGTATCAGACATCGAAATATATAGGAAAAATAATTACATGATTTAAATCTTGAGGGCCAAAAAAAAAACAGGATACCTTGCTTCACCAAACAAACAAGTACACACTCACTTACTAGACACTCGTTCTATCTTGATATATAATTGCCACCTTATGATATATATAGTCCATAGTTTTTTTTTTTCGTGCCACTCATTCACAAATTACAAATACAAAAAACATCATGGGGATGGTCATGAGTTACATAAAACGAGCAAACGGTTCTTCATTGCATACTTAATATTCTTGTTATTGTTATTATTATTGTGTTCTCTCTTTTTCTTTTTCTTTTTTCTAACTAATCTGTATTGATCTTAAATTATTGGCTTTTTGCACTAACGTTTAGGCGTCTCATTTTTGGCCATCTCAGAAAAAATGTTACCAGCCGGGAGAGCCTCAGAAAAAGAGTTAGCAGCTGAGATGTTGATTCTTTTAATGGAACCACTACACAAACAATTTATTGAGAAATTTGCCACATACAACGAATCCAAAGATGACACAGGCAACGAATCCTTCCAACTTGCAATTCTTGATCTCTTCAAGTAAGCATGTGGTTTCAACTGGTAATCTCAGTCATTACTTGTTAAAAAGAAAAGTGTAAGAAGTATATTATAAATAGAATAACCTAGATTTAGTCAGGATCGACACATTGTAGGAGTAAAAAATCTTTCGATACTGATTTCCTTCATTTACAAGACTCGAACAAGAGACTTAGTTTAAGTAGAACACGAACTAGATTGTTTTAATTGACTCTCTGAAATTGATCTTGGTTTTTTGGAAAATGCCCTTCCTATGTCATTCATAAAGTTGTGCTTTTCATTGGGCAAGAAAATGTGTATTGCTGACATACATTGGGGTTAGGAATGAAGAACAACAGTTTTCTGTGATAGTTTCTAACAAATCTTTATTCTTCTTTCGTAGCCAAGTCAACAAGGTCGTGCCCGCCACGCATTATGTTCTACCAAAATATGATCAAGAAAATCAAAAGGAATTAAAGGTCGGTTAGCTTTTTCGCCTTTCATAGATCGGAATGATCCAGTACTGGATCAGTCCGATCTATGCAGTTAGTTTCGTTGAATCTGCATGGCATGCAATGTAACCATCCTTAGCTGACAAGTTTGATATATATATATATATATAACAAGCAGCAATTCTTTAAAGAGTGGAAAGAAGCCAACAAAGAAGAAAAGAAGGAAATTTTCAAGAAGAACATGCTAAAGCATGTGAAACTCAGCAAAGCAGATGCATCAGAGGTGGTGATTGGGGCAGTGGCACCTGTAGGTGCCATAGTAGTTAAGAGAACTGTCAAGATAGTGCCAGTGCTAGGCTTTCTGAGATTCATTCCTGACCTTATCTTTGTGCCCTCTTTCACATATTTTGCTCTCATTGCTGCCAAGATATCCAGGATCAAGTTGATGAAGATAGGGCCAACCAACGCCTCTTCTGATAATGCATGAGGACCAATTTGCCTTAATTTTTTCATGTCATTCATGTTATTTCCAATGCACAATTCGTTTGAGAAGAAAAATAAAAAAGATTGAGTTTACTGCCAATATATGTGTTAAAGCTTAAGATCTAATCACATGAGATAGTTATTCTTTTTATATTGACAGTGTTTAACAATACAAGGTTCCCCTGAAGAATAGTGCATGCTATCATATTCACACCATGCACAATTTAACTTATAGTTCCTTGATGCAAGAGTATAAATGCCATAACAAGAATTTGCACATTATAATGGGAGCAGAATGCATCTGAGACATTATGAGTTCCTTGCTTCAGCTGTCTTAAGACTCTTAACTCAGGTTCAGCTTAACAAGACGCTTGCCGGCTCCAAGTCTTTGAGCCGCATTTCTTCCTTGCTTTCCTTTTGTTCCTAGGGACATTTGGCTTCAATGCAGAACATGATTTCAAAGTAGAATGCACATTAGGCACAACTTCATCACCAGCCATGTCGGCTTCGGAAACTTGAACCTCAGAAATTGATTTGTTATTTTCCTTGGTTTCCTCTACAAGATGATTTCCAACATTCTCAAAATCATGCAACTCTTCCTTAGCTGCCTGATTTTGTAAGAGGGCCCCGTCTTTGGTCTGCCCACGAGAAAGTCAAATGTTACTAACTTAATGTATGTAACGATTCTAACACGTTAACAAAGACACTGTTAAGATTTCGCCATTCCGATTCGAACATACACGCGTTAAATGACATTGATGCTTCATGGAAAAGTTACAACGGAAAATCTGTGTAAAATTTTAATAGTTTGCAAAATAAATATTGAAAATTCATAATATATGACTGTTAATGGTAGTTATCTGACATGGCAATAAGTTTTTATGCAGGAAAGAAAAAAAATGAATTTTGGCATGATCCAAGCAATGATAGTGTTTATACAGCACCAGTTCGATCCATTAATCGTTATTGAACATATTGACAAGGAAATCATAACAATCATAAGCTGGATAACAGTTCTGTGGCATCCCAATCCTTGTGAACAACTTCCTTCATGTATGACGTTTCAGAAACACACATGAACGGTATTAGCAATTGCGGAAACTAAGAGCATGGTGCATGCAGTGGAAAACTCTGTTGTTACATGGTTAGCATAAATCAAGGAACCATATTCACTTGTTCATAAATCATAACCACAATAAATATGCTAAAGGAAAATAAAAAATCTAAAACTTCTAATTGCTTTTATAAAGAAAGCTTACATCTTCCCTCGGGTACTCGAGCTTGGGTGAATCAGTGATTTCGATAAAAGGAGTAACCCCTTCACGACTTACTGATGCATCTCCCATACGATACTCAGGTTCAAGCTGAGATGGCCCAGGCATGCTCAATGGAGTTGCAGAATCAAACTTGTGTGAATTTTCACAAACCACCTTTTCAATTCGAGCTTTCAATTTGTGAACTTGTGAATTTACTGCTTCAATCTTTTGAATGATGTCATTCAAGGATTTATCAGTACTTTCATAGTCTACATAACACCACAAATCATTCAACTCGAACACATTATCATCAATGTTACCGCCTGATATCAAGAAAAACAGAAAGCAGAACAAGAAATTTAGAATCTCATGGATACAAAAGGCTAAAACTTGTTTCCAAAAAGGGAAGTCACACACTTGTAAGCTTATACATGAAAATCAAGAAAGCCTTTGCATGTAATTATTTGGGCTTGTTGGATTCATAATTTCACAATATAATGGTGGAATAACTTTTGCAGGTTACATCAACAAAAACAGCATCATCTCTATAACTGCTACTCACCCAAGGCAAAACCATGGAAATCATTCAAACTAGCATCAACGCCAATGGTGCAATCTGTTAACTCTAGAAATTACAAAGGTGAAAGAAGAAAATGAAAATTAGAAAGAGGAGAAATAGATGAGGCCAAAAAATACTATATAACAAATGAAGAAATTCCATACCATAGTACGAGAACAAATTATGGTTACGTGTGTATGATGCTAAATCACACTTCTCTTCAACTCTGTTCCTTTTGTTCCTCTTCATAATCTTATTCCTATGCATCCGACCAGATATAGGTACTGACTTGATATCACAGCCATCTAATGTTAAGTGTGCAAAATCAGCTTGCTTTGTATAATTGTATGCCTCAAGCTCTTTCTCATATTTGAGTGCTTGAGATTGCAGTTGCCTCAGTCGCAACTCGATCCACGTACAACGCCACATAAGCGGGCGTATGAACCTTCTCCAATGACTTGTTACCCTTTTATTTCTGAATAATTAAGAAAGCAAAATGCACAACATATAAATGATTGGCAATCAAACCAAAAACATAGAAATCTGACACACTTCAGCTTCACAAACTTCAACCAATGCAGATAATAACTGAAACGTGTAAATTTTATTTGAGTTGGCCATATTACATCATACTCATCAAAATAGAAAGTTGCCTCAGAATTTTCGAGATGTTTTCAATCATTGCAAATGCAAGAAAGCTGATATAAGATTTCAGTTGGAAAGAGTGGATGACAGCTGCAATGCACATTCCTTCTGCAAGTGACAATATTTAGTGCATCTCTAATCCAGTAAATATAGCTAATTTAAGGTGAATCAGCATCACATAGAATCAACAAACTTTTGCATCTAAACTAACATATTG
Organism: Nissolia schottii; assembly: GCA_003254905.1. NCBI lineage: Eukaryota > Viridiplantae > Streptophyta > Magnoliopsida > Fabales > Fabaceae > Nissolia > Nissolia schottii. Next base: position 88,084 of record QANU01053415.1, read on the forward strand.
ACATTGAAATTACTATAATAATATATGCAAGCCAAACAATTATTGACATTGTTACATGAGGCGCAAGATTCACTATGTGAATCGTGCTATTTGATCCAATGCATACGTGCTTCTGTGTGCAATTTGATCCAATGCATACGCTTTTCCGAAAAGAAGTATGCACAGAGAAGGAGGTGCATTCAGTTATTCATTCCTTTTACTGACTTTGCATCTTTCCTTCATATAGACACAAGACAGAAAGAACAGATGCATGAAATAACTCGGAGTGAAATATACCTTATTGGAATTGATTCACAACAATCACCAAACATTGACGACGAGGCATCGTCAGTGCACGGTCGTGATTCAACTTCAGGATCGCTGAACGATGGCACGTTCTCTGTGCCTGATCCTGTATCACCAAAAGAACTGGAACTCTCGGTTTCATCCTCACAAGAATCTGCTTCCACCACCAAAGCTTTACTGGAGTTTGAGTACCCCATGATATCAACTTCTACATCCTCATTCCTGCCGGACAAAGGATTTTGTTCGATCGGCATCGTTTCCATGCCCCAAGCATCGCCGATGTAGTCAGTTATGGGCTCTAGAACCTTCTGTCCAGAAAATGCAGGAGCATGCACATTCTCTGACTTTCTCTTCAGCTCCAAGTCCGGTCCCATTCGTGTGAATCACTCAATCTTCACCAATCAGAGATCATGCAATGACCACAGTGTGTCATCATTATTGAAACCATCTTCATTACTCAAAACTTAAACCACTAAACCAGGAGCATTAAAAGAAATTTCTTCAACTTATGTAACACTTTTCTTGTTCTTCAAAGAAAATATATAACTAAAACAACTAAAATCTTCATAAAGAATGCAAGCACATATAAAGGGTTGTTCTTAATCATGTCACCATCTATTTACTAACATACCAAACAATTTGAATTTTGAATTTGTCAAAATGCAATAACCACTTGAAAAACTATAATCAACAAGCACCACAAAAAACTTCATAGATTCTAAAAGAACTAAACATACCAAAATTCAAGGTGCAAGGTCCAAACGTTCAGTGTAACAAAGCATTCTAAACATTAAATTCCCGCTACTTACAAACAAAAACAGCAACAAATTATAAAAGATGGACACTCTTTCCTATCTTCATATCAAAACTTTCACAGGTCAAAACAAAAAAATCCTTTTTTTTTGGTGCAAACTTACCCCAAATATCAAAAATCTGAAGCAAACGTCAAGAATTGAAGAAAAGGCAAGATTTTTGCGACACCCAAAAGAAGAAAACAGCGTTAGGAACAGAAAAAGGAACAAATAATTGGTGTCAGTAATGGTTGACTGATTCGGTTGTGTTGTGTGTTTGTTTTCCCCTTCCGATTCGGAAACGTGTATTCCGAGTCAACTCAGCACCCGAGTGGCCGCGTCACATTTTTCAAAATAAAAAGGACAAAAAAAAACCAAAATAGGTAAAGAGTCACTTCTTTTCTCTCTTCCTAGAATAGAGAAAAACAAAATGTTAAGAAAATTTTTACTAATATGAATGTGATTCATATTATTTTAACGATTTAATTTGAATATATAAAATTAAGAATTTAATTGTTTTGCAAGTTTTTTACTCACTTTTAATAACGGTTATCAAATCATTTTTTTTTCTTAAATACATATCACTTTAATAAAAGAAAAATGTCTCATTTTATACCCTCACACACAAATTAAGAAAGTAGTAATACACCTCAATTTTAGAAAAATTAAAATATATTTTACAAAATTAATTTTATCACTTGATTCTTTCTATTTTTAGTATCATTTTCATAGTTTTTTTTTATTATAACATGTTACTAAAACATATTATCAAAATAACACTGTTTTAAACGTTTTACAGAACTACACTTATTTCGGACATGACATAGCGTGGCAGGGCCACGTAGGACTCGCCAAACCATTTGGTGACGTTGCCTAGATGATGTGCCAGCCTGTAAGTCATTAAATTAAATTAAAGGTAGCAAAGTCACTGATGGTGGTGAGTATCAGAGCGTGGCGGTCTAGGATGAGGGTCAGATGATGTGCCAACCTATGATGGATAAACATATGGGGGCGGTTAAGGATACAATGATGGTGGGTAAGAATGTGGCGGTGGTGGTGGTGGGTAAGGGTATGGAGAATATGAATATCCATAATGATATGGTAGTGGATAATAATGTGGTGGTGGAGGATAAGGAGTGAGTGATGGTTGAGATGGTGGGATAGCAACATAAATATTAGTTGTCGTAGTGGCCTCATGCTAAGTAGTTTGGTGGCTTGAAGACTCAGATGTGTCATTATTACGAACTCATCCCCGTCCATCTGCTAATCCAGTTCTTCTTCTATGACGTGTTCTTGAGCTCAGGTTATTGTCATCAGGTAACGGTGGAATGTTAATCATAGAAAGAGGAGCTATTTGAAGTTTCTCTCTTGAAATTTGATCATGCTCCTGTATAGAAGATAGGATATTCGAAGCTTCTCCATGTTAAATGCTGAGTGAAGATCAATAAACCAAAGTTGTTGTTCTGCAATGTTAGCCTAAAAAGTTGAAATACCAACAATTATCATCAATAATACAAAATAAGTTTAAAAAAGAAAATAATTGACATAAAACTTACCACAACTCCAAGAGTCGCCAAAGTGCAAGAAATCGATCGTCAAGAAATTTTTTTATACCATTTCATGTATTTTGAACGTGCAGTAAAAGACATAGGCATTATCCTTTGGCTAACAATTTGCATCCTACGATTATCCTAATAAGCAATATATTGTCTATGCACATCCAGGCAATATTAATATTTTTTTCCCTGTAAAGTAATATTATGCAAATGATCAGGCTGATGTGGCCTCCTTGGTATAGGTTGATCCAAACCAAACTGATGCAAAACTCTATCAGCCTGGTGTCACTCAATGATTAAAAAAATATATCAAAGGGACCACTGCTCGCTTTATGTCTTCCCTTGCCATGCAAAAATTAGGGAAGTTATGCCAATATTTCTTCAGTGTATGGCTGTCACACAATCTAAGAAAAAGTAAACAAAGTTAGTAAAAAGAAATGCATATTGAATGTGGAATAAAAAAACACAAATATTTAAATAATTACCTCATTTTTCTCCAAGTTATTGAAGAAATGACAATAATACTGAAGAAAGTGCAGTGGAGAAAGTGCAATGGAGAATCTGATAAAATTTTATGGTTGTGCAACCTAATTAAATTTAAATGTAAAACACATGAGTAAATCATAAAATGCATATTGAATGTGCAATTCGATAAAAATAAACACATAACAAAAAATTACTTAAATCCTAATGGATAAAAATGTGCACGATCAAGTAGATACTGGTTCCAAGTTGCTTCATCAGTGAGGTCAGCTGATAAAGGGGAAAGATGAGGAAATCTATGCCAAAACCCAATACTGGAGAAGAGTGTAAGGCCCTCCAATGTCAGAAACATCATAATCAATAGCCTTGCAAAGTTCCTTGTACAAACAAGCTAAGGCTGCAGATCCCCAGCTATATGTCCCAGTAGTGACAAAGTCCTCTAAAAGAGAGACTAACATAAAATGCACAAATGCCCCTGAATGATCTAGAAATAATGTGCCTCCAAGAAAATAAAGCAAGTATGTTCGTGCATACTGCTGGACCAAAATATCATGAGCATTGTCATCAGACTCATTATTAAACGAATACGCAATCTAGAATTCCCACCCTACATTGGTGAACACGCACCTAGTAATTCTTCACATTTATCCAACCAATGATCATCATGAGTTTGGCCAATCACAACTGATAAGGGTCATATTCAGAGATTTTCATAGGTTAGAATGACACTTATATGAATTGTTTAATATAAATTTACTAGCCAAATTCCCTAATTTTGGTATAATTATAGTATAATTCAAGAGAATTGATGCATATGTGTAAAATAATGCATTTCTTGTCAATTTACCATACAGATAAGAGGCATGGATCAAAGGAAATACAAGGCAAGAAGAAATGAAGGAATAATTAGGTTTCTGGCCGCTCAGCGCCTCCTCAAGACCGCTCAGTGGTCTGAGCCTGAAAACTCTATAAAAGGGGAACAAATTCATTTCATTGAGGGTCATCGAGGAGGAGAACTGAGACGATACAAATAGAGACAGGGGACTCCGAAGAGAAGACAGAGAAGGAGTCAAGGGTTGTCTAAGGAGCACAGCGGCACTCACCATGGCAGCATGAGACGTGTCATGGTGAGCGTCCATCACCTTGTCCCTTTGATTTATTCTTGTAAGATGGATAGCTAATCCTCTTATTGTTGGGATTTGATGAGTATTATGGTTTGATTGTATCCATTTTAACTCTTTGATAAATAAAGCTATTGATTTCTATGATTTGCATGATTTGATCTTACACTTAATGCTTGTTTTAGCCTGATCAACTAGAACTTGATTTAAGATTTAATTTTGTGCGCGAGAATGACATCATTGAGTTGGATCTAGATCAATTTGTCTAATATGCCTGATTGCTAGATATAGAGTTATGTTTATTAGTCGTTTTAACACTTGGAGCTATCTCAATTTGCTTTGTTAAGTGTGCTAGACATCGACAAATAACAACGGGAACCGAATGATTCTCTCATGCTTAAAAGAGATGAGTAGGATAAGAACTGGTGGCAATGAATCAAGGAATTAATAATTCATATGCATTGAGTTAATGGATATGTGAAAACTGTAGTACGAATTAATTCCCAACAAGCTTCCCTATCTGTTTTTCATTTGTTGTCAATTTATCAGTTGATTTTATTTTATATGTTTTCAAATATAATTCCCACACCAATCAACCATCTTGTTTAATTAACGAAACCCAAGAACAACTTTATATCATAACTCCTAGAGGACGACAACCATTCCACTGTACTGCAATTGAATCCTTTCGGGGATTTGAAAGCAAAATGGTAGGTAGGACAAACAATTAGAAAGAGATAGAAAAGCTTTCGACAACAACATGACCATCAATAGGAAGCCCTGGAATAATACTATTGTCTTCCAATGTCACGATGCACTACTTAGTAGGCATATGAAACGTATGTGTTTTAGGGCGCCATCTCTTCAATAGTGATGTGATCAAATGGTGATAAATAGTGCAAAACCCCATATGAACAACCCCTACAAAACCAGTTTGCTCTAAATATGGAACGATACAATCTGGAAGATCTCGATGTTTTTCTAAGTGTTTCCCAGCGTGTACACACCTAATATGTAATATCTGATCATGAGTCTCATTCCAAATATGTTGTGACACATGACAATTTTGTAACTCAAGAATAGAAAAGTCTTCTAGACCAGGGTTTTCATAGTGATCCATCTAATATGCTATCATATTAAACATATAAATTCGGTATTGATCACTAAAATAATGAAACAAAACAAAACAATAAAATAATAAATTGCATATTAATTAATTAAATAATAACATTGTACAATCATAAATTGAATAGTATTTATTCTATGCATCATTCTTTCATAAATTGCTTAACCAACTAATATAGACAATATTTATATAATTAAAATGGATTTTAAGAAATTTATATAATTCACACATGCAAGTTAAACTATACATTTAAAGAAATATAATAACATTATAATAAATTAAAACTTACAATTCTGACGCATAACTAATAATGCTACATAACTCTACTCCATTCTTCAACAATTCAAGAATATTGAGAGAGAATTAGAATTGTAGAGAGAGAAATGTTTTGTAGAGAGAGAAGTGAAATTTAAGAAATGAGAGAAAAGGAGGTGGAATGGGGTGTTGAGGTTTGGTCATTGGGGTTGGACCCGAAATCGCCAAATTGATTGGTAATTTACCTTAAAACCGTAAAATCGGTTAGTGAATTCAATATCAAGTTGCCAATACATTTGGCATTTTATTCACTAACTCGCCAGATGCGTTGTCATCTTCAAGTCAAAAATGCCAAACGAGTTGGCGAGTTCCTTGCAAAGTCGTCAAACGGTTTGGCGAGTCATACGTGGCCTTGCCACACGAACTCGTCTGCCATGTTATCTGAAATAAGTGTAGTCCTGTAAAATGTTTTGAAACAGTGGTATTTTGGTAATATGTTTTTATAACAGGGGTATTATAGCAAAAAAAAAAAAAAACTCATTCTCACTTATTTGTATTCCTTATTTTTTTAAAAATCACATGCAAAAATAAAGAGCATAGAATGGAAGAGAGAACACGAGTATCAATTAGTTAAAAGATTTTAAGCAAATAAATCCATTTAACAAAGGACAAAATAAGAAAATTTTAATTACTTTTTAAGGCTGCAAAACACATACGAGTTTACCAATAAAAATGTTAACTCATTTTGTGTAATAAAATCATAAACTTGCTAGAATTTACGAATTAAACTGAGAGTTTAATAACCCTAATACTTCCAATGTTTACCTAAAGTGAAGATAATTTTGAAAATTTTAGTCTTGAAAAGTAAGAATAGGCAAGTGAAGAAGTCTATGGATGTATTACGAAGAAAACCAAGCAGCAAGAATATTATTTTGCAATTTGGAGAGTCAAAAGAGGAACATAGTTTGTGAGTTCATTATCACCTTTTTCAGATTTCTCCTTCTTTGCCTCCTCAAAGTTAAATGAAGTTACAATACCAACATTACATGTTATAACAATTACATACTTGATCTTGCACAATTCACATTACATTTTGAGTGAACACAACTCTAGACAATGTCCATCATTTCCTATTGCTGGATTCTACCCTTTCTTCTACAAGAAGAAAGAAAACAAATTACAAATAATCAATTATGTTTCCAAGTTCCAACTCTAGCTCTGGAAATCTTCCATAATTAGTAATTTTTATATGATGTTGTTGAACATTTGATGGTATAGGAAAACAATTAAGGAACTTTTTTTGCCGAGATATCCCTCGATCGCAGAGGACTCGATCAGTTGAGCCAGTGTCCTCAATTGCATACGACGTCAGAGTAGAACGCTATGGTCCTTCTTTCGCAGTTTTGTACGCTTAGCAATTCAACGTCAAAAACTTCAAACTGTTTAGAGCTGAAAAAGGTTGAAGGTCCAACCTGCAGAACACAGGACATCAGGTATGCTAAGAAGAACTAAGAATGATGAACTATTGGAGAAAGGAGATGAAAGGATAGGAAACGAGAGGACGTAGGAACTCACCGGTGGTCCAAGTTCCGGTGGAATAATGATTCTTCTCTTCCCACCTGGTCTCATGTCTTTAATTCCTTCCTCAAATCCTGCATCAGAAAAAGGATGAATACTCTTTTAACATCCGGTTTGTAAGGGAAATTGATGATTACTAACTCTTAAAAAGTTTAACCTGGAACCAATGCCTTAGTTCCCATGCGGATTTTGGCCGGAGAACCCTGCAAATAAGTGCTGTCAATGCGACGGCCGGATTCATTATAGCCAACATAGTGAAAGGTGACCTGCAAAACATGACATGTAATCAGATAATAAGCAAGTTGGTGAATAGAATTTGTGTAATGAAAGTCAAGTTTTCATCCCAGTCCCTAGTGCCTAAAAGTTGCGGTGTTCTCTAACATCAAACATCAAGTTCCATTTTCCCCCAGCTCAACTATTTCTCTAACATGTAGAAAAATTTTCTAGATCAAACCAAAACATACTTCCTTCCATTCTGTAATCATATTTAGAGGTGTAGCCAGTTGCAAAAGGCTACATAGGGGCATATCTAGTTCTCAACCTGATCTTCCATGCCTAATAGTTTTGGAGAGTGCTTCTGCCGAACCATTGAATTAAGATTGAATCACAAAGAACAAAGAAAGAAGTAGCAGATTGGGAAGGAAAAAAATAAAATAAAAGAAAAAACCTGCTGACCATCCTTTGGGCAATCACCTTTACCAACTTCAAAATCTTTGTATATGAGCCCCGAATCACGCTTTACATAGTTATCTGGTGCTACCACTTTAACTTCAAAACCTGAAACGTAAATTAAGAAATCAGACCATTATGTTCAAAAACATATCCAAGAGGTTCACAACAAACATATTTTACGCCTCGGTGATCACTGAGCTAGTTGGAAATAACATAATTTTTCTTATTGAACTTAGAAAGTAGCACAATGTAAGGAAAAACAAATGTAAGATCAGATATTGCACCATGGAAATCATATACAGATAAATCGTGACTAGATCATTAAAGAGATGGAGAAAAACAATAATCATTACCTTCTCTAATAAAATTTGGGAAGTCCTCTGGTGCATTGTTCTCCTGTTGTATCCGCCTATTTTGGTTTAACAAGCGATTTTCGTCGTATGGATTCTTACTCTTTGTCTTCCCATATGAAGACAAATTTGGAAAAACACCAGTTGATACCAAAACAGAAAGGATAAGCTTCCTCCTTAATGTTTTCTCAGAATGTAATGTACAACTATCCTGCGCGCTGTTCATAAATCTATTACAAATCATAACCAAACACAAAATGCTACTAAACAATAACCCTTTAGAGGAAATTTCGCGAAAAGAATGTCAAAATAGGGTCACTCTTACAGGTAATCCAGTGATTTCTGATTTGTGCATCCAAGAGTTAATTGTCTCCTTTGAGGGAAAATAGCTCCATGTATAGCAAAAGGGAAATTTACTGCCAGAAAAAAAGTAAAAAGCTCTTTTTTTTTTTAGGTTAAGAAGTAATTACAACAAGAAACAACTTCCATTCTCTATTTTCTTGCCACAATCATTAACTTCACAGCAAACAATGCCAGTTCCTAGCAGTTCTAAGATCTAAGCTTATTTACATCTAGGCTTCAACTATTCCTCCTAATTTTGGCAGCTAATGAAATCAAATAACATGCAACATGGTGGTTATTGATTAACATTTAACCACTGGTTTTCTTTCAACAGAATATGAAGTTTCTAACACCATATAAAGTTAACCATATGGGTAGGTTCCAATTGAACCCCATGACATCAAAATCACACCAATATCTTAAAAGACTAAGAATGGTTCCAACTGATACCAGCAACAAACACAAAAAAGAAAACAAATACAAATAAAATAGAATAGAATAGAATAGAATAGAATAAAATAAAATGAAATTTGCTCAATCAGCATCTTCAATTCCAGTCACACAATAAAGATATCCCAAAGTTTCAAACTTTCTGACCTTTAAATATAGGAATGCTATATTACAAGAAGCTGACACATATACAAAGCCAGAATCTTACATCCTAGGGAGTAAAAAAGCAATATGCCACAGCTTAAAAAATGTTGCCAAATGCAATGTATTGTGAATGTTAGTGTCAGAGAGAGAGAGAGTTTACAGGGATGAGATGGGAGCATGAGTGAGAGAGAGGGAGTTGAAGAAGATACGAGGGGAAGCATGGCCTCCTCCTCCCACACTGAGCAGAGTAGCAGCAACAGCAGCAGAAGAAAAAAGCAGCACAAAATCTTATGTTATCCACTCTGGTCTCTTTGTGGGTTGTTAAATATCCTTTGTATAACAAAATTAACGACAAAGCAAATCCATTGCTATAAAACTCATTTCTTATTGATCTTTTATTATAAATTTCTTTTATTATACTTATATTATATGTAATGTTCATTTTGTTAATTAATGATAATATATTACATTTAATAAGACAGGTAAAAATTTAATTAATAAGATTCATTTCTGCCAAAATGCTCATAGTAGGGCACACGACTCTAACCAGATAAGGTGGAGGATAATTTTATTCTTCGGATAATTATATTAATATATAAAAATATATTGAAACTCAAATGGTTTGGGTCTGGTATGTTTGATCTTTGAGAAAAAGGGTTTGGAACTTTTCTCTTTTGGAGGCCCATCAGTATGAGGCCAGCTATGGGCCACATGGAGGACCAGGAATACAAAATCTCTTTGCTTCTATATCATTAACAAGTATTTTCTTACTTGAAATTAAAAATAAAGAAATAAGAAATGTTTTTTTATTTTTTTAATTTGACTTTATTCTTGTTCATCTTTTTAGACATACTTGAATGCCCTGGACTTGGGTGAGAAATAAGGAGAATAAAAAAAAAATATATGAAAAGAATGACAACTTGAACACTACTTCTGATACATGTATGTATTCATTCCATTGGTTTATTATCTTATATTATCCACAATGTATGTGAAAATAGCACTTCTTTAAGCAATAATTTAGCTATCATCATCATCATCATTCCTTATATATTATTATTATATTATAAAGTTAGTGAAGGCTAAGCAATGATTCCAGCTGGTCATGCAGTTGGAGTGGTTGAACTTGAAGGCAGATTATATATATACACACACAGATCGTGTCGATAATATGTTCATCACAAGAATAATGAAATGCTAATGAATTTTCAACTTTGAATTTGATGTTGACCATTTTTACAAGTTCTTTAAGGATTTTCAACTTGGACTGACTCTACCTGCCTCCATTTCTTCAGGATTTTGTTTGCTATGCAAGTAATGAAGGCCAGTCAGATTGAAAAAGACTTGTGAATTTTCACAAAAATTTAAGGGAAGAAGGAAAAACAAATTTTTTAAGGACGGACTCTACCTGCCTTAGTTGCCTTTGTTAAGTCTGACATTGCTCAGGAATATGTCCTCTATAGTCTTTATAATGGCTTGAACAACTCTAGACCTTATGAGTTAGCTTTTGAGGTTGAATTAATTAGGTTCGCTCAATTCTAATATGGTACGAGAGATTTTACAACCAACTGAGCTAAGCTTTGATCCTTGTTGTTTGTATTCTTCTAATTATTGTGCACGCTTCAAGTCAAAAATAACTATTGTATGACTGACATGTATAGATAATGCATCTATCCAACAATTTAAGCTTTTAAGAGAGATGATTGCCAACTGTTATAATCTGAACAAGTGGAATACATTCATTATTCATAGAATAACACATAGTTTTTCTACTATGCCAACTCAAATGCTCTGCCATTTCAATGCAAGACTAGAGAGTGCCTTCTTAGAGGAACCATTCTCACTCGTTGCAACAGCAGCAGCATCACTCAACTCCTTGACCCTCTTCCTTATTCCCAACCCTTCATCCCCACCTTCCATTATCCTCTTTATAACTTTGGCAATTTCATGTCTTGTTACTATGCCGCCACTTTTCCCTTCATCAACTTCTGGCCTCAATGCCACTTTGAGCACATCAGTGAGCAATACAGCATTCAATCTCTGCTCAGCAAAGAGAGGCCATGCAATCAAAGGCACCCCATTAACCACACTCTCAAGAGTTGAGTTCCAACCGCAATGGCTCAAGAATCCACCTGTTGAACCATGGCCAAGCACCTCAACTTGTGGGGCCCAATTTGGAACCACAAGGCCTTGCCCTTGAGTCCTATCCAAGAAACCCGGTGGCAAGTATTGCATTGGATCCTCATTCTGTCCCATAAGGTAAGCAGAGCCACCAAAGTTGCTTGGAGCTCTCAAAACCCATAAGAACTTGTGTCCACTCAATTCCAACCCAAATGCTATCTCATTGAGTTGCTCATGACTGAGGGTCCCACCACTCCCAAAAGATATATACAACACAGAATCTGGCGGCTGATTTTCCAACCATGTCACACAGTCCAACATGTTTGTCTTGTTGCTTGACTCACTTTGAATGATTGGTCCAATTGGATACACAAAAGGACTATTGGTACTGCTGCTGTTACCTCCATTGGCTTCTTCTCTTTGTTGTTGTATAGCTCTTATGACATCTCCTTCCAAACCTGTGAAGGTGTTCACTATGGCACCATCAGCCAGAGAGTATCTTTGGCACACGCCAAGTAATGATTTGTAGGCCTCACTTGATCTTCCAAGAAGAACCGGGTCCGGAAGCTCCTTGACCGGAAAAGGCACAACATAACCAGGAACTTCCACAGTTTTTGTCAACTCTAAGGACTCATGAGAGGAGAAACTCTCATCAATCTGTGGAAATTGGAGGCAGAATGAGAGATATGTGGCTCCTGAGGCAAAGAAAGCATAGGACAAGAGGTTGAATTCCCTGGCAACATCGAGCGCATCGGTCGAGAATATGCTGAAAACTAGAGCGACAGGGTGGTTTTTGGAACTCAGTGAGGCTAGTGCTTCATGGAGGAATGGAAGAGAGTGCTTCACAGTGAGTTGCATGAGGGTAGCAGGTTGAGAGACCTCGGTGTTAAGATCTTCAACATTCACTTGGGGGAGGATGGTGAAGCCTATGTTTGGAGGGAGAGTGTTGAGGATGGATTTGGTGGAAGAAGAGGGAGGGCCAAGTGTTGGAATGAGGATCTTGACATGGAAATCTTGGTTCTCATGAATGAGTCTCTTTGCAAACTCAACAATTGGGATCAAATGGCTTAATCCAGGGGAAGGAACCATTACAATGCATGGATTATTTTTCTCCATTTGATTTGTGATCCTGATACTAATAATATGGAACTTTGTTTAGCGTGCTCCTTTTTCTTTAAATTAAAGTTTCCTGATCTTGAAGGTGGTTTTATAGCAAGTGATGAATGAATTGGTCTTTAGTACACGCCACTTAATTGTTTTTGACTAATTGTATATTAATTGATGTGAGCTGAATTGTTTTTGACCAATTGTGAATTAAGTATTATGTAAGCTCTTGCGTAACATGTTACTATCAATGAAAACTACCTTAGTGGTGAACAAGTGACCAAATGGTTTTGAAATCGAATGATTCTATTATCTTCACTTGTGGTTGTATATGTATACTTCATAGATAATGCAACAATATAGACTTTGTACTCACTTTATATACAAAATCATTAATAAGAAAAATTAAAATTTTCTGGATTGGAGATAGCTTAGGTGAAACATAATAATCCATGGATGAATTCGTTTTCATCTTGTTAGGAACTATTGGAACTACAAAAGTTTATATATACTACAGAAACAAAAACAAACTAAGACTTTTTCCACTAAGTAAGGTCGATTACATAGATCGAACATCGCCTAGTGTGTTTTGCAATAAATCAAATAATACAGTTTCCAACTATTCCTGGCCCTTTTGATCTTTCAACTGATGCCATTCTCTGAAGCCTAAAATGTGCTTTGAACTTGGCTATAAACTCGCTAGCTTTCTTATCAACCTCAGAATCCGGTCCAAGATCAACAACACTTTCGGCCTTCTTAGCTTCATCGGAGATCACCTGAGAGGTTTCAAGCTCAATATCTGATTCCTCTCTACACTTGTCATAAGGTCCTTCCTTATGATCTCTCTTAAGATGATTAGAAATTGTAACCTCAAGCTTAGGACAACAAGCATTTAGATCATGTCCTCCACTTTGAATTTTACCTTTTCTGATCAACATTGAATCAACATTATTAGGCTTCTTTTCGACGTTCTCATCAGTTTTCTTGCTACACACTTCACCTGTTCTCATTGTCATTGAAGCTATTCCACTAGCTCTTCTTGTTCTAACTGATTTTCCCTTTGATGGAGCTTTCATATTGGTCTTTGTGTCATTTTGGAGCAAGGAGTCAATACTATATCCGCGAGAATGAAACGGCGCCATTGAAATTTCTTCTTTCCTTCCAAGTGGAGGCGATGGCGAGCTTGAAGAAGAGTGTAATGAAGAAAATGTACTCTTCTGAGATGAGAAAGATTCCATAGATTGGAATGTCTCTGAACTGAGTGGTTCAAATTGAGTTTCATCAACAGAAATTGACCTCAAATGAGAAGGATGGGAAATATAAGCATAATTTCTCTTAGCTTCCATCCTTCCATGTATTGAAGAATATCTTGAGGTTGTATTCTTTCTGTTTTGCTCCACACCTTCCTCTTGGAAATGCATATTATCCGATGAGTTCGAATCCGAGGAAGAACACATACTTGTGTAGGAAGAGAAAGATGTTTTTGACAGCAAAGAGTGTGAACTCAATGATTCAAGTTCTGTTTCATCAATTGAAAGAGGCCTAAAATGGGAAGGACATGAAACATCACCATGTCTACATTCTCTTTCCTTCCTTCTAGTTCTAGAACTTGATTCAGCACCATCATCAATTTTTTGCTCCAAATTGAAAGGACTCAAACTACCAAGGTCCCTATCTTTACACTTATATGAGCCCTTAGATGAATCATCACTTTCATTGGTGTATTTAGGACTATCTTCTTCCCTTGAAACTGACCTTAAACTCCTGATTGGTAGTCCTAGAGATCTATAACCAATAGCTTCCCCACACTCACTATAGTCTGAATTCCTAGCTTGAACCACATTGCTTCCATCATATCTAACTGAATCACCAGAGTTACCTTCAGGAACAAGCAACCGGTGTTTGCATACTTCAAAGTACATAGGATTCTCATCAAACACACATGGACTTTCATACCCGTCATGGCTGAAGAAAATAGATGAAATAGTGTCAACACTAATAGAGTCATGAGTCTCTAATTCTCTGTCAGCTTCTACATTCTTTCTACTTAGCAAACCATATGCCACAGCAATGCCAATGCAGAGAAGGTGAAGGATTTCCCATAACTTGGTGAATATGGTTTTTTGGTTGATAGGTTCAGGAGTTTGTGAAGGAAACAACGGCAAAACAACGAGAAACAGCGCAAAGAATAGAGACTTGAAGAGTGTGTTATAGTGAGACTTACCTTGGTTGAAGAGTTTTGGTGGAAAATGAGAGTTGAAATGGGAAAATGAGAAATGGGGTTGGGTGCACGCACTTGAATCAGCCATTGCTGAAGCACCAGCAAGTTAAGCTTGTTAAACAGTGATTTGGGGTTTGGTATATGTTCTGAATAGAAAATGGGAACAAAGAAATGAAGATTACAAAACTTTGAAGGCAAGCAAGAGACAAAGAATCACTTTTTTGTTTTTACTTTTTTTTTTCTTTCAAATCATTAGAATATTTGTTTCGATTCTAATGAGTCAGTGGCAAAAGCTAAAACTTACAATGTAAAATTAGCTTAACAGAGAGAAATTTGGATGATAATTACATTAAAAAAAAAATCTTATGAACAAGAAAAATGCACAAACTAGATGTATAATACAAATAAATGGATATTATAGTCACATCACTAGATATATATAAGAAATTATGTTTTCTTTAAGGGGATTTTTTTAATAAAATTTGAAGAATTTAGTTATATTACTTATAAATACATAAAAATAATACGTTCATTATCAATTATTTTATGACATTCACCACAAAACTTAACTAAAATTCTCATTTATTTGTATAGCAACTCTTAGCTGTTCAAAACAGTGTTTAAATCATAGATTTTTTTTTATTAAAAAAAAAATCTTGTTATAAATGAAAATTAATATATTTTTTAATAAATAATTAAAGAAGAACTATTTATACATTGCTTTATTTATTTCATTGTTGTCTGAATTTGATATGTTTCCTCACATAACAAGAAGAGGGAGCTGCCACCATCTTCTGCTTTCAGTGCCACCGTGAGATCCACCGTTACCTGGGTTTTACCTTGCGGGGGAAAAGAAAATCAAAAGCCACACATTTTCTCGGGAAAATTTCAGCTCAACAAAAGGGAGCTGAAATTATGGCAGGAGCTGCAGGATTCGTCGAAGCAGATAATGCGGAGGCCATCATCACCAGAATTGAACACAAATCCCGCAAGATCGAAAGCTTACTCAAACAGTAACCATACCCTCATTTTCCTTTTCTATTTTTTCTATCTTTATTATATATTGGAAGCATAAAAATCTGTTTTTTTGGGGGAGGATGAATCAAATGCTTGAAGAGATGGAAGTAAAAATTATGCTTTTGATTCAATTTCAGGTATAAGCCTGTGGAAGCCCTTAAAACTGCTCTTGAAGGCACGTATGCTATGACTGGTGGTGATGAACGTTGCAAGGTTTTTAGCTTTACCCCCATTTTGCCTCTTTTTATTTTTTTTCTTTAAAAAAATAAAATTTGATACGTAAATATTGTTTTGTGCTTGCATTTGATTTGGGTTGTTTAGGAGCTGATTTTTTTTAAATTTTTATTTTTGGAAATTTCCAGGAGCTATTTGCAGCTAGCTACAGAGACTTTGATTTTTTTTTTTTTGGTTAGGTTAGAGTTTTGTTGCAATTGAATTGTTCTCATTTCTTGAAATCACAGCATATTTTTCAATTTTCATCTCATCTATCTTGTTTTACAAACTGTTTTTTATATTTTGGAGTTTTGAATTTTGATACTGTCATATTTGTGCTTACATTTGATTTGGGTTGTTGAGAAACAGGAACAATACTTTTCTTTTACATTTTCAAGCTAATTTCACTTACTAAGAAGACTGTGTTTTTTTTTTCCTGGTGGTTATTGTTAGAGTTAAGGTCTACGCAGTACAATGGCATCGTTTGATTAATGTCACTGCCTCCGCTCAGCGGGAAAAGACTTGGTTATTGTTGTTACTTTTAGAGTTTAGGGGCAATTAGAGGTTTCTAATTTGTGCAAATCACAGCATATTGTTGTGCTTACATTTGATTCAGGTTGTTGAGGAACAGGAACAGTACTTTCTTTTACATTTTAACTACCAAAAAAACATGATTTTTTGTGTGTCTGTGTAGTGTTTAGGTCTACGATAGAGTACAATGGCATCATTTGATTCATGTCACTGCCTACGCCTAGCGGGAAATATTGTTGTTACTTTTGGAGTTTAGTTGCAATTAAAGGTTTCTAATTTGTTCAAATCACATCATATTTTCCATGTGTTTTGGATTTTTCTTTTGCAGTCTGCACATTGGATTGTGGTACATAGGGCTTTAATGGCTATAAAGGATGTGGATGGGATGCTTTCTTCATTGGATCCTGAGTACTATGATATCTTGATGAAGTGAGTGGTGATTTCTTTTGTTTTAATTCATTTTTTTCATCTCAGTTTTAACTTTGGTAGCCTCTCATTCTTTGAGAATACAAATTTTCTAGGATTATGATCATTTTCTCAGATTTGTATAGTTAGTGATCATTGTAGTTTTGGTCTCCCTGCATTTCACCTATAGATCCTTAGGACACAAGTGTTTTCCACTCTGCCTTTGCTTTCCCTATGATGTGTGCTATGTGCTATTAAAACCTTAATTGGGAAGAATAACGTAAGTACTACAATGAGCTTATTAAAGTGTGAAAACTATGAATTTTCTTCTTCTTTTTCATGCAGTAGTAGGAAACAGCTTTTTATATAAATTATGATACCATACTTGAACTTCCTGGCATGATTCTGTGCTGTGCTAGGACAATAACAGCTGGAAATCAGAATATGCAACTGTAATTAGTATAAATAATCTTTTTAGTTTACTATTTTAAATTTTTAAGAAATAGAATGACATTATGTTGGGAAGTAGCAACACATACTGTATACATGGACAGCATTCTAAGGGATGTTTACCTCAATTTCCTGTTAATATCAATCTTGCCATTTATATAGAACTTCATGAAAAAAATTCCTAACCAAAATCTCCTTCGCTATATATCCAAACAACTTTTGAAAAGAAAAAATGGCCATGATAAACCCATCTTCATAAGGAGCCTTCTCACTATCAAAATCCCAAACGCCTCTCCTCGCCAATTTTTCAAAAGGTCTCTATTAGCAGTTAGCCGTGTAGCTTATATCAACATCATGAGTGGTTGAGTCTCTGTACATCTTCAAAGACCTTGTCATAGGCTATTGAATCATTCCTCATTCATCACCTATAGGTTAAACTGCAGGTACTTTGATTTGAAGCAATTATTAATTGATCTTAAGTAACATTGAGATGTAATTGATCAAGTGAATAGTTTACATTAGTGATTTTGGCATACATTACAGAAGTTGTTCTTTGATTTGGAATGTTTTATTAGCTATCTTTACTCTCCTTAACAGTTTTTTGCCTTGGCTTTGGGAATGACCAGCTTGAAGAACCTGATATGATGTGTTTATTATTAGTCAGTAATCTTGAGTTACTAAGAACTTGTAAAAGAAATCAGTTTTCTAATCCGTTTTTTATTCACTATAGGTACTTGTATAGAGGCTTAGCTACTGGAGATCGTCCAACGTGCGATCAGTGTCTTCGGATTCACGAAAAATTGACAGAGAAAGCAGGACTAGGCTGCATTCTACGTTTCCTCACTGATACTATAAATACTGTTTGATTTCTGGACCACCTTTTTTTACTTGCAATTTTTCTTTTGTTGTTTCCCTTTGTGGTTTTGAGTTCTCTTGTATGTGTGTTGCAAGACTACAACAACCAATGTAGTGAAATTTAGGATAGTATATTGATAGTGAATCTTGGATTCAGTTATCTTGTTTTGTTATTTGATGTTCTTTACAATTCAAAGTGAGATTGTTTTCAACTTTTCAATGCTTTTGAGAAATCTGAAATATCTGAAACATTTAGAGAAGTTTGTAACCCCATAATTTGCCTCCAACTTGACAAGCTCTTTTTGGTTCTCGTTTGATTTCAAATCTCATCTTTCTTTTCCTTTGGTTAGAGGGAATAATAATATAACATTGTGCTTTACTATAGGCATATGTTATGAGATCTAGTGAAAAAATAATTTAAAATTAGATAACATATTTTCACTTGTTGAATTCCTTGTGCATGTACATTTGGAAAGATTTTCAAGGTATATCTGGTGTTTACATGAGTTCATGATAAAATATAGTTATACTTTTATTAACAGAATTAAATGTATATAATTTTATTAAAATGTTTGATATAAATTTTATTAAAACAATATGTTACATATAAATTATATTACCAAAAAAAATATAAATTATATTAAACTAATAAAAAATCCTCACCGCTGATAATTAGGGTACATTATAGGAATACATTTGGTTGATGCAATGGGAAGAAAAGTGTAAAGCCATCAAGAGCAAAGGACAAGGATCTTTTCAAAGTGAGTTTCTCACTTTAGAGGATAAAATGAGACTTTCTATCTTTAAATTAATTAAGTGTCTGAAGCACCCGATTCACCAATTAACAGTAATAAGAGTAAGAAGATTCAATTAAAACTCAAACTCAACAGCAAAAGTTCGAGTACAACCAAATCATCAACAGTAAAAGCAATGAAACAGTGTCTTAATAGCATTTAAAACGGCAATTAGAGGCATAACAGAACCAGATAACAGAACTGGAAGAAGAGCTATGAACCATCGACCTGAATTCATACCTGAAATGAACCAAGATTGGAATCAATAGCCAGAAAAGAAAAGAGAGACTCAAAAGGGAGAAGAAGAATACCATTCATACCATTTTTGCTTTCCCTAAAAGCCTTTGCTGCCTTTATGTCAGACGGCGTAATCCTTCAGCAGAGAATTTGGGCGTTTTGCTCTGTGGCCCATGCCCAACTCGTGTGAGTGAGTGCCCTCAGACATGTGGTCCTGCTCCCCAACAGATTTTGGCACCTCCTCAGCATTATTTCCCTCCTTTGTGGTCTTAATTACATTTCTAGTCCCTGACCTCATAACAATACTCCACCCTTTAATTTTAACCTTGTCCCCAAGGTTGTGTTGAGGGTAATGCTCCTGCAGCACTTGTAGGTCCTCCCAAGTTGCTTGCTGGTCTGAATAGTTGTCCCATCGGATAAGTAATTGAGGAATCATTGTATTACCTCTCATTATCATTCTGGCCCCTAATATTGACTAAGGCTCAAAATTGGACATGTATTGTCAGACAGTGGGAGGTAATGGCACAGCCGCCTGAGTGGCATCTCCTTTAAACAATTTGAGCATGGATATGTGAAAAACTGGGTGTATTCTAGCTGTTTGGGGCAATAACAGCTTATATACTACCTTGCCAACCCTCTGCATCACTGGAAAAGGGCCAAAGTATCTCAAGCTTAATTTCTGGTTGCTATGGAGGTGTAAGGAGTGTTGTTTGTGTGGTTGGAGCTTCACCAAGACCATATCTCCCTCTTTAAATTCCTTATCCCTTCTCTTCTTATCAGTCTGACATTTCTTTCGGTTTTGAGCTCTGTGCAGGCTACTCTTAACCTGTTTGAGAATTCTGTCTCTTTGGATTAGCAATTCCTGGACGGATTGGGGGTCGGTGGCATTGACTGAGTATCGTACAATGACAGGAGGATTTCAACCTTAAACAACCTCAAATGGGGTCATTCCAATGCTGGTTTGGAATGCTGTGTTATACCACAGCTCAGCCCAAGCTAAAGCTTTACTCCAGGCTTTGGGGTTTTGATAGGTGTAACATCTAAGAAACATTTCTAGAATCTTATTGATAGCTTCAGTTTGTCCGTCAGACTGTGGATGATAAGCAGTGGACATCGCAAGTGTTGTGTCTTGTAGTTTAAATAGCCGCTGCCATACTTTGCTAGTAAAGACCTTATCTTGGTCGGAGACAATAGAATTAGGCATACCATGGAGTTTGACTACTCCATCAAAGAAAACCTCAGCCACTTGATTAGCAGAATAATCAGTCTTCAGAGGGATGAAATGTGCATATTTAGAGAGCCTATCCACTACCACCAATATGACAGTAAAACCATGAGACATCCTATCCACTACCACCAATATGACAGTAAAACCATGAGACATAGGTAACCCAGTAATAAATCCATTGACACATCTTCCCACACCTGATTGGGAATTGGTAATGGTTGCAATAGACTCGTGGTGCTCGTGTTAAATGATTTTGCCTTTTGGCAAATGTTAGTATCCTGTAATTCTGAACTCTACATGGGAGGAATAAGTGACTTAGCTGGAATAAATGAGGATAATAGAGAAATAACGTAGGGAATTAAATGAGAGGAATTATAGGGTGAGCACAACAGAGAAATAATTAAAGAATTACACGGGAGGAATTATAGGGTGAGGACAGCAGAGTAATTAATCAAGGAATCGCAAGGGAGGAAGCATGGGATGAGGACAACAAAAATTATTAAATTGGGATGACTAAGACAGATAAAATAGGAGCTGCTGCATTCACTATATATGGAGAACTAATTGATCTAAAGAAGGTAGGCAAGAACTAAGAGGAACAAGGAAGGCTAAGGGTCCCTTAATACCCAGGCTTGTTCTTTATTTGTGCTCTTCACTTTTTCTGCATTTCTCCTTATATTACTTGTTGTTTCTAGTTCTGAGACTGAATTTCCCCACTAGAAATATCATTTCCTTCATTAATAAACAATACTTTTAGACTATAAATTTGAGTAAATACCAGGTTCCTATCAACAAATTTCACAGCTACTGACAAAAGCCTGAACATCTTTATGAATACCCTTCCAGAAGAAATTGCTGGAGATTCTTGCTAGAGTTCTCTTAATTCCAGCATGTCCGCCTATTTATTGGCAAAGAATGAAATTCCTTCAGAATTTGTTGGATGAGCTGCTGTTGCTGTGGAACTACTATTCTATCTTCATAAAATAGTAATCCTTGCTTGCTGTTGTACTTGTCGAGACTTTGTCGTCCTAGCAGAATTTTGTGTTTCAAATCAGAAATTTCAGGATCTTCTTGCTGGGCAATTTTAATTTCAGTTGTTAGATTTGAAGTAGGTTGAGACCATGCCATAAAGAAAGCTGCCCTGGCGAGTGCATCTGCCGCTCTATTCTCTAGACGAAATCAAATCCCACAAACTTATGTAGCCATGCCTGCTGCTCCAGCCTTTGAAGAGATTGATTTAATAAATGCCTCAAGCTCTGCTGATCAGTTCTTATAGTGAATTTGTGCCCCAAAAGATAATGTTTGAACTTGGAAAGTGATTCAGTGATTGCATATAACTAGATTTGAACCCGCTCGATGCGCGATAAACCAAAGCTACCAAAAAGTATCAAAGAGAGATATGTTGAGTATTATTTTTTCCAATATACAAATACATTCACAGATGCTACATCAATATTGCAAACTATAATAACTACATAGTGAAAGGGAAACGTTATTTATTATAAAAAAAAGTGAATAACAATACATGGCCTCTTTGAATAAGTTGTGGAATCTTACAGATATATGATATTGAAATGATCTTTTTTCTTTTCGGTTGACTACATCTATGTGTTTACCTTGCACTTGGCTCTTTTTTTACGCTTGCGTCACCTTTTTTAGTTTTCTTGCTTGTAGTGTTGCTTTGGACCATTTCTTCTAAGGCTTCTTATTAAGATTGACTTTTCATCATATAAGAATGCGTTTTTTGTTACCATTTATATCATTCTTCTTCCTTCATAAATGTCATCTTAATATTGTTGTGGTGGCTTATGATTCATTCTTGTCAACCTTGTATGGTCATGGACTCCTTAAATCTAAACTGACATTACCATAAATTAGGAACATGATGTAAGAAAATATTGAAATGTTATGTTAATATAAACCTTAATAGCACCACAATGACACAACTTTGAACCTATGTATTAAAGTATTCTTATGAATTTGAAAGGAATAGATGGTAGTAAATTAGTGAAGTCCATTAAGCACACTTCTACTAATTCAGTCTTTCAGAAAACATAATCATTTTTCAATTAAAGAACTTTTCCTTTGGTCAACTCATGTTCAACCATGGATGTTCACTTCTCTGATTGCTCTACCTTTTTTGATCATTAACTTATTTTATACTCTTCCTACAATGCTATCAAAGAAACAATTAAGGCTTGCAAAAAAATCTTCAAGGATCTAAGCGACATCTTAAATATTTTGAAGACTAAATTGGCATCACAAATATTCTTTCGAATGATCGAAATGATCTTTGAGGAGTAAATTGATGTCCAAATCTTTTAAGAAGCTATTGAATTTGGAGGACATTCACCATGTGATTCTCTTGGTCTTAGTGGAAGAACAACAATACATGTCTCTAGCCGGACATCTCAAACCTTATAGAAAGGGAGTAGACTTGTATGCATTTGAAAATCATGGATAGGCTTCAATTGAATACATAGGAAATAATAAAAAAATATCAAGCATTTAGATTTTAGACACATGAAAAATTCTTGTATAGATAAAAAAATACATATACCTTTGTTTTCTATGTAAATATTAGATTAATGTATGATAATATGTCTGTGTTGGATACCGTTGTTGAACGGTGGCAACGCGACTAATGTTAGGTGAGAAGGTGAATTAGGGAAAAGGTGGGGGTATAGGCCATCAAGGAAGGGATTTAGCAAGAAAGGAAACTAGAAAAGAAGAGAGGGACTGTAAGGTTTTAGGAAAAAAGAAAATGGAATTGTTGTATATGTTAGAGAAAATAGTGCATTCTGTCGAGGCCGAAGGAGCTCCATGATGATGCAACTTGTATTTTTTTTGGTCTCATTTAGATTGTTTTGTAACTCCAATTCAGGCCTTCATTCGTGTGCATTACTTGTTAAAGAAGGTTATGTAGATGACACGTCATCAAATTAGATGATGTGGAAGCATTCTAAATATGTGCATTAGAATTTATATATTATAAATAGATTCTCTTACATATGCACTTTGCTTCTGCATTCTAGGACATGGTTTCTAAGAGAAATACGCTATGGGATGGTTTTTCTGGCTGAAAACAGAACCAATCCCGTTTCCTGAGGCATCAGTCTCTAAAACAAAAGGCAATGCAAAATCCGGAAGAGCCAAGACTAGCCCTGCTGTCATAGCCTTTTTCAAGGCTTCAAATGCTAGTTCAGCCTCTTTGGTCCAAGAGAAATTTTCTTCCTGCAGCAAATCTGTTAGAGGAGAAGCAATAGTAGCATATTGCTTTACAAATCTCCTATAATATCCTGATAAGCCAAGGAAAGACCACAGTTGCTTCACATTCTTTGGTGGTGTGGCCAGTTCAACACCGCTTGTACTTTACCTTTCTCCATAGCAACCCCTTGAGCTAAAACGACATGCCCTAGGTACACTTACCTCTTCTAATCCAAAAGAGCACTTTTGGATAACTTGGCACGGAGTTGATGTTGCCTCAGCAGGCATAGCACAGCAGCTAAATGATTCACGTGTAAATTCCAGGACTTGCTATAAATAAGAATATCATCAAAGAAACCCAGCACATGTTTCCTCAAAAGCTCTTGAAAACATGATTCATTAAAGACTGAAAAGTGGCTGGGGCATTATTCATACCAAATGGCATGACAAGCCATTCACACAATCCTTGGTGTGTCTTGAAAGCAGTCCTGTATCTATCCTGGGGCTGCACTAGAACCTGACGGTATCCGGACCTCAAGTCTAACTTGGAAAAATATTAGGGCCGCCCGTGCAAGTCATCTAGCAATTCATCAATGGTAGGCATGGGAAACTTATCTTTGATTGTAATTGCATTTAGAGCTCTATAATCAGCGCAGAACCTCCAAGTACCATCCTTCTTCTTCACTAAGAGAATTGGAGATGCAAAAAGGACTAGCACTTGAGGTGATGATACTGTGCTCGAGTGGGGCTTGTTCGATTTCAATTGTCATATCATCAGTTTGCTGCTCAATCCCTGCAGTCTCTGGCTGTTGTTCTTCAATGGCATTTGTGACCCCCACCCAAAAAAGTATTTAGCATCACAAGTGAAACATTGCCCACTCACTCTCTCTTCGCCTTTGGATCTCAACAGGTGACATGTTCCTAACATTAGCATGCTTGTTCGTGGGAGTATTAGGCTTCTTCCTCCCTGAAGGTGCAGGTAGCAGTGGTGGCAATCGTGAATCATTCGCTCGCATGCACATTTGTTGGGTTTGAAGGACCAGTGAATGCGCTCTCACCAAGGACATTGGGTTGTGAATCTCATGTTTCAATCCTCCAATAAGGCAACTGACTCCATAAGATCTGTTAGCTAATGCTGTGAGTTCCGCGTTTGTACCAATTTGAACATGTCAGCGCGAGGACAATCAATTGGGGACTCAAGGGCAGTAGAGAGGTCCTCCTCGAAATGAATCGATGCTAAGATGAGTCAGTCAGCATAATCCTTCCGCAAAGAATTTGGGCGTTTTGCTCTGTGGCCCCTGCCCAACTCGTCTGAGTGAGTGAGTGCCCTCAGACACGTGGCCTTGCTCCCCCAACGGATTTTGGCACCTCCTCAGCGGTATTGCCCTCCTTTGTGGTCTTAATTACATTTCTAGTCCCGGGTCTCTAGGGTTGTCAAAATGAGCCCGGTTAAATGGACTGCCTGCGAATTGCAAAAGTCTATTTAGGCCCGACCTGTTTAACCCGCCGGCCAAATTGGCCCTTTTAGTGTTAACATAGGCATAACTTGCAAATCGTTTACTCACATAAATGGACTGACCAAACATATAAAAACCGGTCTGTAAATAGTAAAAGTCCATTTAGGCCCATGGGTTAACTGGGTTAGGCCTAAATGGGTCTGGTTCATTTGACAGCTCTATTGGCGTCATAAGTGTCAATAAATCTCGTTTTTCACTTTATTGATCTCAGAGTTAAACTTATTCACTTTACCGCTCACATTAGAGGATCCAAATCTAAATGCAAATAACTTCACTTGTATCACGGATATATATATATATATATATATATATATATATATATAAAACAAGCGTCCGATTGAGTAAATAATGTATTTAATTCTTTTTATAAAATTAATTTTTAAAAAGTAACTCATTAACTAAGTTGTTTTGTATATGAATATGCATAAAATAAATATTTATTTTGAGTATTCTTTTAAAAAAATATTTTTTTGAGAACTTAGTTAATTTAACTTCTCAAAAAGCATTAAAAATAACTTTTTTTAAAAATAATAAATTATACATTAATCCAAAATGACAAAATTGTATCATCTAAACAAATTATGATATTAATAAGATGGTACGTATATATACTTCGCTTTTAATTTTATGGCATAAATATTTGCCACTTTTTTTCATAGTGCATGTAACTCTCTATACCACTTTTGTGTAGTGGAATATAAATGTTTATATCCATACACAAGTTTAAGATCAACTTGCAACAGGCTTGTAAGATTGAGGATTGCACTACAACTTTCCAGCCTCTTTTGCCAAATGCCAACAACTATTTATTTCCTATTATGGATAGAATTATTTCACTAGTTTGTGCAAGAGTTATATCCTTCACTCTTAATACATTCCTTATGACAGAGAATTCTGTACATATATTCTTCACAAAAGTCATATTAAAACAATTTTGTATACTATTTTGCTTTTTCCAACCTCACAAAAGTCACATGCGCATGCGACCTTTTCATTGCACCTTTTTTTTACTTCCATGTGAAAACTTTCTAAAGCACATGTGGTGCAATTTCCACCACTGTCACTAGTGGATATTATAACCATTTTACCTTTGCTAAATGACATTAATTGGTTAATTCACACGTGTAAAGTAGAATGAACAGAACCATCCAACGTTGAGTCCCACACAATGTGACTCATCCAACCCCAGTTCCAATTATAGACCATTAAAAGAATGGGAATCTGAACAAAAGTTATAGACAAAATGATTTGTAATTTGAGACCAGAGTTCATGGGATTCCCCCCTCCCCCCTCACAAAATCTGCACAAAATCCCCACCTTTTCTGAGCAAGTTGTGTATCACAGATCCTATGAGAAAAACTATAAAAACAGACTCGGATTCCTTTTTTCCCTTCATCTTTCGAAGGCTAAACAAAAACTATTCAGCACATAGAAAACACAACCTACTTTAACATGTCACATACTTTACATATCCTAAATTTGACTAAAACAAGTTCTATCTAGGCTTGAAATATATATATAATAAGCCTAGCCTGAAGAGTTATATAATTAACCAAAGTCATAAAAACCTTAAGTCCTAGTTAAACCAAATTTCCTATTGCATTAATTCATTTCTGCTTAAAAGCCTAAAATTGCCCTTGCCTCCATCCTGAATTCACTTTATGGCTGGGAATTTGCGCCCTCGAACGGTGGTCGGTGTTGGATCGGCATTGCTGCCCAAGGGTTGACAGGAATTGGCCGCTGGATGCTATGGCCCATAGGGTTGGGCCTAGCTGGATTTGGGGCAGAGGGCACAGCGGCTGACGAGGAGGAGGATGCAGAGGAGACCGCGACGCGCTCGCACGAAGGGCACATTGTAAGAGTTGTTGGAGGGTTCATGTGCATGTAGAGCTGTGGGGATAGCTTCAATGCTCTAAGCTCTTGCACTTCCTTTTGCAACCTCCTATTCTCTTCTGTTAGATTCTCACAGCATCTCTTCAAGTATTCACAATCCACTAAAGTTTGCTTCAACTTTGTCCTGCATTATTTGAAACCTGAAGCATTGACATCATTTTCTTCCATGACACTATAGAAGATAAAGTAACACCCAAAAGTATTTATAAAAATAAAACCTCAAAGCACAACAATGTTATAGCATTGACATGTTTCTTAGGACAAGGATCCTCTCAATTAAGCATGTTCGAGTGAACAAAAGTGAAGGAATATCTACACTTGATCAATAAAGCGCATCATAATCATAACCTACTAAATGATTTGATGATGAATAACTGCTCGCTTTCTCCCTTTAGAAAAACAGATTGATTTTAGAGAAGATTTTTTCCATCTAGTTTATCAGTATCTCACTTTAATCCATACCAAAAAAACGCATCTCACTTTAATGCTCAAAATTCAAGTAATTGTCCTAACTCATGAGAAATGAATGGAACATAATGCACAAACTCAAGATTCCAAAGTTTCAAGTTTTGGCCTCCACCTCCATCATCACTAGATTACAACATGCTTGTTGCATTGTCCGATTGTCGTGTGTGCGTGCGTGCGAGCAGGCCATGCCTACGCGTGGATTGCCGTGTGTGCATGCGTGTGCGCAGGCCATGCCTGCGCGTGTTTCCACGTGTTCGATCTTTGGACATGCTGTATTTTTTAAAATTATTATTTTTAACAAAAACATCTACATCTTTATATCTGTAATGTCTTATAAAAGTTTGTATTATTGATCAGTCTCAACTCTTAGCTCATTAACTGTCAAATTCCATTATTAAGGTTGGAACTGGGATTAGAGTTACTTAGACTAGTTTTCTCATTTCTCAACAGTTTTGATTCTTTTGAACAATACCATTCATGAGGAACAACCAAGACAAGAGAACACAAAATAATAATAATAATGATTATTTAGGGAATCCCAAGCTTAGTCACAGATGAGAAAACTCACCTTGCTCTTCTGTTCTGAAACCACACCTCCACCTGTCTAGGCCTCAGATTCAACTGCTTTGCCAATGCTTGCTTTTGTTTCTAAAAATAAAATAAAGAAACCCTTCCATTATTTTTCTTCTAAACCACCATAACATACTAGATTATAATTTAAGCTTGTTCATCGCAATATCATGAATTTAATTGGTATATACACCGACAATAAAAAAAAATTATACTCATTCAATCAAATCTGTGTCATATCAACATAACAAATATGTTTAGCTCTTACGTTGCTACCGCAATAATCATGCATATAAAATAAAAAATCACAGGATGAACCACCTTATTGATCAAATCATCCATAAACACGAAAGTCCAAATGCCAAAATTAAACAAAGGTTCAAAAATAATTCAAAACTGTGATTCAGAAAAGGCAACTTCAAAGCAACAAGAATTAACGCTAACGTGAAATCTCACATATGCCCTTATGCCGTTACAATAAAATTACAGGAGTGCCACTGCCACACTCACCGGGTTGAGAGTGTTGTGCTCCTTGAACGTTTCTTCCAGCACGATCGCCTGTTCCTTCGAAAGCCTCAGCTTCTTCCTCGAGCTGTCGCCGTCGCCGCCGCCGCCGTCGTCCTCGTCGCTACCACCGCCGCCGCCGCGAGAGCACGACGTCCTCTCGCCGGCCTCGTTCTCGTCCCCGATGGCCTCCCTCTCGCTCCGCTTCCCGCTGACGCTGGACACGGTGCTGTTCGGCGACGACACGCCGTTCTCGTCGTCGCACGCCGCCGTAACCGCCGTCGATAGCGGCGCCGAATTCACGTCGATTCCGCGGAGGAACGACCTCGTCTCGGAGCTCAGATCTGCCACGTCAGTTAGTTGGTTAGTGGCATTCGTGTAGTTAACAAGGACATTCAAAGTCATTTATTCTCAAGAACATGCTTTCGTTTTTAAGAAATGAAGTTTATACATTAAAAAAAAAATCAGAAAATAGAAAATAAAATAAAAAAAGGAATGAAGGAATAAAGGTTTTACAAGGTAGGAGGAGGAAAACAAAATAGGAAATGGGTCTTGATTTTTAATCCAAAACATTATAAAAAAAAAACATGAATTTTTATTTTAGCGTGTTAGACCATGAAATTTTGGAGAGAGAGAGTAGAAAATAATTAGCAAAAAGAGATGGGAGGAAGAATCACATACCATGGAAATGGAACAAGTTGTTTAAGGAAACCCTTTGGTTTGGAACCAAAGATTGAGGAGGGGGCTTATTATGCATGAGATTCACCTTCACCTTCAACAAGGGTGCTCCTTCATTATGATTATTATTTGCATTAATCCCTCCACATCCTAAGCTCAAACTCAACCCCAAACTCATATCATCTTTCTCACCCATTTTCCTTTTTTTTTTTTTTCTCTCTCTCTGTTTCTTTAGAAAGTGTGGTGCTTGAAGAATGGGGGAAAAGCAGAGGAATGGTAATCGGGGGCAAGAAAATATGGGGGTTGGGCTAATGCTAAATTGATGGTGGCAGAGGGGAAGGGGGGGGTGTCACAGAGCCTTTAGCTTTTTGGACAAAACAGTAAAAGGGTAGAAGGATAGATTAGATGGGACTATATATATAGATTCTATGAAATGAGAGAGAGAGCACAGTGCGGTTGAAAGGGATAGATAAATGAAGAAGGGGGGGGGGGGAAAAGAGAGAATAGGGGGGGTGGAGGGGTAATAGAGTTTAATGATGACTTGTGTGTCAGAGTGACAAATTGGTTACAATCATCATGCATTATATAAAATGGCTATCTTCCTAGGCTTTAAAACAGTCACTGCTTTTGGATTCTTCAAAAGTCCAAATCTGGTTAACTTTTTTTTGTTTTTTAACCGTGGTTGAGTTTCAAATTTTGTTTGAGGTATATTGCAAGTACATGGTGCTCTCACATGAGTGTATTTTTTTTTATTCTTAACTTGTAAGATTAACTCTAACAAATTAGTGTGAAAAAGTTTATAATAATATTAGTTTATAATAATATTATGTAAAATATTAATTTTTTATGTACTAACTTTAATTATGTGTTATTAGGTAAGTAAAAGTGATTGTGTTTTATTTTGTTATAATTTTTTTATATAACAACATATGTTTAAATGATAGTGTAAAATTTATTGATAATTAGTCTATTATGTAATCGTACCCTGTATATTGGATACATAACTCTTAAAATAATAATGATTACTCAACAAATAGGAACATGATGAGCGTGATGAGTGAGTTGTACTTTAAGAAATGATAAAGATTCAAATTTTTAAAAATATACTTGTTAGTAGAGAGCTCTTGTGGTTGTAACAATGCTTGAAGATCAAACTATATATATTAAAGACAAAGGAGAAGAATGATTATAAGGCTAAATACTTTAGAAGTTTAGCTAATGCTGTAAAAGAAAAAATTATAGTCCTATTAACGCTCTAATTTGAGTCATTTCTTCTTTTTTCTTCTTTAACTTTGCGTTACATTTCATTTTTTGTTCTGTTAAGAAAGAAACACAGCTTTTTCGGCTGGTTGACTGTTGACCATGAAGAGAGGAAAGAAAGCGTGGGGAGAGAAGAGTGTTTGATGTCCACGCGCTGGTGAATCATGACCTCATCATATGATGCTGAGGAGAGAGGGAGATGCATGTGCCATCATTCAAGGGTGGGTCCCACTTTTTGCCAATGGTGAGTGACATGGCTTTTGCAGGGCATGCCAGCGCCCAATTCACGAGTCCGAAGATTGCATGATCTGTGGGTGGGGTCCACGTCTAGTATGTCAAAAAAATTGAGAGTACTTAGGTAATTTCACCAAACAGGAACTTAAAAAATTATATAATTCTAATCATAATCATACTTGTATGATCCTGAACCAATGTGAATTGATAATAATCGACCTTAGTCTAACACCAAGCAATTCAGTGTAAATCTTCTTTAGAGATAAGTTTAATAACTCAAATTTAGATACATCTACACTAAAATAAAAGTGAATTTCAGTTGCTAAGACCTAAAAATACTAAAAAACAAAATACACAATAAAAATAATAAAATATATATATATATATATATATATCTGACTTTTATCTAAGAATTTCTCTTAACTTGGTTCCTAGAAGTTACGCATTATCTTCTCCTGTGGATCAAGAGTAGTACATCTCCTAGATTCGCATTGGGTCAATGGGTGCTTTATGTAAAGTACTACGCTGCCATTAACATTTGCCCTTCTTTATTAGAGAAATGAGAACTGGTGTCCCCCACCCACACAGCCCTAAGAACACTCATAATAATTATAAAAATACTAAAAGTGAATTATATTAAATTTTCAGAAATATTCTATCTGTGGTTTCACGTGTGATGGGGGGTGGTCACGTGGGTAACATGCATGAGGGGGTGTGGTGTGGTGGAATTAGCATGTGAGTGCAGGGCACGTGGCAACACGTGGTCCCATAATTGCACTCGTGCGTGTCACTTTGTCGCTCCATAACCAGACACGCACTCTCTCTACAATCATTGGATACTCTCCTAAGTCCCTAATAATACTATAATGACTCCCCTTCTACCACATCTCAATCTTCACGCGTGCGACCTACTTCTTCCTTTCTCTATAAACAACAATTATACAAAAGATTACACCAATAATAATCTATATTTTGGAGATGATTACGAGGAAGAGGAAATGTCACTCCACCGCTCAATATTAACATTGACGGTTACTTTTAATTTTAATTTTTAGATGTATTATTAACATAATATATTTGAGTATAATTTGTATTTAGATATATTAAATTTTCTGTTATACGTACACAAAAAATCATACATCATACATACACCTCATACTTATATACATAAAGTTTGTGTTTTAACTCATGTAATGTTTGTGCACTTAATTAAGTATAGTTGAGAGTATCATTTATAAGTTTGTAATGTTTGTGCACTTGTGAGAATAAAGTTTGTGCACTATTAATAGTGTATGTATGGATGTATGAAATTGGATGTACATGTAACATTTTTGTTGAATTAATAATATATTTAAAAGTTAAAGTGACGGAAATAATGTCTCAATGATAGATTCGTATAACACTAAAAAAATAAGATCATGGTTTGATCACCTTGTAGACCCTGTGATATTTTACTTTTATCTAGTGAGGAGAAGATCTATCGCTAATTAATTATCACAGGAAGCTAACAAACAAGCAGAATTCATACTTCTTTTAGGTATTTCTAAGTCATATTTGAGTGAGTTTTGAACCGTTGATCATTGATTCATAAAGGGGTTGGTGGGGGACAATTAATTGTCCAAAGAAGCAGAAGCACACAGGCACGTGTTGCAACCTAAGGAGGATATATTGAGGGGAATATTTATGGTAACAGTAGTAGTACTATACCATATATGCTCTCCAAGGAGTTCAAAATCGTATTGTGGGTCCCACCGAGCGTGCATGGGATGCTGCTGGTGTCGAAGTCGGAAGAGATGTGAGGAATTATTGTATGATCACATGAAATTAGATTACCGTCCATCTAATAATACAGTGATATTTTAAATAATAAAAATGCAGTAGGTTAATTATTAATTAAAGTTAAAATGTCACTCCTCATGCATGTATCATTTGGTAAAGTAAAAGTTTACCTAAATACTTTATGATTATGATTATGTAATAATTTTTTTATATGGGTCTTTGTCGATGATCTTTTGATTGTATTTTGTGGACCCTTTTCATGAGATCAGATCCCATCTCAGTTCATTGTTGTGTGTGGTGCTTTGATTTTGTAGAGGAATCAATACCCCACTTTTCTATCGTGTTTGGACGTGCTACTCAAATATTCTATTATTATTTTTTCCTTTCTCTCGAATCCTATTCTTTTATAGTTTCAATAAAGTTAAAATGTAAAGTAAAATGTATTTATAATTTATGCAAATTCACTATAGATAAATATAATACAAAGTATGGTGTTCATTTCAAAGTGGTATGTAGTACGTAGCTCAATTAGTGTTGAACTATTGATCATATTCTCTAAGGATGAGTGTAGTGTCATTTGCTTTATAAGCTTGCAGAATTCATTATCAAATCCAGTCAAGGCTTTTGTTTTGGTCTTAGCCTTATTCCATTTCATGTTGGTTACTTATGGGCTTAATCTTGCTGAGGTGTTTGGCTTGTAGATCAGCTAAGGCCCAATACTACTGAGATTAAACAGGCTGGCCGTGGCAAAAGATTTTGTGCCCATTTTGGACCAAGTTCTTTTTATCTATTATATCCATTGCTCAAATTACACAATGACAAGTGGATACTTTTTAGAAATAAATAATTTAAATAGGTGATTGCTAACGAGCTGCTACAAAAGGGAAATGTACTGGCATCATTCGTGAGCTGGACAAACCGGAACGCGCCACATGTAAAGTGGCTGTGACGTGTCAAAATGTTTCGTGATCTTTTCATTTTTGTCCCAAACATGATTTTTGTCTAACACTTTGACTCCTGAAGAGAATTAATTTATTTTTTGAAAGACTTGCACTTTAATCCCTCGATCAAAAACATTTGCCACACATATTCCATTTCAATCAAACCCTCTAAATCATTACTAACGAGACATGAACCTTAAAAAAAATAGCAAGAACTCTAATTTCCATAATCGAAATCTTCTCTGCATTTATAAGCTTAAAATCAGTCCTTAAAATCGAAATCCCTGATCTCTAATGGAACGCGCAATCTTTCACAGTCACCAGTAAATCTTGATTTCATATTTTCAATCCCCTTACCTCGCCTTTGCGAAATCATGGAATGTCACTACTAGAGAATTGGTATTTAGTGGCGGTCACTTATTAGCAGTTTATAACAACTGCCGCCATTCCAGTCATCAAAAGCATATATAGTGGTAGTTCGTTGCAACAACCATGAAGTGCTAACACTTTGAGGCGGTTTGCGTATTCTAGCGGCGGTTCTTATTCACAATAATAATAAAAAAATGAGAAAAGAAATAAAAAAGAAAAGAAAAAACAAAACGAGCAGCACTTCTCACTAGGGCTGTCAAAATGGGTCCGGTCCGTTTATCCGGTTAAATGGACGGACTTTACATTCAAAAAATAGGCCCGCAAAAATTTTAAAAAAAATTAAACCGGCCCGTTTAAGTCCCGTCCGTTTGGCCCGCGGACCAGCCCGTGAGCCCATGAATTTTTTTTTTAATTTTTTAAATAATTTTTAAATTTTTTTTATTTTTTTTAAAAAAATAAACAGACTAACGGGCGGCCCGTTTAAACCCGTGGATCGACCATAAACGAGTCAGACCCTGAAAATATGCATATTTTTAACCTGGTTCGCATACCGTCCGTTTTGACAGCCCTACTTCTCACACACACACTTCCTCTGTCTTCTCAACGTGTCAAACAGGGCAAGAGGCGATCCTCCATCTCCAGTGGCGACGACAAATTCGACGTCCTTGTGAGGGTCCCCTGTCCCTCGCAATCCAAGCTATCCTCGATTATTTGGAATGGGTTGTGTTTCTTTGAATAGTTGTTGCATAATTTGTGTCCATCATTGTCTTGTTGATGTGCATTTATGGACTGTGGTTGACATTTCTGTGCTGCATTTATTGAAAACTGGTTGCACTTTGGCTGGGAATGCTTGCTGTTCTTTTGTATTTGGCTTATTTGGATTAATTTTTGTTTTTAAATATAAAATTAGCAGGGATCCACTGGTTGGAGGATAAATGGTACTGGCATTCACCTTCCTTCTGCGATTTAGGGGTTTTCATCGTGTTTAAAAGATGTGGCACTCAGTTGTATAATGTATATAAATATCATCTCCTTGAAGTAATAGAACATATTTTAGTTGCCAGTCAGTTGCATATTCTGATTTTGGTCTCAAATGTTGCTAAGTTGCTACCCTGATAAACTTGCTTAGGTTGTTTGAGTCTTCTTATCTTGTAACTATAGTTCTTTATTTCCCTTTTTGCAGGTTTCAGAACTTAGTAAGCTAACTACGGTCCAATTTTGATGACATTTACCTGGATCTTATGTATAATCCTATTTCACTATTTATCTTATTATTACTTTTAACAATTTCTTTCCTGCATAACTTTGTGACAAATTGGTTGGTTCCTGCTCATATTGCCTTACTATAGGGTATTTCAGATTGCTTACGGCAGAAGAGCTTTCTGCTTCTCTGGGGGTAAGCATTTTTCCCTCTCATGACTTTATGATTGATTGTTTGAGTACTTTGATTATTGGGACCCCTAGTTGCTAGATTAGAGTTTAGACTCTTCTAGACTTGGTTAAATATGTCGAACCAAAACTCTTGGCTTGTTCTAGATTTAATATAAGACCAGTGACTCTTGACAAATTAAAGTAGCTATTGATAATTATTTTTCTGCATCATAATATATCTTCTTTCAATTACTTTCTCTAGTGCCCCAGAACCATTTTTATTACATAAACTTGACTTTGGTAAAAATATCTGGAAAATAAGGTTAAATTCTTGAGGCAGGGAAATATTTATATCGTCATTTTATTCATTTGGTTGGAGAAAAATGCTTACAAAAATAGAATTTATTTGAAGAGTAGAGAATATAAAAGGTAGAAGGAAAAAAAAAACTTACACAAGGATTTATACTGGTTCGATTCCTTAATAGGAATCTACGTCCAGTTTTTCAAACGCCAAAACCAGTTTTCTTTCACACAAATTTCAAGTACAAGAACCAATAGTTCCTTTCACTCAGGAACTCTCAAATCAAAATAGAAACTTGAAACAAAATCTCTCTCTCAAGCTCTCTGTTACTCGCCAAACAAAAATCTCAAATAACAGATATTTTCCAAAACAATGAAGACACTCAAAACTTCAAATCAGAGTATAAAACCAAAATAATTAGAAAGGGAGAAGTGTGTATGTGATGCTCTTGAGACGGAGTATCACGGATGGTCTTTTGCTCTGGTGTCTTGGCTTTTAGAGTGATCAAGGATCACTCATTTATACTTGATCCTTGAATATTGAAGCTTCAAGATCATCTCCTTTATTTTTGCCATTCTTCCATGATTCCTCCTTGCCATAGCTCGTGTTCTTTCTTCATTTGTCTTCAATCAGCTCATTTTTCGTTGATGCCTCTTCAAGGGAGTCTTTTACACACGTGCTTCAATCTTTCTCTCTTGACCGTTGTGAGTAAAGCTTCATTTTCTTGCATCCATCACGTTTTTTTCTAGCTCCCTTTTCACGTGTTTCTTTCTTGACCGTTTGCAAGGAGAGCTTCTTGTTCCATGAATTTTGCTTTCTAATTTCTTGTATCCATCACGTTTTTAGCTCCCCTTTGTTACGTTATTTTGTCTTTCTTTTGTCCATAAAATCTGCTTTCCTTTTTGTTCTTTTCTATTTGCCTCATATGTAGCTATATCATAGCCTTTTTCAGTCTAGGAAAGAGAGCTGTTCTTGATAGCTTGATTTCATCCTGTTGCTATTTTAATAATATACTTTGTTTTCTCTTTCTTTCTTTTGAGAAATTTCAGCTTGTCATAAATGCATCTCTTTCTTTGATTTTCCAGCAGCATATATGTTTCCTACACGTTTTCCTTTCCCTCCTTTTTGAAATAAGTTTGACTTGATAGCACTATAAAATATTCCTTTTTCTTCACTTTTAGTAAATTTGGGCTGATGCACTTTCTTTCCTTAAAATATAGTTTCCTTTGGCAGCTTATATTTCCAATGTAGTTTTGGTCAAGTCATATTCTCTTTCTTTCCATCAAATATTGACGTATGATGCTGCTTCCATATTCTTCCATTCTTCACTTAAATGCTAGCAGCCTTATCATATTTCCATCTTATTTTATTTCTTTCCTTTGTTGCCATAGAATCATGTTTGTTAGCCGTCCTTTTCTCATGGTCTTGTCTTGTCAAAAGACAAATTGCTAACTACTACTATTTATCCATAAGTTACGGATTACATCCCATACTTTCTTTGCCTTTGTTGCATGTAATTTGCCGAGGCCCCATCCTTTATTGTTGAATACCTTCCTTGTTTTCCATTTCTTTACAATTTAAATGAGCCACTTTGTCTTTGTGCTTTTCTTCTCTTGCAATAACACGAATTGAGCTACATATATATGTGTCTTGGGCTTCATCTTATTTCAACTAATTTGGACTAACTTTATTGGGTCAAAAAGATAAGTTTTGAACCTGAAACACTAGCGCACACATTAGGAAAGTTCATACAATGTTTGTCATCATCAATTTAATTATTTGCAAATTGAATCAACAATCTCCCCCTTAATGACAAACATTTAAGAGAAATTTAGAAAGACTTTAAATATACCTCTTTTGGCTGATTTGCTCTCCCTTAATGCGAACTCCCCTTAATGAGAGTTTTCTTGTGTATCCAGAATTTTGGATTTCCTTTCAATCAATTTTGACAGGAGTATTTTATTCTGGAATTTTGTTTAATCTTCAAGATTATCTTGATTTCTTAATTCAGAAATTCAAGATACCTGATTTCACTTATGAGTGAATAATTTTGAATTTAGTCATTCTTGGTTTCTTCCCCTTTTTTAACGAGAAAGGGAAGATACAAGATGGGCCTCACACACATGCAGGCATACATTATCATGCAATGAGATAGTCCAAGTCCATTCAAATTCAATCTTCACATATAACACATAATGACTAGGATAATCTCCAATGAATACATTATAGTTTGAAAGTTTGAGTACATGTGTATGCACGTGAAATATTTAAATGTGATTTTAGTGTGTGAAAAAAATTATATAGTAATATTTTAATTACATAAAAAATTATTTTGGAGATAAGTTAAAAAATTTTAGGAGAGTTGAAAAATTTTAGGAGATAAGTTGAAAAATTTTAGGAGACAATTTAGGAGACAAGTTCTGTATATACCTGATATTTTACCTGTTGATGTTTCTTGGTGCGTGCTCCTTTTATTCTCCCCCTTTTGTCATCAAGGGGCCATTAAACTTGCAGAGAGCATAGTAGATATATACAGGTGTAGAGTAATAATGGTATACATTGAGTATTATTTTTAGATATTACACTGCAGCAGAAGTAGTTAGAAGCAAGACTCGTAGGTCTTGGCAGGACATACAAAGCAGAAATTAAGAAAAATATGGCTAAATTGTGGGTTACCATTGTTTGTGGTAGGTTCCTTTCCTGGTCGATGTGATTTAGGAGAAGGAGATGGTGATGGCACATATGGAAAACGATTGGCTTTTCTTTTATATCATGTTTGAGTGGGCGGACGTGGTGGTTCGAAGTGAGCAGGAGGTGGAGAGGATGGTGGAATGGAGGGTGGAGGAGAAGGTGACATGTGAGGAGGAGATGGGCTAGGAGAAGGTATTGGAGTAACAATCCCCCCAGGCAGATTGGGTCCTTGGGCCGTACTCTTTGTCCTTACCATATTTTAGGGTGTAAGAGTGAGTAGGTTATGGTGGAGTATGTGCAGATAGGGGAGAGTGTTTTTAGAAAAAAAAATGGAGAAGATAGTTGTATTATGGAAGGGGAAGAAGAAGAAGAAATTTGGAGGATGAAGAGAGTGAGAGGGCCGTGAGAGAATTAATTTGTGTGTGGGAAGAGAGAGTTTTCGGTTTGTGTGGGATGTGAAAGGATGTGACACACTTTTGGGAATATAAAAAGGTGAGGAGTTGTGCATAAGAAACTGTGATGTGTAGGTTTTGGAAGTTGAAAAAGTGATTTTGGGAGGAAGAGATATGTATAATTGGCAGATATAAACTTTTGCTCTTCTTCCTTCTGAAACACGTAAAGCACACATACTGTTAAAAAAAAATTGTCATCACAATGAATGAACAATAAATATCCTTTCTAAGCAAAAAAATAATGAAAGGCATCCAAAATTTTTTTTTGTCATCACAATGAATTAACAATCACTCACAATTCACATATATCTTGGTTAATAAGAATAAATAATCACATATATGTTATTACAAATATCCTGATTAATAAGAATCACATATAGAGTTAATCACTCACAGGTCATAAATAATCAAATATAAATAATCACAGGTCACATATAGATGTCATAAATAATTTACACAAGTCAATCAATTTCTAAAATTTAAGGAGTATGCAAATTGTTCTAAGCTTAATTGATGAACTCACAGTCTATTCTTTAAAAAATTGCCTTCTGAATATTAATTTAATAGATCAGGAGTGAGACATATAGAAAACAATTTTTCATGTCAGATCAGACAGACAAGTCATACCAATCTCTTTCCTAAGCATGCAAAATCTATCTTCTAGTAGAGATTTTGTAAGAAGATCGGCAAGTTGATTATCAGAGTTCACAAATTGGATATCAATATTACCTTTTTGAACATGTTCTCTGATAAAATGATGCCTAATTTCAATATGTTTTGTTCTAGAATGCAACACTGGATTTTTAGATAGATTGATAGCTCTCATATTATCACATAGAAGGGGAATATTTGTATAGTGCAAATCATAGTCAAGCAATTGATGTTTCATCCATAACAATTGAGAGCAGCAACTAGAGGCTGCCATATACTCAGCTTCCGCAGTTGACAAGGCAACTGTATTTTGTTTCTTGCTATTCCAAGAAACCAATGATTTTCCAACGAAGCAACACAATCCACTTGTGCTTCATCTATCAATTCTATCTCCTGCATAGTCTGCATCACAGAATCCAGTTAAATCAAATGATTCACTCTTGGGATACCATAAACCTAGTTTCTTGGTCCCAAGAAGGTATCTCAAAATTCTTTTTAATGCAGTCAAGTGTGATTCTTTGGGACATGATTGGAATCTTAAACATAATCCCACACTAAACGATATGTCAGGTCGGGATGATGTCAGATACATTAGAGATCCAATCATTCTTCTAAATTTAGTTTCATCTACTTCTTTACCGTTTTCATCCTTGTCAAGTTTGGTATTTGGATGCATTGGTGTGGCCGTTGGCTTAGCACTTTCCATTCCAAACTTTTTAAGGATATCATTGGTGTATTTCTCTTAATTTACAAATGTGCCCATTGGCGTTTGCTTGATTTGTAAACCAAGAAAGAATGAGAGTTCTCCCATCATGCTCATATCAAATTCATTCATCATCAACCTTGAAAATTCCTCACAAAGAATTTCATTGGTTGAGCCGAATATTATGTCATCAGCATAAATTTGTATAATTAAAAAATCATTATTTGAATGCTTTATGAAGAGTGTAGTGTCTACATTCCCCCTAGTAAATTTGTTTGTTAACAAAAATGTACTAAGTCTCTCATCCCAAGCTCTTGGAGTTTGTTTTAATCCATAGAGGGCTTTTGAGAGTTTGAGTACATGAGTTGGTTTTTCTTTATTTTCAAAACCAGGAGGTTGTTTGACAAAGACTTCTTCATTTAGATAGCCATTCAAAAATGCGCTTTTAACATCCATTTGAAATAATTTAAACCCTTGATGAGCGGCATATGCTAGTAGAATTCGAATGGCTTCCATTCGAGCTACTGGGGCATATGTTTCATCAAAGTCTATACCTTCTTGTTGGTTGTATACTTGGGCTACGAGTCGAGCTTTGTTCCTCGTGATCTTTCCATTTTCATCCATTTTGTTTCGGAATACCCATTTTGTTTCAATAGTCGAGCCATTCTCCGATTTGGGAACTAGAGTCCACACTTTATTCTTCTCAAATTGTTTCAGTTCTTCTTTCATGGCTTCCACCCAAACTTCATCCTTTAGAGCTTCATGGATGTTTTTGGGTTCCATATTTGAAATGAATGCAACATGATTTTGTTCTGCTTGTTTGAAAGAAGATCTTGTTCTTATTCCTTGAGAGGCTTCTCCAATTATGAATTTGTGTGGATAGCTGCTGGATTATTTCCATTCTCTTGGTTTTCTTAGTCTTGAGAGTGGTTGATCTTGTGAGGTGTCTTCTTCAGATTCTCTGCCTTCTTCAGGAGTAGATTCGAACAAATCTCCTTCATTTTCAGGAGCATTTTCAATAATGTCTCCTTCATTTTGCTTTTCCTTATAGATCTGATTTGAGGATAAGTTTCCCGCAAATTCAATCTCATGTTCAAAAAGGTAATATCTCATGAAACATCAATTGCTTGACTATGATTTGCACTATACAAATATTCCCCTTCTAAGTGATAATATGAGTGCTATCAATCTAATCTAAAAACCCTGTGTTGCATTCTAGAACAAAACATATTGAAATTAGACGTCGTTTTATCAGAGAACATGTTCAAAAAGGTAATATTGATATCCAATTTGTGAACTCTGACAATCAAATAATCAACTTGCCGATCTTCTTACAAAACTTCTACTGGAAGATGATTTTGCATGCTTAGGAAAGAGATTGATATGACTTGTCTGTCTGATCTGACATGAAAAATTGTTTTCTGTATGTCTTACTCCTGATCTATTAAATTAATATTCAGAAGGCAATTTTTTAAAGAATAGACTGTGAGTTCATCAATTAAGCTTAGAACAATTTGCATACTCCTTAAATTTCAGAAATTGATTGACTTCTGTAAACTATTTATGGCATCTATATGTTACCTGTGATTATTTATATTTGATTATTTATGACCTGTGAGTGATTAGCTCTATATGTGATTCTTATTAATCACGATATTTGTTATAACATATATGTGATTATTTATTCTTATTAACCAAGATATATGTGAACTGTGAGTGATTGTTAATTCATTGTGATGACAAAAAAAATTTTTGAATGCCTTTCGTTATTTTTTTTGCTTAGAAAGGATATTTATTGTTCATTCATTGTGATGACAAATTCCTTTTTAACAGTATGTGTGCTTTTCGTGTTTAAGAAGGAAGAAGAGCAAAAGTTTATATCTGCTAATTATACATATCTTTTCCTCCCAAAATCACTTTTTCAACTTCCAAAACCTGC
This sequence comes from Nissolia schottii, assembly GCA_003254905.1. NCBI lineage: Eukaryota > Viridiplantae > Streptophyta > Magnoliopsida > Fabales > Fabaceae > Nissolia > Nissolia schottii. The sequence goes on from QANU01053415.1 coordinate 129,941, forward strand.
CCATCACGGTTTTTTATGCACAACTCCTCACCTTATATTCCCAAAAGTGTCACATCGTTTCACATCCCACACAAACCAAAAACTCTCTGTTCCCACACACAAATTAATTCTGTCACGGCCCTCTCACTCTCTCCATCCTCCAAATTTCTTCTTCTTCTTCCTCTTCCATAATACAACTCTCTTCTCCATTTTTTTTCTTCTAAAAACACTCTCCCCTACCTCCACATACTCCACCATAACCTACTCCCTCTTACACCCTAAATTATGGTAAGGACAAAGAGTACGGCCCAAGGACCCAATCTACCTGGATCTCGACGCTGCCGCCGTGCAAGAGGGGAGATTGTTACTCCAACATCTTCTCCTAGCCCATCTCCTCCTTACATGTCACCTTCTCCTCCACCCTCCATACCACCATCCTCTCCACCTCCTGCTCACTCCGAACCACCACGTCCGTCCACTCAAACACGATATAAAAGAAAAGCCAACTGTTTTCCATATGTGCCATCACCATCTCCTTCTCCTAAATCACATCGACCAAGAAAGGAACCTACCACATACAATGGTAACTCACCCTCATCCTTAAACTCCACTCATCAAGACTTTCCCTACTATTTCGAGTCAACATCAGCCGAACAATCTTTTATAAATAACTTCTCCAAAAGAAAAATCACCACTTCTCACATAGTAGTTTTAGAAAAATTTTGCGCTAAAAATCTGGATTTTTCTAAAATATTTTACATACAAAAATGGCAAAACCTATTTCTCATCAAAAAGCCAACTTATCCCAGACTTGTCCGTTTTTTCTTTGCCAACCTTGTGGACAATGGTGACACCATCTGCTCTTATGTATTTAGTGTCAAAATGGTAATATCTCATTCACTTATAGCCAAATTGCTACATGTCCCTTATGACTGCACTGAGATATTTCTCAGTCGCTAATGAGATCCTACTCTCCCATTTTCCTTTGATGAGGTAATTGCACAACTGGCTGAAAATTCGTCCATGTTATCTAGCCGAAAACTTACCTCACCTGCCCTTAATCACGCTCACTGCCAACTCCATCGGATCATCACTCACGTCATTCTTCCTCGTCAAGGAAGCTTTGACAAAGTGACTATGATGGACGTTGCCCTGCTCTATTGCCTGATTAATGATATTCAAATAAGCTTTCCTTACTTATTCCTTCGACACATTGTCGCATGCTCCTCATCTTCCCAATCTCTTCCTTATGGAATATTTTTAACCCGTATATTTGAATTCTATAACATTCCCCTAACCGAAGAACCTCATACAGACGCGACAAATACCATGTACGGAAAGAATGCCAAAGAAAAAGGAAAAGCTTCATTAGGCAATGATGAGTCTATGTCCTCAGAATCCTCTCAATCCAACTTGCGGAAAAAGGGTCACTTCAAATACAAAACCTCCTCCATAAAGCAGTTTTTACTTCAAATCCTAAAGGAAGTCTCGTGTATTCAGGGCACAATATCTGAGGTCACACAAAAGCATGCAAATGCAAGGAAGCAGGCTTTGAGGGAGTTTAAAAATGACAAAGCACGTGTGAAATGTCTGCACACACAGATCAAGAATACCCTGCCCTCAGATTCCGATGACAACTAATTTCTGTTTTACTTATATTAATATTTAGCCATATTTTTCTTAGTTTCTGCCTTGTATGTCTTGCCAAGACCTACGAGTCTTGCTTCTAACTACTTCTGCAGTGTAATATCTAAAAATAATACTCAATATATACCATTATTACTCTACACCTGTATATATCTACTATGCTCTCTGCAAGTTTAATGGCCCCTTGATGACAAAAGGGGGAGAATAAAAGGAGCACGCACCAAGAAACATCAACAGGTAAAATATCAGGTATATACAAATCTTGTCTCCTAAATTGTCTCCTAAAATTTTTCAACTTGTCTCTTAAAATTTTTCAACTTATCTCCTGAAACTTTTTAGCTTATCTCCAAAATAATTTTTTATGTAATTAAAACATTACTGTATAAATTTTCACACACTAAAATCACATTTAAATATTTCACATGGATACACATTCACTCAAACTTTCAAACTATAATGTATTCATTGGAGATTATCCAAGTCATTATATGTTATATGTGAAGATTGAACTTGAATGGACTTGGACTATCTCATTGCATGATAATGTATGCCTGCATGTGTGTGAGGCCCATCTTGTATTTTCCCTTTCTTGTTAAAAAAGGGGAAGAAATCAAGTATCTTGAATTTCTGAATTAAAAAATCAAGATAATCTTGAAGATCAAACAAAATTCCAGAATAAAACACTCCTGTCAAAATTGATTGAAAGGAAGTCCAAAATTCTGGATATGCAAGAAAACTCTCATTAAGGGGGAGCTCACATTAAGGGGGAGCAAATCAGCCAAAAGAGGTATATTTAAAGTCTTTCTAAATTTCTCTTAAATGTTTGTCATCAAGGGGGAGATTGTTGATTCAATTCGCAAATAATTAAATTGATGATGACAAACATTGTATGAACTTTCTAATGTGTGCGCTAGTGTTTCAGGTTCAAAACTTATCTTTTTGACCCAATAAAGTTAGTTCAAATTAGTTGAAATAAGATGAAGCCCAAGACACATATATATGTAGCTCAATTCGTGTTATTGCAAGAGAAAAAAAGCACAAAGACAAACGTGGCTCATTTAAATTGTAAAGAAATGGAAAACAAGGAAGGTATTCAACAATAAAGGATGGGGGCCCGGCAAATTACATGCAACAAAGGCAAAGAAAGTATGGGATGTAATCCGTAACTTATGGCTAAATAGTAGTAGTCAGCAATTTGTCTTTTGACAAGACAAGACCATGAGAAAAAGAGAGATACGCGACTGACAAACATGATTCTATGGCAACAAAGGAAAGAAATAAAATAAGATGAAAATATGATAAGGCTGGTAGCATTTAAGTGAAGAATGGAAGAATATGGAAGCAGCATCATACGTCAATATTTGATGGGAAGAAAGAGAATATGACTTGACCAAAACTACATTGAAAATACAAGCTGTCAAAGGAAACTATATTTTAAGGAAAGAAAGTGCATCAGCCCAAATTTACTAAAAGTGAAGAAAAAGGAATATTTTATAGTGCTATCAAGTCAAACTTATTTCAAAAAGGAGGGAAAGGAAAACGTGTAGGAAACATATATGCTGCTGGAAAATCAAAGAAAGAGATGCATTTATGACAAGCTGAAATTTCTCAAAAGGAAGAAAGAGAAAACAAATTATATTATTAAAATAGCAACAGGATGAAATCAAGCTATCAAGGACAGTTCTCTTTCCTAGACTGAAAAAGGCTATGATATAGCTACATATGAGGCAAATAGAAAAGAACAAAAAGGAAAGCAGATTTTATGGACAAAATAACGTAACAAAGGGGAGCTAAAAACGTGATGGATACAAGAAATTGGAAAGCAAAATTCATGGAACAAGAAGCTCTCCTTGCAAACGGTCAAGAAAGAAACACGTGAAAAGGGAGCTAGAAAAAACGTGATGGATGCAAGAAAATGAAGCTTTACTCACAAAGGTCAAGAGAGAAAGATTGAAGCACATGTGTAAAAGACTCCCTTGAAGAGGCATCAACGAAAAATGAGCTGATTGAAGACAAATGAAGAAAGAACACAAGTTATGGCAAGGAGGAATCATGGAAGAATGACAAAAATAAAGGAGATGATCTTGAAGCTTCAATATTCAAGGATCAAGTACAAATGAGTGATCCTTGATCACTCTAAGAGCCAAGACACCACAGCAAAAGACCATCCGTGATACTCCTTCTCAAGAGCTGCACATACGCTTCTCCCTTTCTGATTATTTTGGTTTTATACTCTGATTTGAAGTTTTGAGTGTCTTCATTGTTTTGGAAAATATCTGTCATTTGAGATTTTTGTTTGGCGAGTAACAGAGAGCTTGAGAGAAAGATTTTGTTCCAAGTTTTTGTTTTGATTTGAGAGTTCCTGAGTGAAAGAAACTATTGGTTCTTGTACTTGAAATTTGTGTGAAAGAAAATTGGTTTTGGCGTTTGAAGAACTGGACGTAAATTCCTTTTAAGGAATCGAATCAGTATAAATCCTTGTGTAAGTTTTCTTTTTTCCTTCTACCTTTTATATTCTCTACTCTTCAAATAAATTCTGTTTTCGTTTTAAAGAAATTGAGGTTTTCAGAAAACTTGTCTCCCAGAAAACAAGGAGATATCTCCTGAAATTTTAGGAGACAACTTTTAAAGAAAAATTAATTTTTTGAAATAAAAAAGCCTTTGCTTAGATTCACCCCCTTCTCTAAGCCACACAAAACCATCAAAGGTCGTATTCTCTATCCTTCTCTTTCACTTTTGGTCCATTTTTCTTTTAATGTTATCCTTCTTGCAAACTCACTCAATCAATCACTCATTGATCTAATTTTTATTTGATAGTATGTGTGTCGGAAAACCTTAGCCAATCGGCGAGTCAGAGTGAGGGGAAGGTTTGCGAGAAACAATGAGCTATGTGAGGAAGACATGGCAACAAAAAAGCATCATCATGATAATCATCATCATCTCAAAGAAGACTTTTATGGCGGTGATCATAGTTATCAAAATTGCAAGTTAACTCGTAAAATCGTACGATTTTACGAGTTTAAGTTGTAAAATCGAGCTAACTTGGGTGTAAACTCGTTTCTGGGTAAAATCGGGTAAGCTCGGGTAAAATCGGTCAAACTATATAAAATCGCGAGTTCATGTACAAGTTCACGAGTTCATGAAAGGGGGGCCAAAACTTGCCAAAACGATGCCGTTTTGGGCTTCTGACGCGATTTTCCTTTGCTTTTCAAAACGACGCCGTTTTGCTTTGCAAAAATGGTGCCGTTTTGTTCTTCTGAAGATTAGGGGCTTAGGGCTGGCTGCGCCGACACGTCTTCTTTTTCCCAAATCCATTTTGCCATTCTCCATTCTCCCTCACTTCGTTCCTTTCTTCAATCTCCCTCACTGCCATTCGATCTTACTTGCCTCACTTCTGTGGTTCTGCCGCTTCCGCTCCTACTGCTTCGATCGTGCTCGTGCCATTCTGCTCCTGCTGCTTCGATCGCCGTTCTACTCCTGCTGCTTCTGCACTCACCGGCGCCGTCCACTGTTCCTCCATCACGACCTGAACCTTTTTAAAAAAAAAAAAATTCATGCATAGCGGCAGTTTGTAACTGCCGCTATTTGTTTTATTTGTATTCTTATATTTTAACCCTAGATATCCAAAACAACTTAAATATGACATTTAGCAGCAGTTTTGAACCACCATAATTTTTCTATTCATTTTGCAGCGGTTTATTCCAGCTGTTGTCAAGAACCGTCGTAGTGTGCCTGTCGATGGGTTTATTCCAGCTGTTGTCAAGAACCGCCGTAGTGTGCCTGCCGATGGTGAACTATTGCATGTTTTAGTATTGAACTATTTATAAGAATAAGGAATTAACAAGAACTTTTGCTATATCCTCTTAGAATTTAGTTTTGTTAAATTGTGAATAAATTGTGCCTTTTATGGCAAATAATTACTTAAGGATCATATGCATTTAACTGCTCATTCTTTGAGTGTTGTTTTACGTGGGAACACACATCAACACTGGGATTTGAATAAGAATTTGAGGAAGAATGAATGAATATTGACCCAAACTCTATTTCAAGCGTCATGGCTCACAATTACAACATAATGGAGTTTGGGCATCAAGTTGAGCTTTTACAACAATTCCTATGCGATTTATGGTTGTTACGTTGTCTCCGTATTTCAAGTGTTAAAAAAGTTGTAGACTTCAAAGGCTTACATATCCCATATGATTGGAAAGATAAAAGAAAGATCTACAACTTTGATGAAGATCTAAAGAGATGAATTGAATGTCTACTTAATTAAATAACCCCTAGAAGTCAAAACAACAATGCTGGAATTACAACTTGAAGATGCTGCAAATATTAGGGCGTCATTTCTTCATCCAAAATCCAAATGAGGAAATATTTGATTCTATTTCATGTACAATTGAAATATCTACAACTTTCATGAAGAAAATTTTTACAAATTCGACACACAAATTGTTGTAGCAAGGCATGCTTCACTACAACGAAGATTAGTCACCTTATCTGCACCAAATCAATATCGAGTCGGCATTGAATTAGCATTACTATTTTACCCTTCATTGCTGTGAAGAATGCTCACTCCAATGAACAACAACAATAAATTTTGGCCTATAAATAGAGCTCAACCTCCCTACTTCTTCCTTGCACCAAAACCAAGCCCCAATCCATCTCTAGCTCAATTTTCTCTCTATCCTATTTTTATATTTTGTTTATATTTTTTCTTTAATATTTTGATGTAATTAGGTAGTTAATCTCCCTGATTAAGCTATAGATGGTGGAGTGGTTATCCCCTGCTTAGTTTCTAGGTTGGTTAGAATGGTTTTACCCCCGCCTAGTTTTTAGATTGGTAGAGTGGATTCTCCTGCTTGGGCTATACATTAATTTTTCACCCCCTATTATTGCAAATATGTCATGTTCTTTCTGCTGTGAGGAACATCCTCTAAATCAATGTCCAAATTCAAAAGAAGAGACAAACACTATTGTTGTTTTTCTTGGAAGACCTAATTACCAATCCAACCAATCAGGGAACAATCCATACAATAACACTTACATTCCTGGTTGGAGGATTCATGAACATTTTCGATGGAGTAACAACTTCAATGTGCTTCAATCACTAGGATAACAACAAGTGCAACAACCACAGCAACCTCAACCACAACATTATGTGCCTCCACAATTGAGATAACAACAAGCACCTCATCCAATTCCACCAAATTTTGATGCTTTCAATGAAGAACTTTCAGGAGATAAACAAGAAACTTGATAACTAAGACCAGATGATCAATCGATTAGAAAGCACGCAACAATCAATTGTCTCACCAATTCCTTCTCAAACTTGTCCTAACCCTAAACAACAAACCCATGTAATAACTACAAAAGGGAATCAAGAGGACTAGACAATGATAACAACAATAATGAAGAAAGAAGAGATAAGAGATAAGTCATACAAAAGCATAAGGGTACATAACAACATACAGGCATACGTTTCGACATACATAAGTATATAACTTAATAACTTCATATATTAAATGTCATAAGTTCAACCACTCACAATAATACAACTTAGCATCCCAACCAAAATAAAATGATAGCATAGCAAATCATGTTGGAACAAGTTACAAAACAAAGTAAGAACCACTATATCAAACTGAATAAAACATGCGGCGAAGATCATCAAAATAGTGCTCCGTAGATACCCTTAGACTTGCAGGACGATGGCTTAAAATGACGGCTCTTGGGTGGTCCAAGCTAGCGAGTGACGTGATTGGGTCCAAGGTCGCCATGTGCCTCATACTTTTTGTTAGAACCTAGAACCAAATGCGGATGGGGATGAGAAAATAAGTTTCCTTAGTGGGTTCTTATGTACTAACTAAGTGTCATCGCATTGGGTTTCGTTGTTCGGGCCATCTCTAAGTGATCATGCATATAAGGTTTAATTATCATCTTGACCTAGTCTCGAATGGTTACAAGTTAATCCTAGTCTTTCCTTTAAACTAACACTTATCAATACAATAAGGTATAGCAGTCAATAAACATAATGATTGAAACTTGAAACATTTATAAATGAATTATGCTATGACATTCTTTTAATCATTTATCTTTCATATTATTTCCCTTTAGTCCACCTGGGGGACTGGTTACTGCTCTGGGGTATACAACTTTGTTATTATTTGGAGTTGAACTCAATCCATGATAGCAAACTACATAAGTATCTTGATTATGTCAATAACCAACGTTTTTCATTGGCCGAAGTGACTAGCTAATTGTGCTAGACCAAGGGATTCTTTTATCTTTTTCCTTCCAGTACACTTGGAACCTTGGGTGTACAACCCCTAAACCAAATCCATGAGGTTAGTCGAGGCGACTAGCTAACTACATTGACCCAAAGGATATGTTGTGTAACAACCCGATTCTTTCATGTACGGAAAACCCGCGGGTTAGCCATCACGGAGAATCGAAAAGTATTCCGAGGACCCCGAAGGGGGGAATTTAGCCGGTAAAATCTTCGAATCAGTGGCCGGAGTTAGGTTGTGTTGTCCGGGAAATTTTCCAGCGCATCCGGGAGAGTTTCGACTCAAACGGAATTCGTTTCGGATACCGGGAAGCGCTCGTGGGATTTTTGCATACGATAAAACGGTCAAAAGTTCCCGAGTGGTAGCTCTCGAGTCGAAGGGAAAAATCAATGGCTCACGGCGGTATGCCCGGAATATTTTTAGGGCAACCGAGGCGTGAGAAATTGATTTAAATGTGATCGAACCAGATCAAACTAACCCTGGAGGGAATTTATCTCCCGTAGGAGATATTTACCTTCAGTTAACTTCCAAATAATAATAATGATAATAAAAGATAAAAGAAAAGGAAAAAGAGAGAAGAAAAGAAGAAAAAGAGAAAAAGGAAAACGGGGAAAAGGGAAATAAGCTATAAATAGCCACTTCAGAAGTCACTTTCATTTCGTTTTCACAGAAAGTCGGTCCCACTCGGGCACATCGCGGAAGCGCTTTCAGACTCCGGAAACGTTTGTGGGAACGCATCACTGTGAAGGGAAAATTCTCTACTCCAACTCCACCGGACTGGAATCTCCATCCGATGTGGGTAACTCTAAGCTTACTGTCTATGTGGTTTGTTTAATGATTGTTTAAATGCATTTCTGTGTATGTGAATGAAAAACTATTTTACAAAAACTATAGGGAATGAGTTAGGGAAGCTAGATTTAGATGATTTTGAGGTTTGGAAACCATAACTGTATGGATTGGATTACTGTAGAAGAGAAAAATATTACGCGGAGAAAACCCTGGAGAATTTGCTCTCTGGGGCGATTTTTTTACTGTAGCATTCGATTGAATTCCCACGGATTCGAATGAAAGAAGAGTTTGGATTTCAATCGAATACTTGGGGATTTCACTCGAATGAAAGACCGCGATGGATTTCAATCGAATACTTGAGGATTTCAATCGAATGAGACCCCGAGGAGGATTTCAGCCGATTGAATCCCTAAGGGATTCGATTGAAAGAAGCAATCGAATGCACAGCTTTTAAGCATTCGAATGCCTACTGGAAACTTATGATTTTAAAGGTTCTATGGAATCCAACCTGCATGGTTATGTATGTACTTGTGTAATTGGAGCATGCATCATGAGGAAAGGCCGTCGTAAGAGTTAGGACGACCTTAGATAATTAGACGTTTACGCCAAAATTTAACGAAGATCATAATTGAACCCTAGGAAATAAAAGTAGAGCCGAGGCGACGAATCACCATGGATTCGGACGGCCTTAGCCAGAGTCAGTAGTTATATGATTAGGAAATCCCTATTCTCTTGGCAGGGTCTTACAGACACGCCCCTTGCCAGTTCAGCAAGATGAATTGGTTATGAGCAACGCAGGTAGTGAGACCTGAGTACGAAAGAATGAGAACAGGCAAAGGCCTGAAAGAAAGAAAACAGGAACAGTCCTGTAATAAAGAAAGAACGGGGGACCCCAAAGTAAAGAACTAAGATTAAAGTAAAGAGAAACGAGTCCACGCCTGATCGCGCCAAAGGGCCGGTCCCTCGCCATCCCGGTAAGGGGGGTGGTGGTACTTATCATGATGATGAATTTCCTCCTATGAGCTTAACGTGGTTAGCTACCACTCCGGTTAGAGCGCTGCCGGGTCATCATGATAGGGAATAGAAGGAGGTTGTAACCGAAGGCCACGGTTACATGGGTGGAAGGACTAAGAAGAAGAAGGACGCTAACCCGGGTAAGCCGGTATGCGTAAGAGATTCCCGAGTTCCCCCATGCACTATGTATTTATAGGTATGAGCAAAGGCATGAAGGTATGTATGTATGCATGTATGCCCGTATGTATGCAAGTATGTATGTATTTATATATGTTTATGCATTATGTATCGTCAAGGGAACGTCCCAAGACGACTATTATGTCTTTAGCAGTAACGAAATGTTAATGAGCACGAAGCCTAAGTGATAACAAGATTAGTAACCCAGTCACCTAGTAAAGTAGATAAAGCTGCTCAGGGTGTAGGTACAAGATAATAACTAGTAGGATTTAGTATTGCATGAAACGTAGAGGTCTTCCTGAGTGGCTGGAGAATGCCCGAGTAATTGAACTATAGTAGCCACGTAGAGTTTCCACTAAGAACGCAGTCGTTCTTATCCCCACTCGTGTATGGCTCCAGCTGACCAGCATGTCTTCACCGCCACCCAAGGATGTTTGGCTGTTCACGCGCTCTCGACAGCGCAACTATCGGACCTATACCTTATTGGAGACCAGCACGTTCGCCCCTGCGAACTTTCCAGGAGAGAGCCCCGAGCAGGCGCGCCGTAGACTTCGCGGGCCAGGGTCATCGCCCATGCGTCCTATCTGGATAGACGAGCGTCCGGGTAGCAGCTCTCGCGACCCGATTCACGTTGACGGAGAGGATGCCCCTCCGCCACAGAGACCAGAGCCACCACGGAGGCCTGAGCCCGAGACCGACCCAGAGCCAGCTACACCGCCGGTCCGAGGGAGAGGTATACGCACGACTGCCCGCAAGAGTGTCCTCCCAGTGCGACCACGCCGAGTTGCGACTCGAGAGTTCACCACAGTGACCGACATTTCCAGCGAGGACGAGGTAGATCCCGCCGAGCTAGAGGAGGATTCCGATGAGTAGCTGCCGGAGAGCCCTCCCGAGAGATGGATGCTAGGTTTGTATCGCACACGCAATGAGTAGTACTCATCCGTGCGCGCAGGTTTAGTTACCAGTAGTATTGTGTATATGTATCATTGTATATAAACTGATGTAGGGCCTGTATGTCCGTGATAGGACAATTGCGTTCCGTGTTATATAAATGTATATTATGTGTGTGTTATGTGTGGGCCGTACATGTATTTTCTTCGGGTATTCGCCGTACGCCAGGTATGTACTCGTGCTTCCTTTACTTTCTTTTATGCTATACCTATGCGATGTATGATGCGTATGGCTCGATATTTTCGTAGTACAATGAAAAGAAGTTTTAAATTGGCCCGTTATGTTGTAAACCCTAATTTCAAACCAGGATATAGAATCATAATGGTTCGCAGCACCAGAAGAGCACCGCCTAGCCGGAAAGTCTATGATTTAAGCATAGGCCGACTAGCTAGGGTGTTTCATGTTGTACGCGTTATGGATATTGTCTCATAAGAGGACTTAGATTATCTTGATACATTCATGTCTTTTGGTCTCATAACACATTTCTAAAGAGATGACGGTATATATGTATATTTGTGTGTTGTCCATATTCATTCATGTATATGTATGATTATGAACATAAAAGAATGCATGCTACTATATAATAACATCATAATCATTTCAGGGCATGACATTGCATAAACACATTTATAAGGATGGGTACATGGACATATCAATTATAGCATAGTCAAACATACGATAGTATATACAAACATATCCGCGATAAACACAACCACAATATTAACCATCTTTTGACAGGTATAACTTAAACCATACTTATTGTGCTTCCATGCTAAACTTCTTGTATGTTTATTTTAAGGTTTTAGAGTAATCAATTTGGCTTAAGTTCATTTCGTTGCATTTATGGAACCTAGTCTTAACCCGAAACTTGGAATAACCACATATTAATGTGCAAAGGAGTCTTAAGAATTTTTCATGGGTTAGAAACACTTATACAATGTTCGAGAAAACCAAAACCTAGTCTCTTGGGGCATAGGGATAAATCCACTCATAGGGTATTTTGGTCCATCACCTCTCAGTATGTCCTAAGTTCTTATCATAGCTTATACTGGGATCATTTAAACTCAATCAAACATAAACAAACACTATTCTCATGAAAACATGCATACAAGGTCGAAGCCTACCAATCTATACAAGTCTATCACCCTTTGGCTTATTCCACAATTCATGTCATAGTTTATGCTAGAAGTCACCATAGATCACTTGGACATCATAAACTTTATGAAAGAAAACCCAGGCCATAAAACACCACATGGTTGAATGACCAACAAGGGGCATAAGTTCATCACTCTTTGGTTTTGTCATAAAACTCATACCATAGTTTATAAAGGAAGAATATAAAAGAGTGAAGAATATAAGAAAACATATTTAAAAATAAAAAAAAAATATAGCAAGAGATAGTAGCACAAGAGTGCATAGAAACCCACCTAAAGCTTAAACAAGTGATGTTTTCTTATAGAGGATGAAGATGACTTTAATTTTTGTGAAGAAAGTATAAGGATTTGATGAGTTTTTCTAATGGTGTTTATGGTGAGGAAGGTCAGGGTTTTGGGCTACTGGTTGGAGGAAGAAGATAAAGTTTAGAGAACTTGGGAAGAAGAAGAGAAAAGAGTGGTTGACCTTTTTCACTTTCTCTTGAGTGTGTAAGAAAAATGTGTGTTTGAGTGAAATGTTAGAGAATAAAAACATGAGTGTGGTAGCTGCTGAAGTGCATGGCTGGTGCATGAAAAAAAAAAGGGAAAAAGTTGCTTTTAGAAATATCTAGTGTCATAGAAAAGACACATGGGATGCAAGGTGTGTTAGAAAAAGCAATAAGGGTAGCTTTTTTGACTTTTCTTTGTAGAACTGCGACTAAAAATTATATTTATTTTTAAAACGCAGATAAAGCAGGTCCTACATGGGTCTCAAGTCTATAGGGACCTCAAACAGAGTGTGCCTCGTAAACCAGTGAACCCAATCCTAACTTCTAAATTGCAAGTCTGATTGATGAACCGTCAAAAATTTTGAAATCAGCACGGTTAAAGAAATATTTTTATTTAAGTAAATTATTATTATATAGTTCAAGAATATCCCAAATAATAGTTAACTATTAGTTATTGCATAGCAGAGAACACAATGTTTACGTTTACTGAAAAACAAAGTGTTACACATCGGATCTTGGATTCAAAATTAGGATTTAGGGTTCTTGCAAAATAATTAAGGTTCTTGACAATTTTCCCATTAATTAAATGTTTTAATCCAGATAAAAAAACAAAGAATAACTAACTAAAATTGTTAATTCAATTAGGGATCTATGTGCAAATTCCAATAATTCAATAAAACATTGGGGTCAAAATACAACAATGAAACATCGTCAACATCGGCCTGCCACTATCCACATGGCGTGCCCTCATGTTCTGGTTTTTCCAGCTCACAAACGGTACTGGTACAACACAATTTATAGTTGTATCGTAGCAAAGACCATTTAAAAAATCCAAAGTGTACAATTATCTCAATAAAATTTTCACTTGTTATTGCATGATTTGAGTAATGGATATAATGGATGGAAAGAACTTGATCTAAGTTTTGTCCTTTTGAAAATCAATTAATAATTTCGTTGAATTTGTAATATATATTATTTTTTAATGTAGAAGAGAGAGTTCATGTATTAATCAAAGATGAATGAGTAAAATCATGAAGGACTTGTTGGTAGATAGTTTGCCGGTATTCCTCTGTCCAAATACAATCCTCCTTACTACAAGCAAATTTTACTAGAGAATGTGCAACCATATTGTCTCTCCATTTAGTATGGAAAAGACAATGGGAGCTGAAATTTGTACCTACCAATCTACATTCATCTACAATAGAATGGAAGTAGGATGCTTTGGAGAATAAATAAAATAAATATTAAATAACCAATTTCGTTTTAATATTTTTATTTTAACATCAAATTTTATCTTGAAAATTGGGTCTCGAGTGCCTATGCACCCCTCCTTATGTTTCATTCTGAGTTGATGGCCATCAAAATGGGTCTGGATCATGCTTGGAATATTGGCTGAAAGAAATTAATTTGCGAAACTGAGAATCTGGAGGTGTTTCATTGGATTTAGTTCCTCTGCAACATGTGGAATGAGATCTTCTTGATGCTGTCGTGGAGCTACTTCATCGAAGATGGATAGTTCAACTTTCCTTGATATCTCCGAAGCAAATGGTTATGCAGACTCTTTAGCCAAGCTCAGTGCTCGTCAAAGCAACCCCTAGATGGTTTGAAATGATGGTTGTTCAAGTGTTTGTGCGCAACTCAGGCGCAAAATAATTTCTAGCAGAGTTCTCTTTTGTTTTTTTGCTTGTTTCCCTTTCAATTTATCAAAAGTTTTATCTTAAATTTGACATTAATTTTTATAACATTTTTAAATTCGATATTAATTTAGTCTCCCTATCAATATCACTAATTATATTAGATGAAAAATTTATTTGAGTCATATAATAATCAAATAAAATTAACGACAGATTTTAAAATATTAAATTAAATTAATGAAAATTTTCAGGACCAAATTAACGTTAACTAAATTCATGTGAAAAATTTTGTTTAAAATCAGATTAATTTCACAATGGAAATGATAGTAACAACTTGCTTATTTACACATATCATTGCACATTTGTGAAAAAAGCTGAACCAAATAAAAAGGCTAATAGAACCCTAACAATCTCAGAAAATAGCGTCAAACCATGAATTTGATCATGTTGAAAGGGGGAAAGCAAAACCCTTCCCCACTGAGCTAGACCAAAAACAGGGGGGTGGGGGGGACACTGTACCATGTGGTCGTCCATGTTGTTCCTCCACCGCCATTTCTTCACCACCACCACCACCACCACCACCGTGCTTCCAAATCTCTCCAAAATCCCTCCAAGGTACAAGAACCTCGCTGTCACGCAAGCCCAGCAGGTCCTCACTGATTACCTCCACGCCACAAGGTCCCTCCCTTATGCCTATGCCGATCAGATTGCATCAAATTCCCACCTTTCGCTCTTCAATATCATTGCCAAGGTTGGATTTTCAGCTCCGGATTTCTCTAAGAACCTCAACAAGTTCCTCAGGTAACAACCCCCCCCCCCCCAAATCATTGAAATTTGACCATTTTTTTGTGAAAGCATTGGCATAGAGTGCACTAAAGTTCTGAACTTGTTGCCGCCAGGTACAACCCCATCAATGAAAATTTGAGTTCTTTTTTTGAAAAGCATATTGGCATAAGCTACACTAAGGTTATTAACTTGTTGCCCACCAGGTACAACCCCATCAACGAATTTGAGTTCTTCTTTGAGAGCATTGGCATAAACTACACTAAAGTTGCTGGCTTGCTGCCACCCAACAAGTTTTTCTTCTCTGAAGATGGGTCGCTTTTGGATGCTGCTTGTGCACTATCTGAATTTGGGTTTCCCTGGGATAAGCTTGGTTTGCTTTATGTGGAGGGTAGTTCTGTGTTTAGGTGCAGTGCTGATGAGTTGAAGGGCAGGCTTTGTGGGTTGAAAAGTTATGGTTTCTGCAGTGTTCAAGTCATTGGGATATGCTTGGCTTTTCCTTTTGTTTTTTCCGACGAGGGAGGGGTGTTCGGCGCTGAGGTTAGTGAGTTGCTTGCTGATCTCAAGTTGATTTTTTTGGATTTTGATTTGGCAGGGTGTGTTGAGGGGAATGTGGATTCATGGCATGAAGTGTGTCGGAAAATTCGGGTGTTTTATGATTTGAATGGTGAGAAGGGTAAGATGGGGGAGCTCATTGGAAAGAACAAGAGTACGATTCTTGAGCATGGAGAAGAGGATTTGATGCAGAAAGCTGAGTATTTTTGTAGGTTTGGTGTCAAGAAGGCGGAAGTAGCTCGGTTGATCCTACAGGGTTCGGAGTTGTTGAAACTAAATTTGGAAATGCCAGTGATGAACGTGTCGAAGCTGTTGAAACACTTCGGAATGGGCTCCAGAGATCTCAATTATTTGAGGAAGAACTATGCTTATGCGTTGGGAACAATAAAAATGGCCAATCTGCCTAATGTAATGAAGGCTTTGCATTTACATGAGTGGTTCATTAATAAGATCAAGGACGGGAATCATCGGTTGTTGGTGAGTTACGTCACAAGCTATCCCAAAGAAGACCAAGACAAAGGTTATAAAGATGGTTTAAAGAGAATTCGCCTTTCAAGAACCCGAGTTCACAACATGAATAAATTGAATTTCTTGCATGCCTTAGGCTTTGGAGAAAATGCTTTGACCATGAATATCTTAACTCACTTGCATGGAACTAGTAGTGAGTTACAAGAAAGATGTGATTGCCTTCTTCATTTGGGGGTCGAATTCTCGAAACTCTGTAAGATAATTGCAATTCGACCTAAGATTCTAAGCCAAAAGCCTGAAATTATAGAGCAAAAGATTAATTTCCTGTGTCAGGAAATGGGATCCTCCTTAGAGATTTTGGAAACTTTTCCTGCATTCTTGTGTTTTGACTTAGAAAAACGCATTAAGCCTAGGTACAGATTCCATAAGTGGATTAAAGAAAAGGGTCTGTGTCCCAAGAACTACTCTATTGCAAGCATGGTTGCGACCAGCGACAAGAATTTTGTTCCTCGTGCTTTAAGAATGCACCCAGCTGCTCCAAAACATTGGTTTGAGCAATTCTATCTTCGCAGATTGCCAGTATGATGACCATGATATTGTACTGTTGTTTATACACTCTGGCAGATGTTTCAAACGAGTTTGTACAGATTCTTTAACTACTTGGTTAATTCCTATCTTCTGGACTCGAGGACAAACCTTAGAGATATTGTAATGACAGTGAAACATCGAGAATGACCTGCAAATATCTTACCATGCATTACTTCGTTTCCCACATCCTGATCTCAGTTTTGAGAGAAAGAAACCTTGATTTCTGTTCACCACTAGTTATGCTTCTTCAAAGTGGTTATATCTGAGGAATGATAGGTAGGCCATTTGTAAGCATTTGTAGTTTCTACATGACTTAATTGTTTTGGTATTTTCACGGGAAATTGTTTTTCGATTTTATACCCTAAAGTTGCATATATGAATTATTGAGGGCCTTAATGATGTAAAATCCCTTGGAAATTTATATTTGCCTATTAGAAGATGGTGAAGGCTAAAGATTGGCTTATTTTCTATTCTGTTTCCATTTGTTAGGCTAAACCAAATATGTTTTTACTTTCTTACCAAGAAGGTACTATTATAACTTCGAGAAACATCAGTTTGGACTTTAAGCATTGATGCATATTATTGAAGTATCTGATTTCTCCCTCTCTTCCCGCCTTTCTTGCCGAGTTTAGATGACTAGCGCTCTATTTTTGGATCTTTAATATTGATTATGAGTGGTATCATATGATTCTTCTGCCTGGATTTTCTCTAAGATTCGTTTCCTTCCGCATGAGGATTTGATTCGTTGTTTATCTATTGTCTGAAGATTTGTTCAGAAAGTTGAAGAGAAGAAATGCGGCATCGTTTGATAATCTTCAATTTTGTGGTTACTTTATTTGTTGGTGCAAAACTGGAAAAATCTGTTCTTCTTCCCCAGGGAGGTTGGTGCTTAGGGAAGGGAGAGGATTAAAGGAATCGCTTTTAGAGAAGAAAAAAGGTTCCCAAGCTACCAAGAAATGAGATGATGGCAAGTAACATTGGCCAGCATATTTTGAAGGGAAAAATTGATCAATTTTTCCGAGGTAGAAGATTCATACAACTGAATGTAAGGGGCTGCTAAGCCTCTCTGCTTTTGAAGATTTCTGAAAGTTGATAGCTTTCCTAATTTTTTTTGGGCCTTGGGGAGGATCTTATTCAACAAGTCCCCTTCTTTTTAGTACAGATTTGAGTTTATGCAGCAAACATCTTGTGTATTAGCTTTCATATGAAAATTTTGTATTAGTTCCATCAAAAATCACTTCGGAATAGATCTAAACCAGAATATGCCTAGATCTCAACATGGTGAAGAGATACATCTCAGTTGCAATGCATGAGACATCTCAAAAGCTTTGTTGCTTGGTTAATCCAAGTGCTTCAATAGTTATTCTTGTTTTTGTCATATTAAGTGAGGTGAAATCACGTGGGTCCAAAACTGACTCCACCTAGATAAGTTCGGAGTATATTCCGCATATTTCATTTAATAATAATCTCAGAATCCACGTGTCACCCTGGCAAACGCCCCACGCAAGCAGAGCACAACCCAGCACCGTGATTGGCCCAAACCATATCCAAAGCCTATCCAAATGGCAGATAAGGCAACATCCCTACACCAATGACGCTCCATCACAACACCACAAAACGACCGCCACACACGCACACTCGTCCCTTAAAAAAATCACGATCCGGGTCTTCCCTGTCAAACCTTGTCACATTCCTTACTACAAATCATCAATGGCTCAAGCTGTGGCGTCGTCAATGGCCGGCTTACGTGGCTCATCGCAGGCTGTGTTGGAAGGGAGCCTCCAAATCGGTGGCTCCACGCGCTTGAATGTGCCCAGTGGAACCAGCAGGGTGGCTCCACCGGCGCGTTCAGGGCTCAATGTCAGGGCCCAGGCTCAGGCCGAGCCGCAGAGCAGCAGGAGGGCCATGGTTGGGCTTGTGGCCGCCGGATTGGCCTCTGGCTCCTTTGTTCAGGCCGTTCTTGCTGAGGCCAGGTCCATCAAGGTCGGCGGCCCGCCACCCCTGTCCGGCGGATTGCGTAAGTTACTTCCTTTCTTTGATCTTTCAATCAATTGAACAGAGTTTTGAACAAAGTGTGCGTGTGTGTGTGTGTGTGTTATGGAACTTTGGCAGCTGGAACGCTGAACTCTGATGAGGCAAGAGACCTTGAGTTGCCACTGAAGGAGAGGTTCTTCCTTCAGCCGTTGCCCCCAACTGAGGCTGCACAGAGGGCGAAGGAGTCGGCCAAGGAGATTCTGAACGTGAAGCAGCTGATAGACAAGAAGGCTTGGCCGTATGTTCAGAATGATCTGCGCCTCAGGGCCGAGTATCTCCGATACGACCTCAACACCGTCGTAGCGGCGAAGCCCAAGGACCAGAAGCAGCCCCTCAAGCAACTCATCGGCAAGCTCTTCCAGGATATCAGCAATGTAAGTTTTGAGAGGGGATCTTCTTGATCGATGGACCGGTTATGTGCAATTTTCGTATGAGATGATCTTTCTGAGAATTCTGTGGTTCTATGTCAAATTGCATGTGACTTGGTTGTGTGCATACCGTCGATGTTGATCGAGTCTTTTTAGTTTCTCCCATTTTTAACCGGACTTGATCGATCGTGAATGAGGCTAGTTATGTGTAATTTTCATATGAGATGATATTTTTGAGAATTCTATAGTTCTTTGTCAAATTGCGTATGACTTGGTTATGTGCATATCCTCACCATTGATCTATTTTTTTTTATTTTTTTTTTAGTTTCTTACATTTTTAACCGGAATTGATTGATGGTGGGCTAGTTATGTGCAACTTTCACATGAGAGGATCATTTTATGAGAATTCCGTAGTTCTTCATCAAATTGCATGTGACTTGGTTATGTGCATATCCTCACCATTGATCGAGTTTTTTTTAGTTTCTTCCATTTTTTAACCGGAATTGATTGACAGTGGGACTAGTTATGTGCAATTTTCACATTGAGATGATCATTTTATGGGAATTCCGTAGTTCTTTGTCAAAGCTGCTAATCTGTCTTTTTTTTTTTTTTTTTTTTTTTTTTTT
>QANU01053415.1:149727-160270 GCA_003254905.1 Nissolia schottii
GCTGCCTCCGTGCAGTCTCCGATGTATTCCGTATAAGTCCTTGGCTCCGCTCTTGTTTTCTCTTAACAACCTTCACTTGTGACAAGCTAAAAGCTCGTGGAGCTTTAGCTTGAGGGAGGGTGTTAAGAATAATAATATATATTTATATTTGATTTGATTTGATATACATTATGTTTGATTTGATTAGATTATAATTTATTTTTGGCCGTTGTGTTTTGGCCGTTGAGTCCTCAGCCTATAAATAGGCTAACATTCTATTGTAAATTTAACCTCTGATATATAGAATCATGTTATCTTCTAACATTGAGAATTCTATAGTTCTATGTCATGTGTGCATACCGTCGATGTTGATCTGGTATTTTTAGTTTCTTGCATTTTTAACTGGACTTGATCGATCATGAGGCTAGTTATGTGTAATTTTCACATTGAGATGATATTTTTGAGAATTCTATAGTTCTTTGTCAAATTGCATGTGACTTGGTTATGTGCATCTCCTCACCATTGATCTATTTTTATTTTTTTTATATTTCTTACATTTTTAACCGGAATTGATTGACGGTGGGGCTAGTTATGTGCAATTTTTACATGAGATGATCATTTTAAGAGAATTCCGTAGTTCTTTGTCAAAGCTGCTAATCTGTCCTTTTTTTTTGTTTTGTTTTGTTTTGACAGCTGGATCATGCGGCAAAAGTTAAGAGCACCCCAGAAGCGGAGAAGTACTATGCTGAGACTGTATCTTCTCTGAATGATGTCCTTGCCAAACTTGGTTAATGTGATTAATATTTTCATGCTTTTCTTGCGTGTAAGCTTTTGTGTATGATTTTCTCAGACACTTTTGAAGAAAATCAAATGAGGGGAAGTTGGCCATAAATTAATAAGCTGGAAATTATCATCAATTAACACAATTTTTATGGTTTTGTCTCATAATTTTTGAAACCCCATACACCGTATTCTGTCTTTAATAAAATGGTGATCCACTGTCTTTAAAAATTTGTTGGACAATACGAGACAATAACTCTCTTAGGCTGCGTTTGGTATTAGAGACAAGATAGAGGAACAAGACATGAGAGCAATATATTTATTTTCTTCTATTTTTTATATCTCTGAAGTTGAGATAGAAGGAACATAAAATTTTTGTTTGATGAGACACAAATTTGGGGTTTAGAGGATATAAATTTTCTCAGTCTTTATTTTCGTGTTTCTGTCCCCTTATCTTGTCTCTTGTACAAAACATAGCTTGAGCTGGTAGAGGGAATCAATCCTTTTTGTGAAAAATTGTCTTGTTTCACTTGTCATAAGACCAAATAACTGTATCAACGTGTATTTAAACACTTTTAATATATTTGGACCTAAAAATTAACACGTGAGTTTTAATGATTCATCTTATTGAGGTAATGCAATGGATAACCGGAAATATCATGTTATAATTCAATTATTTTATGAATAAATAATGATATGTCAATAATTCTTAATACACATTCCTCCTTATTCTAAGAAGTAATGCAATTATAGAAGTTGGAAGTACAATTCTTATTTCCTGAGTACAAAACAAGAGTAGCATTTTAAAGGTACATAAATTGCTGCATGAAGTTAGCATATAAAAGTTATGCATACAAAATAATTTGATTAAATAAAAATGTAAAAGAAAGTTTATACGGTCAATGCATAACATAATATACATAATACGAAAAATGAGTTGAGAATAAAAATAAACAACATGGAGACTACCATGTCACCTGTTGATGTGTAATAGTCTGTCACTTAATATATAAATGATGCATGTAAATAAAACTATATGCACACTATAGTTCTATAAATGAAATTCATATACAAAGTTGATAAGAGAGAAAAAGAGAAGAAAATGGTTGAAAAGAATTATCAATAAAAAAGTTACTTTTCTTTTATATTATTTGGATGGAGAGGAAAAAATAATAGACGTTATTTTCTTTTGTTTAAATGGGTAAAAAAGTGAGAGAAAAAGTATAGCTATATATTAGATAATATTTATTCTTATACTAATTTAAAATCACACTTCTTCGTACAAATTTTTATGAATAAGTCTCTGTGTATATTAAATTTGGTGTCACCATATAACTAACTGACCTTTTATACATACAATGATTTGTATTTCTCTCTCGTATCAATTATATTTCAATATGTTCTTTCTCTCTCCAATTTCGCATGCTTTCTCTCTTTCTTTTCTCTCTCCAATACCGTTTCCTTTCCCTCAGTTTCGCACCACGTTGCCTCTTTTCCCTCTCTCTTTATTTTCACACCCCTCACATCGTCTCCTCACATATGCCGATACACCGCCATCGACGGCTTCCAAATCCTCTTTCCTCTTCCATCACGTCATTCAACTGGCATCCCAAACAGCTTTTACGTCCTTCATCACGTACAGTCACATCGTCTCTCCCTCACGTCGTTCAACTGTCGCCCCCAAACGGCATTTACATCTTCCCTCACGCCGCCTCTCTTCCCCAGCACGTCCTCTATCGTTTCTCATCGCTATATGTTGCAGATTAGATTTCATTTATCATCTCTCTATCCCGCAGATCATTTTTTGTGTTGGGGTTTATTCAATTTTATTAGGTAGGTTTGTTCACTATAGTTATACAGGTTTGTTCATTTTATATGAACAAGTTTATTCATTCTTGTTAGGTAGGTTTGTTCACTACAATTATACGGGTTTGTTTATTTTATATGAACATGTTTGCTTATTTTTTGTATTGGGGTTTGTTCAGTATTATTAGGTAAGTTTGTTCACTACGGTTATACGGGTTTGTTCATTTTATATGAACAGGTTTGTTCATTTTTTGTATTAGTGTTTGTTCATTCTTATTAAGTAGGTTTGTTCACTACAATTAATAAGGTTTGTTTGTTTTATATGAACATGTTTGTTTAGTTTTTGTGTTAGAGTTTGTTCAGTCTTATTAGGTAGGTTTGTTCATTTTGTATATTGGGGTTTGCTCAGTCTTAGGTAGGTTTGTTCACTACAGTTATACGGATTTGTTCATTCTTATTAGGTAGGTTTGTTCACTATAGTTAATAAGATTTGTTCCATGAACAAGTTTGGACGTGAGGGAGGAGATTGGAGAGGGAAAAGAAAGAGAGAGGGGCGTGAGAAATTTGAGACAGAAAATACAGATTGAAATATATTTAATAGGAGAGAGAAATACACATATTTATACGTAGGGATTTGGGGAAAATTAGTTTGTTTGTGGGACATGGTGTATTAAAAATTTTGGCAGTTGCGCGTGGGAGATTAGTCTTTTTCTTTTTACTCTATGGTAAAATACATCGTAGTAATCACAAGTAGCTAGGTTCGCGTCTTATAGAGGACAAAGTACTCCTTCTGTATTCATTAAAAAATATAAATCAAGAGAGAATGTATTGCTTGGTGTAACTAATATAATTTAAATTTAAATCTGCACCCAAAAAAATGATATAATTTAAGTTTTAAATTTGAAAAATTATTACTGCAATTAATAAGCACACTAAAATTAGTCAAATCTAAAGAGAAAATAATTTAAATATATTAAAATAATTATTACTCCCTCTATCCATTATTGTGTCATTTTTTGATCTCTAAATACATTGTTGATTCAATATATGTAGATGCAATTTACATCTAAATGCACTGAGTCAACGATGCATATATCTAAAAGTAAAAAAGTGACACTTAATAATAGACGGAGAAAATATTAATATGGAAAAATAGTTAATTCAATAAATATGCATTAAACGAGTACCAAAATTTTCAAAGGAAAAGAAAACAATTATGAAGAAATATAATATACGGAAATTATTTTAGGACTTGTTATAATTGTGATGACAAAGGAGAAAAGTAAAATATATAAAAATAGTAAATCTGAAAATTTTCAAATAGAATGAAATGAGGAATAGGAGATGAAATCAATATATAGTTTACAAATATAATCTGATGAAATGGAGATATTTTTTATTCTATTGTTAAATATCTCAAATTCTAAATAATTATTTAAAAGCTTTATTCTAATACCATTTATGGCTTTTGCTCTTATTGTTTTCTTCATACTCTCAATTATTCAAATCTTTGTATCAGAATTTATTAAACTTTTTCTAATTGTAATTAGGTTGTCTACTTACAAAATTGAGTTATTTTTTGTTGCCCGAAAGGTGAATGGCTACAACCTACAAGCCAATGAAAGCATAATAATAAAATAAAATCCTATAAAATTGGTATCATATATTATGATTAAAGTAAAAATTTATAACATTTAATCAAGGCTTTAAAATAGATTTTTGAACATTGAATTTTATTTGACTTCTTTAGAGGCTTTCAGGTTTTTTTAAATAAAATATAATTATAGAACATAGATGAAATTCTAAACCATCAGGGGTCAAATATATAAATAGCAAAAGTCTTGTAGAATTGTTTTATTAATTAGTATTTATTAGTTGTTAATTTATACCAATTGGCGGAACTGCTTTCCCTTGGATCTCTTTCATATGGTTCATAGTAAGTGGATGCATCTAAAATGTTGTTTTGTAGTTTGACCAAAGTCTTATATGAATTTAAGTGTCAGCAATAATAATTAATTAAATATGCAATATCTCTTTAGTTTACTTATTTTAAAAACAAGTAAAAGATTACTACTTTGACTCTTTAATTGTAGGGGGTTCATGTTCAACACAAAAGCAAAGACTTATAAGTCATTAATGTAGGAATTAATTGCTGAGATTATAAGAAAAATTATAATTGACATATACAAAAATAATGGAAAGACTTAAGACACTTTTTTTTTTTTTATCTTTCATCAATAATAATAATTATAATAATAATAATAATTTGACGTTGACTTTATTACTCTCTTTGTTCCGTTTTATACGGTACAAAATCAAACACTATACATATTAAGATAAACAAAAAAAACATTATGGTAAATATATAAACAAAAATGTTACATATACACCCAATTTTATACACTCATTCATACACCATTAATAATGCACAAACTTTATTCTCATGAGGACACAAACATTACAAACTTATAGATGATATTCTCAATTATACTTAATTAAAAGCACAAACATTACAGGCATTGAAACACATACTTTATATATATAAGTATAGGGTGTATGTATGATATATATTTTTTGGTGTACGTGTAGCAGGACTCATATATAAAATAGTATGAATTGACAAAATTATGGTCAATACAATTATATTACTTTCTTTCCATCCACTATACTAATTACATTTAGATATTATAAATTGACAGATGTTTTGAAATCCAAAAAAGTAGAAAATGAACAATTAAAATAGAATGAAGAGAGGATATTATATGAAATAATTTTTTTATACAATTTGACAATTATGTATTGTCGGATTATAGTCGAATTTTTTTGACTTTTATAAGAAATATACTCACAGTTTCGTATTATCTATCAATTTAATTGTTTTTGCTACATTCATAAATCAGTGTATATGTACTTTCAACCCCAACCCCAATCCCACAAAAAAAATTAGACAAATCAAAACCCACATAAATAAAAAAAGTAATTTTAATTTATTCATTTGTAAAAGATGATCATATAATTGTATATACTGTTATACGTAGAATTTTTTAGATAGGTGGCATGAGAGTTAAATGTTTTTTCTTAACTAATATTACAATATATGATTAGATGTATGCATAAAATATTTTTATATTAACAACGCATCTAAATTAAATTCATAAATTAATATTTAATCCATAATATATAATTATAGACCCCAATAAAATAAAATAAAAAAGTTTAATTTTCATGTATTGACTCTCTCGTCTAATTAGATTCTATATGTTATAAACTTTTGAAGAAGTGAATGTGAGAATTAAAAACATATACTAATGTAATAATATATCATTGCATAACTGTATACATATTTTTCGTACGAACACTGCCACATAATCCAATAAAGAAAGCATTAAATAAAATGGAAAGAATGAACAAAAAAAATCATAAAAAATGGATTTTGTTCCAAACTAGCAAAGTAGTCATTACTGCTCAATAACAAACCTTCTCTTTTGCTCTCACTTTCTCTCTTTTCTCCTATCTTTTTTCCTTTCTCTTCTCTCACTCTCATATAACATTATCTCGTTCTTAATTATTTACTTCTCTTCATTCTTAATCTTCTTCATCATCATCTACAGTCTTATTCCTTGACAATATTTCTCATTCCCATTTAAATTCTCTGATACCCATTTGAATCCCCAACCAAAATGGTGCTCCACTCGGACCCTGAGGACCAAACACCACCACCATTGCAACCGTCGTCACCTCACCGATCATTGCCACCACTACCACCTCAACACCGTCCATTGCCATCGCCACCACCTCAACATCGACCATCTCTATCGTCGCTGAAGAAGTTCATGGCCATGGATCTTATCTCCGGCTAGCTCACATAGCAGCAGCAGCGATAGCAAATAGCAAATGAACCAGAATGGTGAATCGAGATAGAATTGAGAGAAAAACAAGATGAGAAAAATGGAATTGTGTGAAATGAATTCATTACTTAGGAAGTGAGTAGAATACACGGTTTATATACACAAGGGAGTAAAACTTGCATAGCAAGTAACTAGCCCAACTAACTATAACAGAAAAATGCAGCTAACTACTAACAGAAAAACTACTTGCTAGTTTGGTTGCTTGGTGAACAAGCAATTAAGTTAGCTAGAATTGAGCTTATTAAATACATAATATCCTACACCCCCCCTCAAGATGGAGCATAGAGGTTGATCATGCCCAGCTTGCCATACATGGTCCGAAATGGTCCAGGTGCCAAAGGCTTAGTTAACAGGTCTGCAACCTGGTTTTGTGAGGCAATAGGAAGCAATTGCAGAATCCCTGATTGCACCTTGTCACGAACAAGATGGCAGTCAATCTTGATATGTTTTGTGCGCTCATGAAACACGGGATTGGTGGCAATATGTATGGCTGATCTATTGTCACAGTGAATGATCACTGGTTTGGAGTGTGTAACCTATAAGTCATGAAGCAAAAACAGCAACCATTGTGCTTCACATGAGGCAAGTGCCAAGGCTTGGTATTCAGCTTCTGAGGAAGATCGGGAGATGATGGATTGCTTTTTGCTCTTCCAAGAGATCAGGGATGAGCCCAGGAAGAAGCAGAAGCCACTTACAGATCGTCTGGTATCTAGGCAGGAGCCCCAATCAGAGTCTGTGTAGCCACGAATTGTGCCATCTGATGTGGATGAAAAGAACAACCCTGCGGCAGGTGCTTGTTTGATGTATCTGAGTACCCTGTGAGCGGCTTGGAGGTGCATATCTGTGGCACAATCTAGGAACTGACTTAATTTGCCAACAGCAAATGAGAAGTCTGGTCGTGTGTTGGTGAGGTAGAGTAATTTGCCAACAAGCTTCCTGTAAGCAGTCTTATCCTCTAGGGGCATACCAGATTGCTTGCTAAGTTGGAAGTGATAATCCATGGGTGTAGAGGATGGTTTACAGTCTAACATATCATAAGCTTTAAGCAGATCAAGGGCGTATTTCCTTTGATACAAGTGAATCCCTTTTTCAGACCTGGCAATTTCCATGCCGAGAAAAAACTTCAGTTTCCCCAAGTCCTTTATTTTGAACTTGTCATCAAGGAGAGACTTAATGCTTTGAATATCATTGAGATCATCACCTGCTAGAACTAAGTCATCCACATAGACTAATATCACAGTGAATCCAGTGGGACTTTGTTTGCAAAATAAGGAGTAATCAGCCCTGGATTGAGTGAAACCTGAATGCTGAAGAACTTCTGTAAGCTTGGCATTCCACTGCCGGCTTGCCTGCTTCAAACCATAGAGGGATTTCTCTAACTTGCAGACTAAAGAAGGGTGAGAAATTGTGAGGCCCAGAGGTGGTTTCATGTATACTTCTTCAGCAAGGTCGCCATGGAGAAATGCTGTGTTTACATCCAGCTGATGTAAATGCCAGCCCTTAGCTGCTGTGATAGCTAGCACCAATCTAAGGGTGGTCATTTTTACTACAGGGCTAAAGGTCTCTTGGTAGTCAATCCCTGGAGTTTGAGTGAACCCCTTTGCTACCAAGCGTGCCTTGTGTCTCTCAATTGAACCATCCTGCTTGAACTTTGTTTTGAACACCCATTTGCATCCAATGGCCTTCTTCCTAACAGGAAATTGAGTGAGTTTCCAAGTACCAGTTACAGCTAATGCTTGTAATTCAGCAGCAATAGCATCCTTCCAACAGTCATGGAGGACAACCTCTTGGTATGTTTGTGGCTCGGAGACTGAACTTATGGCTAATGAGTAATATGCATGTTGAGTAAAAAAAAACAGAATATGACAGTGCATGAGAGATTGGATGCCTCACCGAGGATTGTGATGCTGAAGTAGGAGTGCTAGAAGGGACTATATTGCAATGAAAATCCTGCAGATAGGCTGGTGGTTTGGTGAGTCTCTGGGATTTTCTTACAGGTGGAATTGTGGAAGAGCAGGGTGGTGTGGGTTCCTATGGTGATGCGGATGTGTTTGGGTTATTGAGTGTGGTGTGTGCAGGGTACTGAATATCACAGAAGGGATCTAGGTGAGTGATGTGAGGCTGCTGAGGGACTGAGTGTGTTGATGCAGCAGTTTCTAAGAAAGGAAATTGATTTTCAAAAAAAATTACATTTCTTGAAAGAAAAATCTCTTTAGAATTCAGGTCCAAGAGTAAATATCCTTTGACACCTGTTTTGAAACCAAGGAATGCACACTTTCTAGCTCTTGGTTCAAGCTTGGTTCTGTGAGAACTCAAGGTAGAAGCAAAAGCTAGACATCCAAACACTTTCATTTTTGTTAAATCGGGAAGTTTGTGGGAAAGGGACTCAAAAGGGGACAATTGCTTCAAGAAAACACTAGGCAGCCTGTTGATCAGATGTGCAGCATGAGCAATAGCCAAGTGCCAGAAAACCAGAGGTGTATTAGATTGAAAAATTAGTGCCCTGGCCATGCCTAAAAGATGTTGGTGTTTTCTTTCCACAACCCCATTTTGCTGTGGAGTCTCCACACAGCTGGTTTGATGAACAATTCCATGGGAGGAATAAAATTCTTTCAAGACAAATTCAGCATCATTATCAGTCCTAATGCATTTGACAGTTACATTATGCTGTGTTTTGATAAATTGCACAAATTTCTGAACTAAAGTAGTGGTTTCAGACTTTGTTTTCATAAAATAGATCCAAGTGAACCTTGTTTTGTCATCCACAACAGTCAAAAAATATCTATGTCCTCCTATAGAGGGGATATTAATTGGCCCCCATATGTCCATGTGAACAATATCAAAAGCATGCAAAGATACTGTGGTGCTGATGGGAAATTTGAGTTTCTTTTGTTTAGCCAAATAGCAAATGTCACAAGCAATTGGACTTTTATTACAAGTAATGTAATTGAAATTTTTCTGCATTACACTAAGCTTCTCAGCAGAAGGGTGACCTAACCTAACATGCCAAAGGCTTATTGGATTGAGTGAAAGGCTGTTGATGCTGTGAGTTGGTGGCAGTGCCTGGGCTGCAGCTTTCAAGACATATAGGCCATTCTCCACACTAGCTACTCCAATCCTCTTCATCAAATGAGTATCCTGTATCTCACATGTAGAGTTAGAAAAATGAAAAATGCATGATAATGCAGCTGTAAATTTGGAGACTGAAATTAAATTGAAAGAAAAAATAGGTACATAAAGCACATTTGTGAGGTATAGGTCTCTAGAAAACATGACAGTACCTGAAATAGTGGTGGTGGTTTCACTACCATTTGGGAGTCTAATCCTAACAGGTTTGGTTTTGTGAAAGGAGTGGAATGCATGTAAGGAGTGGGACACATGAGCACTAGCCCCTGTGTCTATGATCCAGGCATCAGAATCTAAGCTTTCACAAGAAAACACATAGGAGATACCTGTGGAATTGATATTGGTCTCATGATGTGTGATGTGGTTGGCTGTTGCAGGCTGTGAAGACTGTCCTTCATGTTGTTGCAACAATGCAATTAGGGCCTTACATTGATCAGGTGTAAATGGCATTGGAGAAACACTCGATTCTCTTTGTGAAGAATGAGAGGTGATGCTGTCAGTATCATCATTGTCCTCAGTGACAACATTCACATGATTTGCAGCTCTAGAAGGCCTGAGGTGGGGGTATTTTTGGAAACACCTTTCCATGGGATGGCCTGTTTTTCCACAGTGGCCACAGGGTTTCCCTTGAGTGTTTTGTCCTCTGCCAGTTCCAGGACCAGAACTAGAACTCTTTGATTCAGAGTTTTTCCACCCTCTGCCTCTGCCCCTGCCTTTTGGATCACTGTTATAGGTTGTGTTAGCTATGAACTTTAGGTCACTTTCCTCAGGGTGACTTTGCCTTTCTTGTTGTAAAAGAAGAGACAACACTTTGTTTATATCTGGTATGGGATCCATCAGCATAATTTGGGACCTGGCTGCATGGTATTGTTCAATAAGACATCTTAAAAACCGAATCACATAGTCTTGATGTCTATACATCCTCACAGTGCCTAAGCCACAAG
>QANU01053420.1:2833-16740 GCA_003254905.1 Nissolia schottii
TGATCTCTAAAGATCTATTAACTTTTTATTTTCATTTCCTATGTTTTCTGATTTGAAAAGTGTGTAGGAAACCTTGAAAGCATAGAAAACAATAAACAATTGTTTTCATTTCCTATATTCACTACTCTCTCAGTCCATTAATAATAGTTATCTTTTAACTTTTAAAAGTCAAAAAATAGTTGTTATTAATGGACGAATATAGTACTTACTATTTCTTCATGAAAACTCAGCATCTTTTGATTTTTATTTTTATTTCACATGTTTCTTAGTTTAAGAATTTGTGAAGGAAAATAGCTAGTGAACATAGGAAAATGAAAACACAAACTTTAAATGGCAACAAAAACCAACAGATCGTTGGTGATTATACACAATAAAAAAATGGGTGGAATGCAATTAGAGTGGAGTGTAATTTTAGTGAATTTTAAGAATAGTTTGTGCTATATATTTCATTCCCAATAAATAATAATAATAATAATAATAATAATAATAATAATAATAATAATAATAATAATAATAACAACTCAGGGTTAAAAAAAAAACTAATTGATACCTATGACATAAGTCCAGTTTTTAACCGAACCAGGGTGGTGCCAGTCACGTCCTTGGTGCAGCTTAGATTCATGAACCTTTTCACAAAGGTTTTGAACATGGTGCAGTTGCTTTGCGAAAAGGTCAAAAAACTTGGCAGCAGTTGTTTTGACCGCAACTTCAGTAGTAATTTTACCTGTCAGTGCCATTTCTCAAGAAAAAAAGGGAACAAAACAATAATTATATGAAGCAATATTTAATGTGGCAATGGGGAGATGGGGGTAACATATTCAGCCTTACAAGGCCTTATATAGAAAATTAAACAGCTAGCTAGCACCCACAATACTGAAAATTGAAAAACTCAATTATTGAATTGATTGATATCACTGAATTAGGTTTATTAGTCGGGTTCTTTAATTAGGTTTATTGATCACGAACAAAATATATATATATACACACACACACCCCCCCTGGCTCCATGCGTTTTGCATATATTAATTAAAAATTAGAACTTGGGTATAAGTCCATTGATATGATATCATATTGTCCCTCAAAACTGTTTCACATAAAGGCTCCTCTATTATATGGGATAAATACTCTTCATGTTAATTTTTTATTTTATTTTTGATCATTTTTAGAACTAAATTCATTAAATTTTGTTATTATTTTTATATTTTATTTGATATTGAAAAACTTTTTATTAGTTAAATCATTAAAAGAGTCAAATTGTAGATTTAGAGATTTACAAATTCATTTGAACTTATAATACATCTCTCTATAAATATTGTATCGAAAAATATTTACTTTTCACACTAGATCATATGACATATCAATTGTCATGTTATATCATGAAATGATATCAGAATTCGATAAATTTAATTCTAAATTTATCAAAAATTCAAAAATTTAGTAAGAGAGAGTATTTATCCCATGAAACGAATGAAAAATCACCTTACTCTCTCACGTCACTTTAATCCTTCAAAATGTTATTCTACATCAGACAAATCTCTAAAAACTTTAACTTTTTTTTTAAAAAGATACCAACAGTCTTGCTATTTATACACCTCAAAAATAGTCATACAATAGACAAACAAATATTACAAAATAGATAAACAAACATTACACAACGGAAAAACATTGTCACTGAACATTTCTCTGTGTTCGTGCACAGGTGAGTTTAATATTACTATAAAATAGAGAAACAAACATTGTCACTAAACAGTTATATATGTTCGTGCATGCGAGTTTTGGCAATGTTTATTTCTCTGTTTTGTAATATTTGTTTCTCTATTTGGGTGGTTGTTGGGTGACTATTTTTGAGGTTTACAAATAATATTTTTAGAATAATCAATAGTCTTTTGTATTAGGGTGTGCAGTGGAATGATACCACACACAATTTCGTATTAATCCAATATAAATCAAATAAAAAATAAAAAAAGAAATTAACAAAATGACGACAAGTATAAAAATAAAAATTTAATGTAATTTAACAAATTTCATATCTACTTAGAGCCAAAAAATACACACTTTCATTATGAGAAGAAGAACATGACAAAAGTATCACTTTAGTCTCACACCCAAAATAACTTTTAGACTATCTCTCATAACTCAAGATATGCCTCACATCTTAATCTCTCATACTGTGTCACACACCAATGCCATTTGTCTATATCCAAGGGTCCTTGGCCTCCTAAACTCTATTCCATATGTCCTAACAAATTCTCAAATAATCCTAACAAATCTTTCATATCCTAGAAAACTAATTTTCTATCTTAACAAATTAATTAAATTTTCAGATATCTTTTCTTTTCTTTCTTTTGCAATATCTGTAGGATTATACCATTTCCTTAATTTAAATATTTATAAATATAAGAATTCACATCTCAAAGATATACATAAATAAAATCAACAAAAATAATAAGAGTACACCCAATTGCATGCCACCGTACTGCCATCAACTGTAATATACGGTTTATTAATTCTCCAAAACATAATATGTATCTCATACTAAAATGGGAAAAAAATATTCTTAACGCGACTTGCATTCACACACAATCGAGTTTTCACTTACTCCAGTCATCTTCTTGCTCGATTCTTTACCCAATCCTCTTCTTCCTCTCCATTGTTCTTCATTTTCTATAGAATCATCATCACACATCATTATATGTTCTTTGTTTTGATCAATTCTAATGTCGATCACCTTATCCAAGCTCTAGATTCATCAATGGAATCTGAAGATCAAATAGAGGCAACAAACGAGTACGGTGATCAATTGATTTGAAGTCGAAATTCATCAATCTATTCTTCTAATCAAATCGATGTGATGAACGAGGTTTAACTCATCAAGCAAACTGTTGATCTAAGTACGTGATATGTTTGTGCATTTATGTTTGTCATGTTTGTGCAATATGGTAGTAGGTAGAAGTTTGTGCAACATGCATATTTCATTTTGTCTTCTTAACTACTAATTTGTGTTAATTACGTGTTATGTTTGTGCATTTATGTTTGAAATGTTTGTGCAATATGGTAATTAAAGTTTGTGCAATACCCATTCTTTTGGTTTTGTCTTTTAATATTTATTGTTAATTGTGTTAATATGTTTGTACACTTATGTTGTATATGTTTGTGCAGTAGTGTGGTAAATGTTGGGGCACTACTATTTCCCTTATTTTGGTCCTTTAGTATATATGTAGTGCAGCAATTGTTTCATATTTTTGTACACTTATGTTGTATATGTTTGTGCAATAGAGTTGCAAATGTTTGTACACTACTAATTCTGTTGGTTTGGTCTTTTCATATTCAATGTTAATTGTGTTCATATGTTTGTACGCTTATATTGTATATGTTTGTGCAGTAGTGTTGCAAAGGTTTGTGCACTACTAATTCTGTTGGTTTGATCTTTTAATATTCAATGTTAATTGTATTCATATGTTTGTGCACTTACGTTGTATATGTTTGTGCAATACTCATTCTGCTAGTTTGATCTTTTAATATTTTATGTTAATTGTGTTCATATGTTTGTGCACTTATGTTGCAAATGTTTGTGTAGTAGGGTGATATATGTTTGTGCATTACTTTGGTTTGATCTTTTAGTATTTATTGTTAATTGTGTTCATATTTTTGTGCATTTATGTTATATATGTTTGTGCAATAGTGTTTCAAATGTTTGTGCACTACTCATTCCACTGTTTTGGTCCTTTAGTTCAGTGTTAAGCGTGAACAGTTTCTTTTTTGTCGATATCGTGCATATGTGCATGCATTCACGTAGCAGAGTGGGTGTGGCAGTGAAAGCAATTGGTTGAGAAATACAAGTGTGGGGCCAGACATGTTAATTTGAGGGTTGGTAATAAATTAAGTGACGCATAATGGAGTGTACTGTAAAATGGGGTAATACTCAATATGATCCCTAAAAGTATAAGCTCAAGTCATTTTGATCCTTGAAATTCAAAATTTGACTTTTTAATTATTGAAATTGTAAGTTGTAGGTCAATTAGTCCCTTAGTTCATTATCATTACTATATTATCATATTTTCGTTGAAATGAGAATTGTATTTATTTAAAGTATTTGTGTGTGATTCTTACAAAAACTAACAAATAAAACAATACCACTTAACCATTTTGTCGTAATTCGCATAGGAAGCAGAAGAAGCAGAAGCGTAGACGGAAGACATAGGCCAGAGTGAGCAACATGGGGCCTGCCTCCTAGTAAAAGGTATTTTGATTTTTGACGCTAAGTCGCAGCTGCGGGGCACTAGTAGTAAAAAAAAACACATAAAGAAAATTAAAATGCCTGCCATTCAAAGTTGGCCAAAATTAGAAACAAGAAATTGAGAAGGGACACATATTTACGAAGATGAAGTAAAAGTGAGAGGAGAAGTAAATGAAAGGTAGCACACATAATGAGAAATATTTGTGAAGAAGTAGATAAGGGACAAAGATGAGCAATTGCCTGACAGCTATGCTTTTTGAATGATTTGTTTTTAAGGTAAATTTAGGAGGAAAAGATGCTATGTCATTTTACGGTTGTCACTATCTTTTTAGTGGGTTATATTATATCTATTTATAGGTGGCCTATAAATAAACACTACTAATTATTTTACAATAATAATAATGAATTGAGTGATTAATTTGACCTGTAATTTATAATTTTAAAAATTAAAAAGTAAAATTTAAAATTTTAAGAACTAAAGTGACTTGAATTTACACTTTTAAAAACCAAAATGAATATTTTTTTACTATAAAATCAATTGCAACCCTATTAAAATACACACGTGAGCCAGTTTTCCTAGTTGGAGAGGATTCACTATCTGACCAGATGGCCATCTGAAGCCATTCTAGGCTCCATCTTTCTAGATCTTTCTAGATGACCATATGCCCTATGCGCTATGCAATCATATCACTATCCAACTAGATTGTTATTTTATGACCTTTCACTGACTTGCATATGGACTAAATGAGCGTTACTGAATCTTATTAACCACATAATTTATGAGCTGTTTACGGTTATATTATCTCTCCTCAATATGCTCAACGATTACAAGTCCAACTACTATATATAAGTACTCCATCCTAGTCTGCAAAGGTATGGTCCTTTCCGCCTATAAACTTTACACTTTACGACTTTTACTGAATTGAGTGTCAGAGTAATTTTGTAAATACCGGTCCAACAATTTTGAGGACGCCTTCCATGTTCCAATGCTCAAGCAGATCAAATGACCGCCAACAATTATTCAGTCAATCCAGAATCTCGGCACCTTAACTAATATCCCACTACCACAAAAATCATTAATAAGCATACCTTGTTACAAGCTGCCTAATCATGTGCATGTGGATTTGTATGTACATCATGAAAATCTCTTATTTATAAAAACTACAAATAAGTATCATTGGATCAATGTGTATCAATTATACATCACCCGAATTGACCATATGACAAAGCTTCACCTTATTTGAAACTTTGACCAATGTACACGTGTAACTCTGCAATACATCTTAGATAAGCTTAAACCTTCGTGAATATTACAAGTATTATTTCAAATGACTAAAATGATTTCACATGTTAACTTAAGGTCCAATTTGCAACTAATTAAGAAGGGTAAAGAGCTATTATATAAAACTATTAAAAATGCATTCTCCCATTAGCTTAGATTTTTTGGAAGATATAATATCAAAATTACTATAACTAAGAGGTCAATGGTCCGATCCTTCATGATCTGTATTTTAAAAAAAAAGTATCCACGTTACAAGCATAGAGAGCTCTTGCGTCAAAGGGTGAGTAAAGAGATATAATATAAAACCATTAAAATTGTGTTCTCTCGTTATCTTAGGTATTGGGGAGAGATGATTTTTAAGAAGGAGACCAAAACGAATTTATAACGTAGAAATCTGAGCATCTAATGATACACCTAATTTACAGTCGAGAGATATGAAGAATATTGAAGGGTATATACCATTAGCCCTTCAATGCCTTCAATCAAATGAGGCCACGGCCTCTGCACCTTCGAAGGCAATGAAGGCAACAAATTCTATTTGATTTAATCTATATAAGAGAAAACTCATTGTCTTCTGGATAAAGTTTACAAATATCAAAGTAGGTGATGAAAATATTTTGATTTGATTTTGTTTATTTGTAAATATGTGTGGCCGTGATAGGTAATGAAAATATTTTGATTTGATTTTGTTTATTTGTAAATATGTGTGGCCGACAAAAGTGACTCAATGATAATTATTTAATAATCTACGAATATTGCAAAGTTAATTAAAGATAGCAATAAGACCATTTAATTTGTTGCTGTTTCGGAGGAAAAATAATATATAGATAAAAAAGAAAACTAGTTGTTTGTAGGTCATGAAATGTTCAGTCCATTATAGAGATAAATATAAAAATAATGAGAAATACGATAATAAGGAGGACAACCAAAACTAAAAAAAAGAGGCACTCAACCCTAATTCTTCATCTTCTTTTCTTCGTACTATGGCTCCTTCTAATTCTTCAAGGTAGAACCCTCTCATGTCTCCTTGCGGGATATTTTAGAACCTTAGTTTAAAACATTATGTTTCAAGTAAGAATAAATAATAATCTCAGATTAATGAAGTTTGGATAATGAAGAGTGTTAAAAAAAAAATATTATTTGTACACCTTAAAAATAGTCACCTAACAGCAGCCTAAACAAAAATAAATAAATATTATAAATACAGAAAACAAGCAATATTAAATGCGCGTGTGCACGGATAGTAAAGTTTATTTCTCTATTTTATAGTAATATTAAATCAACACGTGCACGGGACATGTAAAAAATGTTCAATGATAATGTTTGGGATGACTTTCTTTGAGGTATACAAATAGTAGGACGGTTTAGAAAATCTTATAAACTCGTAACTTTAAGATAAGATCAAAATGTTGCATTTAACTCATTTTTTAAATTAATTAATTTCATATATCATCCTAAAAATAAATTTATTGAAATGTAAAATAAACTAACAATTAAGATATAGATTATTTTTTTTTCCACCGAAGATGTAAAATATCTGTGACGGACTAGCTTACAAGAAGCCAGAGTGGGTCTCAAAAGGCCTCCACTTACTATGGGCTCAAAGCCCAACCCGTTTTCACCTAGACCACCAACTTAGATCCATGGAGAAATTACTAGGGGCCACTCACTTAACCTAGGGAATTAAGGGGCTGCTCCACAGATATAAAATGACCCACTATCGAGGTAAGTAATCAAGACTTTTCCTAGATAACCTAACCCTAGTTTACGAATAGCTTGCATCAGAGGATTGTAACTAGAAAAATATTTTTCTTTTGAATGTTATCCTCAAACATTCCAAAATGTTTCTTATTTTACCATAAACAACAGAAATGTTCTGCACACCACCATCAGACAATGACTTTCATAGAGAGAGAAGAGTGATGTTAATTAGACCTAGGTTTATGTTGCATTCTTTACGTGACAACATATCCACAGTTGATTTTTATAATGAGTTTAATTGTTATGCACTGAAGTTAGTGCATAACAATTAAACTCTAATATTTATAATTTTAAATTATGTTTTGAATGGTAGATATTTTACCATGTATAGGGTTCACTATGAACCTGAGTCTATATTATCACTCATTTGAGCGAACCTTCCAATTATTGATACTCTTTTGTACTTCTACATGAAGTGTATAATTTTAATCTTGCGTCAAATATTCGGTGGAAACAGTTCTACAACTTGGCCTCAGATACTGTGACAAATTTGAATGGTGTTGAGTCATCAAAGATGACAAGGATAAAGAAGAAGAAAAGGGGTTCTCCCCAGCTCCCAAATATCCCCCTTTCTCATTTTCTGAAAATGTCAAAGGAAGGAAGTTGGTAGTAGTTGTAGTTGCTTTCAGGCATAGCTGCTGTTGTTCATACAATAATAAAAC
Organism: Nissolia schottii; assembly: GCA_003254905.1. Taxonomy (NCBI): domain Eukaryota; kingdom Viridiplantae; phylum Streptophyta; class Magnoliopsida; order Fabales; family Fabaceae; genus Nissolia; species Nissolia schottii. The sequence continues at coordinate 10,776 of QANU01053420.1, forward strand.
CTGCCTTTTATTTATTTATTTATTGCAGGATGTACAATGTACAAATAATTAGATTTTTATTTCCAGAATGTCTCTGTAAATTAGTTTGTTGACATGTATTCAATTTGTTTGATACCATCAGTCAACATAAGGTTGATGGTTTGTTAACAATGGTGTGTCTGATTAAATCTGATTATTATTTTATTTTTTGATTCTCAGATGCATTATATATCGGTTAGCCATATAACCTAAGTATCATTTATAATAATTTGAGTAATTCTCTGCTCGCGAGTTAATTTTCAGGGTAAATTTAAACTCTTATATTTGATATTGAGCCACGTGCAGACGTTAGCAAATTCCATGCTAATATCAGTGATGGGCTTGAAGTAATGTTTACCAATTTTAAGAATTCCCGAGGTAATGTTTATCAATGATTGGCTTAGTTTACATAATTTGGGACATATTCTTCTTAAGTAAGATTCTTTGATGTAATAAAAAATCTTTGAATGACTAGTTTTACATCACCAATTTGAGTGTTTTATTCTTATGTTTTCTTTTTGTCACAATCCGCAAAGTGTTGAGTATAGCTTCATATTGAACTTTTGCATTATCACTGAGGCAGCTGAACCTTTGGGGTCAAGGCACTTTGGCAGCAGCATAAGTACTCTTTAACGAGTCCCTGTTTTGGTGGAGTCCAGCGTTATTGAGTTTGTCACACAATCCAGGATTGTAAGAGCTAAGAGGAGTAATGCTTAGTAGATATAATTTGTTAAGTTACTTATCAATTTACATACTTTTATGAATTACACTTCATATTTTTACGGACGAAATAGAAAGAAAAATGTAAGTATCATTCATAGAAGTGAGTAAGTTGATAAGTAGATTGATGAGTTAGATTTTTCAAATATTGTTCGTGCTAAGAGTGTTCTGAAAAATGTCTGAGAAGAGTGAGAGAATGCAATGTTCCTTCAATTGGATTGGATTTTTCTATTGTTCAAATGGCCAACTTCAAGTCTTCAACCATGAGGGTGATGTTAAAAGCACAACCGCAAATGTAGGTGTGATGACCTGTCTTTAGAAGGGCGTTGCAACGACATGAGCCACGCAACGCGTTACAGTGACACGGAGAATGATGAAACCCTAGTCGCCTTCAACTTTATTTTGGGGGAGGAAGCTTTCCTTCTCCTATAAATAGAGACCTCCTAGTAGAGGTATAGTTGCTAATTCCTTCAGAGCTTCTAAGATCCCACCAAGTGTTGGAACTTTTCAGCTCAAGTTCTTTTGTGAGGACGCAACGTCCTCCCTTAGGGTAAGTAGTTAGTCTTTTAGGGTGGCTTAGGGTAATAAGTCCCGACGCCACTACTTTGGTAGTGGTAGCGCTGTGACTGTCCACGACTGCCGCGGCGATGTTGGTTGGCCACAACGATGCCAGTTTACTACCATCACACCCTACAGTAGTAAGTTTCCTTCAGTTATAAAGTTTTCTCATGGTGGGGTGTTTGTTGGCCAGTCTAGGTGCCAATGCTACGCCACTCGGAGCTCCCAGTGCAGTGTTCCTCAGTCGTTGTCCCTTCTAGGTGAATGGAGGTACTGGTGCGTCGACGGTGTGTCACCTTAGTGATCTGTCAATCCAGTCAGTTGTGTTTTACATGTTTTCATTATTCAGTTGATTATTTATTTATCGATCAGTTATGCAAGTAATTAATTTACTAACTAATTAGTTTAGTGTTTATTTATTTATCTAGTCAATTAACTAGTTAGTTAATTATTTAGTAACTTAGTTATATGCTCAATATTGCTTGCACGTGTAGGCTTAGGCAGAGACTTACATAGTTTGTTATGACATAACAAGATTTGACCAGACTTTCCATAATTGAACAGTAACATAGGTTATATAGATACAATGATAAAATCAGTATACAAGTACCATAGTTAAATCACTCAAATAACTAATATCATAATCAAGTGCCCCAGGAGAATCTTAGGATAACAGACTCAATTTCGTAATTAACTTAAATCAGTGGTATAAGATTAGTAACTAGCACGAGCCCAACATCCTTGGAAAACCCTGCCCTCGGATTTTGCATATTCGCAAATACAATTACTTAGTACAATTTCTATAGTCGAAAAGTAATCCAGCAACAGTGACCATTATAGATATGTCATCCTAGTTAATAGTTCCAAGATAGTTAGTTGGCATAACAATAACCACCAGTAAATTCCCAATAATTAGTGATATAGTAGCACCCTCTCTAAGGTCATAATAGTTAACTCAACTAGTGTCTAGTAACCTTTAGGGGTCATCTAGCAACACATAGTTACCCGTAGCAAGGTAGTTAGTCAACACAATAGTTTCCCCGTACCTCATCAATTAGATAGTACAGGGGTAACATCTCACAAACATGGACACTGTGAACTCATGACAACCGTGGAACAATTAACCGGTCAAGCCATGTCCATTAGTAGTCAACTAGAGTATGGTGGCCAGCACAGTAGTGCCCGCCTTAGCCAGAACAACAACATCCACCTTCATCCCAATAATCAATCAATATAGAAATATCCTCTAGCTAATAATAGTCGTATGATAGTTAACTAGCTAAGTCAAGCCAGTTACATAGTAGTCAGTGAGTACGTTGGCCAAATATAACGGAGGAACATAAGAAAGTAATAACTGCATAGTTGGACAATGTAACCATGAAAGAGTATTAAATCAGCGCAAGCCTTGTCATAGCATGAGAATCAGACCAACCAGTCGTCGTAGTCAGTAAAGCTAGATCAATCAACGACAGCAAGACAGAGTCATCGTAAAAACCATCAATCAATATAGTTGTCCAAAGGTATCAAGTCATCATAAGGGCATAGTTAGCGTAGCTGTATCCTATGGTAGTAGTTAGAAAAGCTAGTTCAAGTGTAAGTAGTTAAACCAGCGTAAGGAATCAGACCAGTTAGCCAACTTCACCAACCAAGGAAGTAGTTGGCCTGGTCTGGCCTGTTTGACAAAAAGGCCAGGCCTCAAAGCCTGTTAGGTTTGTCTACTCATAAATATTCATATGTTTACTAAAAAAATATATACTCATTTTACCTTCAATGAGACTTGAACCCAAGACCTCTACCATTCATAGCAATGCCTTATCCACTAGACTAACATTACTTTTTACAAAGCAATCATATTTATTAATATAATTTTATTATTTATTTATTTTTAAAATAAACCATAATCTAAAGAGTCCCTAGGACTCTCCCACAATTACACTCTCATCTCATCTAAATAATGTGAGAGAGTATTGCTGGCATTTTCGTATTTATTTTTTGTTGGTCAAATGTCATATATTCTATTTACGATCTTACTATCACATACTAAGCAAGAGAATTGATGATATACAAAACAATGTTGAGCAAACTTTTTTGGGATACGGACTTTGGTTTCTTAATGATAAAATCAATGGATGAAAATTTGATTTTCCTCTCACATAAAGGATATTCACATTGCTCAGATTTATCTTTTGATCTGTTTCTTCATGGGCATACCCCAGCATCTTGCAGCTTTATTGAAAATGTCTTTTTGATTCATATTGAATTTATACACTCTTACTTGTTATATAGTAAATACTATATATTCAGTTAAACTCTCTCAATTCTCTCAAGAAATACCTTTATATATATCTCAGTTTTTTCTTACTTTAGAATATTATTATATTAAGAAATTAAGTTATTAACAAAAATAATACTTTGTTATGATTATTTTTGAAAAATTAAAAATTACATATTTTATTTTATTTTAATATTTATTTTTTAATTTTTTATGATAAAAAATATACAGGCAGGTCTATAACTGATATATGACATTTTACCAACAAAAAACAAAAAGGAAAATGACAGCAAAGCTCTATCACATTATTCAAATGAGATGAGAGTGTGAGTGTGGGAGAGTCGTAGGGACTCTTTAGATTAAGGTTTCTTTAAAAAGAAAAATTAAATAATAAAATTATGTTAATAAATATGATTGATAAAATGTTGCAAAAAGTAATGTTAGTCTAGTAGACAAGGCATTGTTGGGAATGACAGAGGTCTTGGGTTCAAGTCTCACTGAACTTAAAATAAGTTTATTTTTTTAGTAAGCACAAATGAGCATTTGTGAGTAAACAAGCCGGTCAGGCCAAGCCAGGCTTCAAATAAGTAAAAGCTTAGTAACGGAACTAGACATAATAAATAATATAAACAGAACCCCTAACATGACATAAAGAAGTTAGGATAATAAATACTTAGTTTGATAAAACAAAGCTCAATTATAATAAATATAATCGGCTTAGTAAACTCAATAGATATTGTCTAATATACACAAAGTCAACTAAGTATCTAAAAAAAATTATCGTAGGTAGATTTTAACTCGTAAACTCACTAGTAAAATTGAGAGTTTACTTTAACTCATACGAGTTTACCAAAAAAGAGTTTACATGAGTGTTAACTTTTTTTATGTAGTGAAATCATAAATTTGTAAGAGTTTAAGAGTTAACTCGAGAGTTTAATAACCATGACACAAACTGTTTGAAAAATTTATTTTTGATGGAATTGAATTGAATTTCATTAGGAATTAAATTTTAATGTTCAGAATGAATTATTGAATCAAGAATTTAATTGACATGAAATGATTACAATATCTTTTTTTTAACCAAACCTCATCCTTCTCCCAGCCACTCAACTCTTCTTCCTCACCATCACATCAAAACCAAATATATGATATATATATACACACACATGTATATATCTTCTTCTTCCTCACTCTTTCTCAATCAACTTTGTCTTCCTCACCCTCACTCCACTTCCTTCATATTGCTCCCCTACACTAGATTTACCACCCTAATCATTATGTAATATTAAAGCGAGGAATTGGACCAGACCATTCCAAACAGGCTCTTAAAGAGAAAATTTTCCACAAACACACATAATTTGACACATCCTCATATACATATCCAAGTTCAATCCCATTCGAACTAAGGAATGAGCAGATGAAGCAAAGATGCATATCCTTATTCTTCGAGTACATTTTTACACTGATTATTTAGACAACCACTTATATAATCACAAGCCGAACGCATTATTTTATTCAGTTATTATGTATATTATTATATTTTTCTTTATAAAGAGGGCTTGATATTGAGCTTATGCCTTTGAAGATGAGCATCAATTTCAATAGTGCTCTTGTCACAGTGTTCCATGTAGCCATATGGAGCTTCAACATCCTCATTGATCTTCTCGTATTCAATAGTCCACTTAACAATAGCACCTCCATCATGTTTGTCCAATGTTTGAAGAGTGAGCTTAAAGACCTTATAATGCTGACTGATATCTCCATCAAACATCTTGAGAGTCATTGTCTTGTTTTCCTCATCAACGCTTTCAATACTCTCCTTGCATGTTGTTACCTTACCATCTATTTTGTTTTACAATCAGTCAAGATCCATAGCCAAAATTAAATTAGGGTACATACTAATTGGAACAAACTATTTTAAGATTTGTTGAAATTGTACTTCAACATGAAGTATGTATAAAATTGCCTTTTACCTTAATTTTTTTTATTATGACTGATCATCAATAATTTGTTAGGTATATGTTTTCATCTTTTGTGTTTTCTATTTTTGAATATTGTTCAAGAAATAGTAAAAACAATAAACTTAATTTCATTTCCTATGTTTAGAAACTTTTGGGATCGGTCTTATTTTGTTTTTATTTCATACTATCTTAATTTTAGAGTTTTGCGAAAAAAATATTGAACATAGAAAATCGAAATAGGAAACTAAGATTTTATTGTTTTCACACTATTTTCATGATTTCCTATAAATAGAAAACACAAAATTAAAAAAGAAACCTGAAAGAAGGCATCAATGATCAGTCACAATAAAAAATTAGGGTGGAATACAATTTTACACATGTGTTAACCAACTTCAAGAATAATGTATTAATTACGTATCCAATAAAGTATAATTAT
>QANU01053482.1:0-20990 GCA_003254905.1 Nissolia schottii
AACAACTAAGTGAGCTGCTTCCCTTTCTTTCCCACTCAACCAATAGTCCTTTCCCTTTCTTGCAGGACGACCAGTTTGATTGAATATAGAAAGGGTCAACAGACTAGGCACTCCTCCACCATCGTCGTTACGTCCCACCGTGGTTCTACTGCAGTCAACATTAGCAGCAAAGTAGTACGAACAGAAGAATGAGGTTTCTTTTGTCAAGAATGCCTCGCATATCGACCCCTCAATGCGAGCTCTATTCTTAACGGTCCTCTTGAACACTCCCATGCATCTCTCAAATGGATACATCCACCTATACTGAACCGGACCACACATTCGAGCCTCGTAAGGCAAGTGTACAGGCAAATGTTCCATAACATCAAAAAAATTGGGAGGGAACAATCTTTCAAGCTGGCAGAGGATGATCGAAATGTTGTGTTCCAGGAGTACGAGGTCTTCAACATTAACTGTGGACGAGCACAATGTCCTGAAGAAGTGACTTAATTCTGTTAGAGGCTTTGACACATTCTTGGGTAACTCTTTAAACGCAATTGGCAGCAAACATTGCATAAACACGTGACAATCATGACTTTTCATTCCAACCAGCTTTCCTTTTTACACAGCGAGCCAAGTTAGATGCATAACCGTCAGGCAATCTAAGAGTCTGTAACCAATGAAGAACACGTTGAACTTGTTGCTTGTTTAGTGCGTAGCAAGCCTTCGGCTTGATGACACGACCGCCAGAAATCTCCTGTAAATTCAACTCACGGCGTCAACTCACGGCGTCTGCAAACATCTTTCAAATCCAGTCTTGCCTTTTCGTTGTCCTTGGTTTAATCAGTGTTCATGACAGTATGCATTATATTATAAAAAAAAACGTTCTTTTCAATATGCATAACATCAAGACAATGACGAACTAAATTATCTTTCCAATACGGCAAATCCCAAAATATGCTTTTCTTCGTCCAGTTATGTTGTTTTTCGTAACCTGGAAGCCTAACATTTCCAGTCTCAGTTATCTTCGGAAACCGTCTTACCTGCCTCCAAATGTCCATGCTAGTTAATCTCTGTGGAGGTTGAGCGTTTTCAATTTTGTTCTTCCGGAATCCATACTTACTGTTCCTATAAGTGTGATCAGGATCCAAGAATACCCTATGACTATCAAACCACGATTGTTTTCCTCCGTTTGGTAGCCGGAATGCGTTAGTGTCTTCCATACAAACTGGACATGCCAACCTACCCGCTGTCATCCATCCAGACAACATGCCATAAGCAGGAAAATCGTTAATAGTCCACATCAAGGACGCCCTCAGCATAAAATTTTGTTTCATGGACACGTCGTACGCAAAAACACCTATGCTTCACAACATGTTCAATTCATCAATCAATGGTTGGAGGAAAACGTCAATCTTAGCTTTTGGGTTGCTCGGCCCCGGGATGACGCAAGATAAAAACAGATAGGGATCTTTCATGCACATATCAGGGGGAAGATTATATGGTGTAACAATCACTGGCCAACACGAGTAGGGCTTGCTGAATTGATTATTAGGAGAAAAACCATCCGAGCAAAGGCCTAATCTGGCATTCTGAGGATCTGTGGCAAAGTCAGGATAAACGCTGTCAAAGTGTTGCCACGTTTCTGCATGCGACGGGTGCGTCATATTACCATCATTTCTCTTGTTCTCCTAGTGCCGTCTCATGTGTGGTGCTGAGCTCATCAATGCAAACAATCTTTTCAGCCTTGGGATCAATGGCAAATAATGTATTCTTTTGTACGAAACATTCTTGTATCTCCTAGGACCAACTCTTGTTGGTTTAAACCTAGCAGCGCCACAAAATCTGCATTCAGTTAACCTTGCCTCGTCCTTATAGTACAACATACACCCCGCAGAACAACAGTCAATCTTTAAGGACTCCAAACCAAGTTTAGAGAAAATTTTCTTGGCTTGGTAAAAGTTTGACGGTATGTCATTATTAGGGGGTGTTAATTCTTGGATGAACGAAAGCCACTGATCAAATGATCTCTTGGATTGATTGGTATCAGACTTCATAGTCAACATCCTAACTGCCATAGATAACTTCGTATGTGCAGAGCCTTCCCATACCAGAGTATTTGCTTCTTGTAACAGACTATAAAAGTTGTTAGCCTCGGTGTTAGGTTCTTCGTCAAGCATGGCACCGTCGAAGGCATCGTTAACCATTTCAGAAAATCTATCGTTAGGATTAAATTCAAACCCTCCTGTTTCTTCGTCTTGTTCAGCGCATGCGTGGCTTGTACTTCCCCTTGAACAGTGGCTCCTGCTAAACTCATTCACACCGTTGCCATCAACTTCTCCGTGGTCAGTCCATATCTAGTAGTGCCGCTCAAATCCATTCTTATACAGGTGCAGTTTAACCATTTCAACATCCAGAATTTTACAGCGCTTGCACAAAGAACACGGACATCTAATGTTTCGCTCAGCTAGTCTAGTTGCAGATTTCATACAAAAGTAGTCGACACCCGCAAAAAATTCCGGCTTTATCACACCTCGATTCTCATATAATCGATCGTACATCCAAAATCTATTCGCAGGAATCATGACTTTTAGGGGGATCCTACATGCATGTTACAAAAATTATTTCGATAACTTAATTATTTTAATTTCACACATCATTTCCTAAACAGTTCTAAAGCATAGCCCGTCCAATCTCCGCAAACAACATATAATCACCATTGCCAGCACACCAATTCAAACAATGTCAGAAAGAAACGCTAAGCGTTCCTTCCCCCAGTCCAGCCATACAACTCCAATCCTACAAATCTATCCTAGGAAAATAAGTCTCTACATATCCTAGTTAAGTTTGAGTTAAAGAGACATACCTAATTGTCGTTCTCCTTTCTTTTGAGCAAGTTGCTTGTTCAATCTCCTTTGATCTTCAAAGCTACAGGTTGATGGCAACAAATTCGCAATCCGCCAAAACATAAACATAGACATATACATAGCAACAGCCATTCAGAAAATGATTCATATTTAAAAAATAACACAAATGAACCAAAGCAAACTCAATGTCACAAATTCATAGCCCATGAAGCATGAAAAAGAACCAATGGCACAAAAAGTATATTCAAGAAAGAAGAACCACTAAAAATAAACAAAGAACCTGAGAGAGTCGTAGGTTGAGAAGTGAGAACGGAATGAGGAGGAGGAGGAGCTCTAGAGACTGGGAGAATGGGGAGCTCTAGAGAGAACCGAAATTGGGAGTTAGGGAGAGTAAGAGAGGAGGAGGAGAATGTGAGTTATGAATGGGGAGAAGAGAAAGGATAATTGTTAAGTATTCAGGTTTATCACTTACCGTCGGATCGAACTGACGGTAACACAAACGCAATAGACGGTTGCAATCGCAGACAAAACGCACTGTTCCATTTAATCCACTACCGTCGCTTGTAACCGACGGTAACGGGTGTGCATAAACGCCACGTTTGGTCCAGGGTGTTTGCCGTCGGTAACAAAAATTGGCCGACGGAAAAAAATTTGGTGGCGCCAACAATTGGCGCCATGTTGATTTTGTTAGCGTCGGTTCCTCTCGACGGTAATTGAAAATATGATTTCCGATCGGTAGTGAAAATTGGCCGATGGAAGCAATTTCAGGTGGCGCCAGTTCTTCGCACCTCTTTTGTGTCTTTATCGTCGGTCGTAACCGTCGGTGGGGATGGTAAGCTTTTACCATCGGAGAGAAATAATAAACCGACGGTAATTAAATGATAAACAAAATGTAATGTACATCTACCAAACAATTTACCATCAAGGAAAATCGACGGTTATACCCTAATGGTCGTACCAAAGATTTACCGTCAGTAGAAACCGACGGTAATATGATAATTTCCAAACCCTAGCACCAGCGTAGTTTTCGTCGGGAGTGTCCGACGGTAAACATTGTGCAAATTTTTTTTTTGTAAACATGTTAACTGGTTATTCTTCGATTGTTATTTATTCAAAAAATAAATAATTAAAAACTAAATTAGCCAGATTTAATTTATTAGTAATGGACAGTAAACATATATAATATTAAAAAGTTTTGGGTTTATTAATTACAAAAACTAAAAAATAATTAAAAATAATAATAAGTACGTACATTAATTAATAAGTTAACTGGAATTGAACAAAAACTAAAAATATATTAAAAAAGATCCTAACAAGCTGGTGGCTGTTGGTCGCGCTCATCGTCCTCGGCATCATCGGACTCATATTCAGAATCAGAGTCGAAGCTAGGAATCTGGAATGGCGGCTCATTCTGCGTGCTGCTCCCTGAAGCTGCTGCACCGAAAATGCACATAAAGCCCTTCATTGTTGCAGCAAGCTGCTTCATCTTGTCCTTTTGCTTCTCCTGCTTCTTCTTCGTCTTCTCCTGTGCCACCTCCCACTTCACCGCCTGCTGCTGCAGCACCTGGTTCAACTTGAACACAGTTTCTCGGAGCTGGTCATTCTCTGCCGATGTGCTCGCAGCTGACCCAGAACCAGAGCTACCGAGGGGGTTCCCCTTGACGGTAACAGTGAGCTGCGTGCCTCGGCCATAAACCCGATTACGATTTTGGCTGCCAGCCACGTGGGTCCATGTCTCCTCCTCGCCGACAGGCGGAGGCGCACTGCTACCCTCGGGTGTACCTTGAGTCCGCTGAGACTGAGCCTTCGTTAACGCTGCTTCAAATGCAGCCTACATAAAAAAAAAATGGACGGTCATTAATTAACTATACTATAGTTAAGTTAAAAAACCAATAACTAAGAAAATGGAAAATTTAAATAAATTAATATGCTTACAGAGGTTTGCTCTGAACGTGCATCGACCCACTTCGTCTTGTCGCTCCTATAGGTGTGGGTTTCGCGGAATAATTCTGCCTCGGTCGGCGGCCTCCCGAGGGTTTTTTCCTGCTCATCAAGCACCAACCAAAATTTTAATTAGCTAATTTATTAAACCGGGGAACAAAGCATAACCCACTCTGAATGTCGTGCATCATAATTACCAGTCGAGCCTGCGTGTCCTGCAAGCTGGCAAAGCCCCCTGTGTGGGCGTTGCCACCACGACCCATAGTCCGTGTAATAACCCGATTTTCCTAAGGGAGGTCTTAGGCACGATCTACCACCTTGACTAGGTAAAAAGTGCAAAGTAACCCGAATTAGGGTCAGAGAAAATTTAATTATGAAGCCAGTCCCCTTTACAATTGAAAGAAATTAGGAGGTTGTGACCCCGCTGAGCCCCGGAATGTCGTGCTCAATTCTGGGTACAAACGGGAATCCGGTCAGACCCCAAAGGGATCTGCGAAGAAATATCGGGCAGAAACAAGTTCCCGGGTATTTGGTTTCGGACGCCATCCTGGCCGGGAAAATTCCTAGGTCGTGAATATGTAATTTAGGATATTTTTGGGGACTCATGTGTGGACCCGGATCAGTTAGAAATAATTAAAATGGAATAAGGGCTAGGATAAGTAAAGTAACTATAATAAAATAATAATATAATAATAATTAATTAATAATTAAATACATAATTAGGTGCAGCAGGGGGCCACGGCTATAAATGCCCCCTGTGTGCAAAACCGCAGAGCATTGATGAAGCTCTGCTGCTTCTTCAAATTTTCACTTTTCTAGTATCGTTCGGGCACATCGCGAGAGCGCTACCGGACTTCCGAAAATTTCTTGGAGCATACCATTGCAACAAGGATTTTCTCCACCTTCCACCTACCAACTTCAAATCCGCGTAGGAAGTGGGTAACTCTAAGCCCACTGTCTATGTGGTTTGTTTAATGATTGTTTAAATGCATTTCTGTGTATGTGAATGAAAAACTGTTTTATAAAAACTATGGGAAATGAGTTAGGGAAGCTAGATTTGGATGATTTTGAGGTTTGGAAATCATAACTGCATGGATTGGATTACTGTAGAAGCGAAAAATGTTACGCGGAGCAAACCCTGGAGAATTTGCTCTCTGGGGCGATTTTTTTACTGTAGCATTCGATTGAATTCCCACGGATTCGAATGAAAGAAGAGTTTGGATTTCAATCGAATACTTGGGGATTTCACTCGAATGAAAGACCGCGATGGATTTCAATCGAATACTTGAGGATTTCAATCGAATGAGACCCCGAGAAGGATTTCAGCCGATTGAATCCCTAAGGGATTCGATTGAAAGAAGCAATCGAATGCACAGCTTTTAAGCATTCGAATGCCTACTGGAAACTTATGATTTTAAAGGTTCTATGGAATCCAACCTGCATGGTTATGTATGTACTTGTGTAATTGGAGCATGCATCATGAGGAAAGGCCGTCGTAAGAGTTAGGACGACCTTAGATAATTAGACGTTTACGCCAAAATTTAACGAAGATCATAATTGAACCATAGGAAATAAAAGTAGAGCCGAGGCGACGAATCACCATGGATTCGGACGGCCTTAGCCAGAGTCAGTAGTTATATGATTAGGAAATCCCTATTCTCTTGGCAGGGTCTTACAGACACGCCCCTTGCCAGTTCAGCAAGATGAATTGGTTATGAGCAACGCAGGTAGTGAGACCTGAGTACGAAAGAATGAGAACAGGCAAAGGCCTGAAAGAAAGAAAACAGGAACAGTCCTGTAATAAAGAAAGAACGGGGGACCCCAAAGTAAAGAACTAAGATTAAAGTAAAGAGAAACGAGTCCACGCCTGATCATGCCAAAGGGCCGGTCCTTCGCCATCCCGGTAAGGGGGGTGGTGGTACTTATCATGATGATGAATTACCTCCTATGAGCTTAACGTGGTTAGCTACCACTCCGGTTCAATCGCTGCTGGGTCATCATGATAGGGAATAGAAGGAGGTTGTAACTGAAGGCCACGGTTACATGGGTGGAAGGACTAAAAAGGAAGAAGGACACTAACCCGGGTAAGCTGGTATGCGTAAGAGATTTCCCAAAATCCCTCATGCACTATATAATTAAACGTATGCAATGATGAATGATGATATGATGATAAACATGTATGTATAATTGCTTAAGCATTATGTATAACTGTTCATGCATTATGTATCGTCAAGGGATCGTCCCACGACGAATAGTATATCCCTAATAGCGATGTTTAGATAGAAAGCACGAAGCCCAGGAAATAACAAGATTAGAGAGCCAATCACCTATTAACATAGATAAGGCTGCGCAGAGTATAGGCCCAAGATCATAATCAGTAGGACATTAGATGCATCTACACCTAGACTTCACTCTGAGCGGCTGGAGAATAACCGAGAAATAAAAAGCCACGATTGAAATGTTACTCACTGAGGACCTACCGTTCTCAGCCCCACTCGCTTATGGCTCCAGGGATAGAAGATGAGTCGTACTATGCTGATGCTGTGGAACCTGAGGAGGATGTGCACAAGGAGACTTAGATGGTTGTGTAGTAGATATCAGGAGGAGAATAAATGTAATTGTGGAACATGTATGTGGGCTATGTAATATAACTAGTATATGGTGTGTATTCATATCTGTAGAGGACCCCTTATGTGTGTAATCTATGTATCCACTAACTTAATTTCAACTTACTATAGATATCGTTTGTTATATTATTCTGTGGCACGCACGGCTCCTATATCTTAAACTGTATGTTTAAAATGCAAAGAAAAGAGAGAAATTGGGTCCCTATTTTATTAAAGTTAATATTTTCGAAAAACTAAGGAAAAAGACCAGGAAGTAAACAACCTAGCGATATTACGTACGGCTCGAGCGTACGGAATTGGCTAGGGGTGTTTCAGTCCGCGCACGCTTCGAGCTGGCAGACCGGGCCTTGTACTCCTCGGTGGCCGAATAGCGCTTCAACTCCCCTAGCTACTCGCCCGTGATCCATTCGGGGGCCGGGGTCTTCCCTTTCTTGATGTCCGAATAAAGTTGTTGTAGGCGCCGTCCAGCTCGGTAGTTGAACGCCTTCTTTGCAGCCTCAACCTCTTTCGGATCAATGGTAAAATTTTCCTACAAACAAATATAACAATTAGATAAAATAATTTATTAATTTGTTATTACATAATATCAAGACAATAACGAACGGTAACATATATATTACCAACCTTGAAAGCATTGTACATCCGCTCCTTCTCCTCGGGACGTAAATCCTGCCATTTTCCAACGAATCGGACATAACACTTCTTTACCGTATCTGTCACAGCTCGCTTTGCCAACCGGTGCGGAATGAACCTACAAAAGACATAAAACCGAAACATGTTAAATAATTAATTAATTAATAATATCAAAACTTAATTAATAAATTAATTTACGGTAAATTACATACCCGCTGGCTTTATCATCAACTCGAAAAATGGGCCGATCCTCGGTTGAGGACGAGTCGGTGCGCGGGTCACCACCAGCACGACCACTCGACCCAGACGGCTGCTGCGTCTTGGGCTGGCCCTCGTTAGAGGAAAAGGCTCGGGGAGGGACGTCCGGATAGTCCTCGAACAGTCTTTCGCCTTCCCCTGCCGCTGGCGACTCCATGAAACTGAGTGGAGGATGGTCGCCTGACGCCGATAGCCCTGGTGTGGGCATAAAACCAGCCCCTGTCGGTGACCCGGACGAATGGGGGGACGTCCTGCCTCCCCTCCCTCGAGCAAGGCGTCGTGAGGGGAAGTAATAATTCACTTGCTTTTTTCCCTTGTCGTCGGCCATTTCTTAACTACACAAATTAAAAAATAATTAATTTACGATATCTACTACTACTACAACTACTAATAATAATATAATAATAAATAATAATAATAAGTAATAACAATAATAATAAGTAATAATAATAAATAACAATAATAATAAGTAATAATAATAATTATAACAGAAATAATATTAATAATAAGTAATAATAATAATAAACATAATAATAACAACACATTAAATAATAATAATAATCATAGCACCTAATAATAAGTAATAAGTAATAATAATAAGTAATAACCATATATAAGTAATATATAATATAATATATAATATAATAATATAATAATATTATAATATAACATATATGTATATAATATAACATATAATACCTACATATTTACAATACAAAACATATATACATACATACAACATACACACACACACACACACACACACACACACACATATATATATATATCACAGGTAAATATATATATACA
Organism: Nissolia schottii; assembly: GCA_003254905.1. NCBI lineage: Eukaryota > Viridiplantae > Streptophyta > Magnoliopsida > Fabales > Fabaceae > Nissolia > Nissolia schottii. The sequence continues at coordinate 9,116 of QANU01053482.1, forward strand.
TACATGATGGAGGTGGCGGATTCGGTGGCGGGAACGGCGGTGTCGGCGTCGGCACGAGGCAGGAGGCAGGACGCAGGAGGAAGCTCGGCTGGTGACGGTGGCGGTGGTACCGGCGGAGGCGGAGGCGCGGCGTCAGTGAGATGAGAGAGAGGGCGAGAGAGATAGCCAGAGAGATAGGAGAGAGGTCGTCGGGAGGATGAGAGATTCTGGTGACTCGTCGTATAAATATCAATCTTATCGTCGGAAATATACAACGATAACTGACTTTAATGACAACTGTTAGGAAAGACACGCCGGTTGAATAACCGAGACACTTACCGTCAGTCCAGACCGACACTAAAATGTATCCGTTAGTATTACCGTTGGCCTAAACCAACAGTAACATATTCATTAATGGAACATGCATCGGTTAATGAACCGATGTCAATACCGGCGTTAGTGACTGACAATAAACCGTCGCTAAAGCGACGATTAGAATTCTGAGGACTTTACTGTTGGCCTAAACCGATGGTAATGTATTCACCAATGAATGGTGGTGAACATGCATCGGTTAATGAACCGAAAAGTTGGTTACTTACCGTCGGAAGTATTCCGATGGTACCACCTCACTATTTTCCGTCAATCCTAACTGACGGTAACTCTTGGTTGAGTTTAGGGTTTTCCCGTCGGCATAGTTCGACGGTAAGGAACACTTAATTTTTGCTAAGCCCTGACGACACTTTAATCGAGTGATTGATAATGGCCAAGACCAACATGGTTGTAATCAAGTTGGGAAAACAATAATATGATAATCCCCAACACCTGATTACAACCACCTTGGCCTTGGCCTTTATCACTCTCCCAATTAACGTGGCGCCAGTAAGCGCAGCAAAAATTAATTAATAATTAAATAATCAGCCAGTTAATGAATGACAAAGTCCAAGATGGTGGTAGTCATCACTATTCCCCCAACGGGACAGCTGATAATTATCATCATCTTGGACTTCGCATCCATTAGATGGCTCAGTTTACGCAACGGCGGCAGACTGATAACCAAATTAAACTAATATCATGTCCACGATGACAAAAGCATCGCACGACGGATAATAAAGGGGAGAATCGATGAGAGAAGAGAAGAGAATAGAAAATATGGTGCAGGCTTAGAAGGATGGGGGGAAGAGTTTTTATACTATTCGGCCAAAGTGTTACCGTCGGATATATCCGACGGTTTGGTTCTCGGAATGACGCGACGATTAATGAGAATGTTGAACGTTTTGAAAACGGCCGAGCGTTGGGAAGAGGCATCGGTTGAATGCCTGAAGCACTTACCGTCGGTTAATACCACCGCAATAACCTCTGATGTCTTTACCGTCGGACATCGCCGACAGTTTTGTTCTCGGAACCGGCGCCGGCGTGACTATTAATGGGAATGTTGAACGGCCGAGCGTTGGGAAGAGGCGTCGGTTGAATGCCTGAAGCACTTACCGTCGGTTAATACCACCGCAATAACCTCTGATATCTTTACCGTCAGACATCGCCGACGGTTTTGTTCTCGGAACCGGCGCCGGCGCGACTATTAATGGGAATGTTGAACGGCCGAGCGTTGGGAAGAGGCGTTGGTTGAATAACCGAGGCACTTACCGTCGGTTAATACCGCCGCTATAATCTGATATATTTACCGTCGTATCGGGCCACCGGTAATGATTACACCATTAAATTATTGAATACACGTGGCTTTTTGTTATTCGTTTTCATTTTTCGTCAGTTATGGCTGACGGAAATGTTGTTCCCCCCATAACCTGCTAAAAAATTACCGTTGGTATTTCCGTCGGGAAGACTATCCCATGGTAATAGCACGCCTGTTTCACCAGTCGATTTCCTTTGACCGGTTACCGTCGGCTATTTTGTTTTTTTCGACGGTATTACCGTCAGTTCACGTCCGACGGTAATGTCTCGACGGTAATAGTCATTTTTGTTGTAGTGGAAAAATTAGAAATGTTATGAGAAAAATATGCTGATAATGATGTGTTAACGATTTTTAGAAATTTTAATGTTAGGAAAATATAACTGTGCTGGTTGGAACTGTGTAGGGAGCCTTAGTAAGCATTAAGAAAGGTTTTAATTTTGACGCTGTGACTTGCGTCCTCTGAGCGGCCCCACAAGCCCGCTGAGCGGTCCCGCGCAAGACAAGTGTACCATCCCACTCTTTTCTTAGTAAAAATCTCCCCGGATAATTGTTCGTAGAGCCCTTTGTATGAGTTAACGTGTGGAAGTCTGTAGGAATTATTCTGTTTAGTTTTGATGAATCCTGATGACACTTAAATGATTCCTTTCGACCTCTAGAGTAGGATGAAAAACCTAAATGGTCGGTAGGGCGAAGTTCGGTTTAGTTTCAAGCGATTTCGCAAACACTAGAACAACTCCGTTTAGCCGGTAGAATTTAACAGAGAGCCCCAAGTCTCTAGAAATCTAACCTGTACCACGGAACAGTTATAAATACCATAGATTAGTCCCAAAATCCCATTAGGAAGACTAAGTGATAGCGGAAATGCAAGCAGAATATTCTTCAGACGGCCGTACGCGAAGCACCGGGACAGCGTACGACAAAAAACGGGACTGGAAAATGGGCCCACGGCCAACCAACCTGCACTCTCTCTCACAGTTTCTCTCTCTAAATATGGACCAAGTAAATGGGTCAAAGTCAAAGATGACTAGGATTTGAGTCATCATCCTTATATTTTATATTTTAATTTCTTTTTCCTTTTTTCTTTTTCAAAAATCATGTGGCCACCATGAGCCAAGAGTTTCGGCCTCCCCCTCTATAAATATCCCTCATTTTCACTTCATTTTCACATATTCTCATCCTTCCCAAAGCTCTGCCGAAAAATCGTCCAGTTCAGAAACCCTGCTGAAACGCTGTTGAAATCAAGAAACTGGTTAAGAAGGCTGAACACTCAGGGAACCTGCATCTTTTCAACCATCTCCAACCCTCTTTAAAGCTCTAAGGAAGTGGGTAAACTTGGCTTGCTTACCTCCTTGGGAGCTTATGTTTGCTTATGTTTGATTCTATGCGATTCTGTGAATTGTTGTGGTATATGTTAGCTATGCTAGGTTTAGGTTGTTTAGATGATTTACATATGTTTTCTAAGATGAAATATGTTGTTTAATGGTTGTTGGAACTTGTGGAAGAACCCCAAGAAATGGCCATGGGAAAGGATGAAAGAGGAAGCAAGAAAAGAAAGAAAGATGTGCAGGTCACACCCAGGGCGCTAAGCGGCCTTATGGACCGCTGAGCGGTACCATGAACCGCTGAACGGGACCATTAACTGCTGAGAGGCTGCGAGCTGAATTGAAAAGTGATTTTAAGATGAAGTTGGTGACGTGGATGGATTCAGGGACCGCTGAGCGGACCCACAAGGGTGCTGAGCGGCCTGAAACCTAGAAGTCCCACGGAGACCTGGACAGGGGTGACGAGGTGCACCGAGAATTCTCGAGGCTGTAAAGTAACCCATGGAACTCTAGGTCGCCGAGCTAACCTAAACAGGAAAAAAGTGCTTATGAAGACTATCTTGGGGCCCATAGTTTCCAACAAGCATTGATTTGACTGAGGTGTGATGTATGTGGAACATTGCATGTAGTATGTATATGATATAATGCATCATGAGGATAGGGTTGTTGTTTAAGTGTTAGGGCAACCTTAGAGAACTAGAGGATAATCACTTAATGGGTAAAGGTCATAATTAAACGCTAGGGAACAAGAGATGTTCTAAGAAGGTTCCGACCACCATGGGTTCGGTGTACCTTAAGACTAGTACATAGTTATATAATAGGAATCCCTCTCTTGGCATGTTTATGGACAAGCCCCTCACCAGTCCCAAAAGGGTGGATTGGTCAATGACAAGAAAAGAAAAGAAAGAATGAAAGAAAGAAATGATAAATGATAAGGGTGACGTCACACCTAATGAGAATGATAATGGTGATGAGTCCACGCTCAGATTGGCTTGGCAGGAGCACCCCTCGCCATCCCACCAGTTAGATGGTTATCTCTATTGATGGGCGATAATGACCCAAGTTGCATTGGTGGTTCGCAACCACCCAGGTGAAAGCGCTGCCTGGTCGTCATCAATAGGGAGCAAAAGCAGGTTGTAACCGGATGGCCACGGTTACTAGGGTGGAAGGACTCGAAATGCAAAGGAATAATGAATGACAAGAAGGACGTTATCCTGGCTCAGCAGTTAGCCAGAAACGTAAGAGAGCCTCAGTTCCCCCATGCATAAGATGCATAATGAATGAATGTGTAATGAATGAATAAGTGATGCATAAGTGTATGATGAATAACATATGTAAGCCAGTTGGTATCTATAGCGGTCTCTACTTTTCTTTGGCTCGATTATGGTCCAGGCCGCTCAAGAGATCTCTAAGTGTCATGCCATTCTACAGTCCCTAGTTTATTTTTAATCTTGCTATTCCTGAAAGGTTTTATCTAAATTACTAAGTGTCAGGGGACATCTAATCTTTGCCCTAGGAGTTAGGGATTGTCTATCAAGCTTATTTAACATTAGTCATACGGTACCTAGAGCGTATATGGGCTTATCTCCGGTAATTGGGTCGGGCCCTCTAGTCATACATACACTTACATACATACACTTATATATATACATATATACAGACATACAATCACAATCCATGCATGAGGGACTTGGGGGTTCTCTTATGCGGCGCCCTAAGGTTGCGTCCTCTTTCGTTACTTTGCTTGTCCATCATTCTCCTTCGTAGTCCGTAGGACCGTCCCCCTTCGACTGTGACCCCCTTACTATTACAATATCATCGGCAAATGGGAATCGCTCTTTACCCCAGTGGTACCTAACCACGACTAATCGCAAACATCTCTCATCGGACGAAGATAGGAGGTGACCATCCAACATGCCAGATGGTGAGGGGCCGCCCTCGCGGCATAACTAGGAATGGACTCGTCTCTTTCTTAACTTTCTCTTTGACTTGATCTTTGCATGCACCTTACCGACGACCTTAACTTTCTTTTCTTTCACGTGAACTTTGCTTCGCTTTCTTTCTTTCTTTCTTGGTGCATCTGGGTTAAAACCCACGTTCAGGCCTATGCCTGCGTTTCTTGATCTTTGGACTGGTTTACCTTACTAAACCGATGGGGGCTTGTCAGGTGTGACGTGCCAAGAGAGAGGATTCCCTATTTCATAACTACGTTCTTTCCTTCTAGGTATACCGAGCCCTCGTCGGCTGGAACCTTCTTACGAAACTTCCTTGTTCCCTAGGGTTCAATTATGATCTTTGGTTAAGCTTAGGTAATAAGTTTCTAGTGATCTAGGGTTATAAAAGCCTAGTGACAACCATGTCCTCATGATGCTTTGAAACAGGAGTAAGAATTCATAATACATGACACCCACCCATACACAACAAGGGGACATAATGTCAGGGCTTTTCAAAATACTGAGTCATTCAAATGACACTCCAAGGGGTCATTCGAATGCCTATAGGGTGACCCTCAGAATTGTTCCTGAAATGAGTCATTCGAATGACCCTGAGTGGATCATTCGAATGACACAGGCGTTGCATTCTCGGTTTCGTGAAAATGAGTGGCTCATTCGAATGACTAGTGCAAGCCATTCGAATAACCCTTAGAAAATTTCTATTTTTAAAGTTTAGGTTTTCATTCGAATGACCCAAGGCCTGGTCATTCGAATGACTCCTTTCTATCTCAGAGTTTAAGGGGCTTTCTTGCGGTTCATTCGAATGATCACCAAGCCCATAATTTTTCTTTAGTTTTCTGAGAACTCTGTGGTTTATTCGAATGACCATGGCTTTGTTCATTCGAATGACCACAGACCTGTGACAGTATTTCTACTTCCTTTTCTCATATCCGTGGCTTTTTCCTCACTTTAACCATTCAGTTTTCACCACAAAACACACCCAACACATACACAGAGAGAAATATTCATGGATGGTTGGTGGGGAAATGTCACCCACTTGAATGATGTGTGGGTGGATGTTGAGGAGAGCTTCTCTCGGAGTGCTTAGAGCTTTCCAAGCCACAGGTTTCTTTCTCCAACGAAGGATTTGAGGATTGTGGTGGTTGTGTACGTGTTGAGAGACTTTGACAGCTTTTAGGGTGATGAGGAAAATGGAAAGAAAGAAGAAGAAGAGACGAAGCTGGAGATGGAAACTGAGAAAGTGGGAGCTCAGGTGAGGTGAGGGAAATGAGAAAAAATTTGAGTTTAAAATGAACTTGGGATGGTGATATGAATGAATAGTGTGTGAGGTAAGGATTTGATGGAGTTGGTGAGGGGGCATGGGCCTTGCCGTGCTGCTGTGGTGGAGCAGGTGAAGGAGCAGATTGGCTCAGAAAATCATGCAATTTCTGGCCATGTTTGCTCGTTAACTGTCCAGTTACGTGTATGTGCACACGTCCTAAAAATTCACGAACGACGGGAAATTTATCTAAACAAAATTCTACATTAAACAGGCATTTAAAATGAGGAATTTAAATCAATATTAGGTACCCATAATTTTCTCTTTGGATCAGAGTGTGATTGATGGGTACCACAAACACTCATTTAAATTCTGGGGAAATCCCGGACGGAGATCCGGTCTGTACCAAGTTTCTACGAGGTCACGGCACCAACATCTTTGACTGATATTTTGGAAAAAAAATAATATTTAATTAAAATTTTCAGTCTTTAATGGTTGGCTCACGATTTATCCGTCGCGCGAAATTTCCTCAGGAAAAAGTGGGATGTTACATTTCACGCCTATGGATAGTATCGTACTTGATAATCCTACTTTGTACAAACATCTTGTTAAGAGCTAAATCTACCTGACTGTTACTCGCCCTGCCATTTCCTACATTGTGTACTTAGTCATTCAGTTCATGACCGCTCCACAATCTACTTATTATGATACAGTTCTCCACATTCCCTGTTATGCCAAAGGAACATTGTTTCATGGGCTCTACTTCTCTGCCCACTCTTTGTTGATCCTTCGAGCATACACTGATACTGATTGGGGCCCATTGATCGATGCTCCACTGTAGACTATTGCATTTACCTTGATGACTCTTTCATATCATGGTGTAGTAAGAAACATACATTGACTGCTCACTCCAATACTGAGGCTGAATATCAGACTCTTGCCGACATCACTTCTAAACTCCTGTGGGTATGTTGCCTCCTTGATGATTTTAGCATCTCCCAATCCTGTAACATCCTGATTTTTTCCCCTTAGAAAGACTTTGCAAAATTCATGAACTCGCCTGATTAAAAGTTTAATAGAGATGATTATCTGGATGGGGAAAATTTTTATAGGATTTATTCCCCTAAAATGCAAGGCAAGATAATGGATTCATGATCTCGCGAAACCCCGCGAGGTCCATACAAATTTTTGGACAGTATGGGAATTCCGTCAGGTGCCAAAGGGATCCATAAAATATACACTTACGGAAAGGAATGTCGGAATACCTTGCTTTGGCACGCTATCCTGACTAGGAAAATTAATAGATCGCGGATATGTGTTCAAAATATTTTTAGGATATTCGTACACAGGCAAATGGGTGCCGAACTCGATCAAACGAGATCGAAAACGGGACCGTGTGCCCTGATATTTCATAAGGCTTAGATATTTTTAGTAAAATAATAATATATAATTAAATAATTAATTAATAATCAGGGGGGCCATGGCTATAAATAGGCCCCCCAACCAGCACAAATTTCTTCACATTTCCTTCAGTTTCTCATATTTCTTGTCCCGTTTGTGCACATCGCGGAAGTGCTGCCAAACTCCAAAAAAATCCTAGGAGCACACCATTGTGACGAGGATTTTCTCCACATCAATCCTTCAAACTCCGAATCTGCATAGGAAATGGGTAGCCCTAAGCCCACTGTCTATGTGGTTATTTATATGTATATTTGCATGTACTTGATTTGGAAAATACTTTGTAGAAAATATAGAGAATAAGTTGTGAAAACGGTTTTTGGTAGTTGCAATGTTGGGAAAACATAGTTGTATCTGTTAGATCACCTGGAAATGAGAAAAAGAGTTACGGAGAGCGAACCTGGGGAAAAATATGAAAAATCTCTCGGTGAACAAAGTTTTAACATTGTCATTCGAATGAATTCCCCCAGAGTCAATCAAATGAAAGACAAATGGAGGGTTCATTCGAGTGAAACCCTAGGCAATTGAATGAAAGATTTCAGGGTTTCATTCGAATGACGAAACCTAGTCATTCGAATGCTCCCTGAAGAACTTGAGTTTTAAACTATTCTATGGGATCCAACAAGTACAAACATGTATGCCATTGTACCTGGAAGCATGCATCATGAGGAATTGGCCGTCGTACGACTTAGGTCGACCGTAGATAACTAGAAGTCATCACCTAACATTTAAAGAAGATTATAATGAATCCTAGGGAACAAAAATATGTTAGGAAGGTTCCGACCACAGAGGGCTCGGAAGACCTTAGCTAAAGTATGTAGTTATATGATTAGGATAATCCCTTTCTCTTGGCACTTCCAACGTACACGCCCCTCACCAATTCATTAAGATGGATTGGTTAAAGACAACACAGGCATAGGTCTGAGATTATGAATGCGGGCATAGGCCCTACCACGATGAAGGCATAGGCCTGAGTAATGAAAGAAGGCATATGCCTTAATGAATGACAGGAATAGGCCTGGTTGATGGATCCATTCAACGAATGAAAGAAAAGTGAGGTCAAGTCACAGGGCTGACCATGGTCGAGTCACATGGCCGACCAACGTGTCCACACCTGATCGAGTCATAGGGCTGATCCTTCGCCATCCCGTAAGGTGGGTGGTATTACCTATCATTGTTCGATGTCTTCCTCCTATGAGCTTTACATGGCTAGCTACCACACCGGTAAAGAGCGCTGCCGAGTCGTCAATGATAAGGGACGCAAGGAGATGGTAGCTGCAGCCACGGTTACCAAGGTGAAAGGACTAAGAAGGACACAGCCACAGGGCGTGTAAAAGAACCCCAGATTCCCCACATGCATGAAATATATGGATGAATGAATGAATGTATGTATGCGATTATGTATGTAAATGACTATGCATTATTTATCGTCAAGGGAACGTCCCGAGACGACTATTATGTTAGCTAGAAGTACCATGAGCGGGCGACTCTATATTGTTGTACTTAAGCGACCTAAGTTAATGAGCACGAAGCCTAGGTAATTTCAAGATTAGAAACCCCAATCACCTAGTAAATTATATAAAGTTGCTTAGGACTAGAATGGCTACAAATAATTAGTAGGGGTATTAGTATGCATGACACCTAGAGATTCCCTGAGCGGCCTGGAGAATAACCGAGGAAAAATGTGGGGCCATGTTAATGTCTTACCCACTGAGAACCTATCGTTCTCACCCCCACTCGTTTATGGCTCCAGGGACTTATGACGACTCCTACTACGCGGATGCTGATGAGCCTTATGAGGAAAGGTGAAGGACCCACTTGATCAGGAGCGGTGCTCCGGCCTAATTGAGAAGTGTTCTCGATAGCCCGGATATTTCAAGAGACATGTAGTGTATTTGGTGAGCTGAATGGATGTACATCCTTGTAATAATTATATGACTGTTTGTAATGTAGGTGATGGAGCACCTAGTTGTTTACTCGACTATGATGAATACTAGACTGTTAATCATTAGGCCACGAGCTCTATCGGTTGTATTTAGTGTCTTTCGCACACACTGATCATACCTTATGCTATGCACTATGAAAAGAAAAGTTTGAAATTGGTCCATATTTTCCGGAATAAGTTATTTCAAAAAGAGTAGTAAGGGACTAGGAGTATTCCCACCAGTAGTAAGCAACCTAGTGAGCATTGCGTATAGCTCGAGCGTATGCAGCTAGCTAGGGGTGTTTCAAATCCTCTCCTACTGATTTATATTGTAATAACCGAAGTCCCATTCAAATTTCTCATAATGATGTCTTTCATGAGCACACTAAACACATTTAGATTAATTGGCACTTTATTCACCAACACATTTTGCATAGTGCTCTTCAGCTCATCTTAATTGAAACTCTTGACTACCTGTTGATTTGTTCACTGAGGCTCACCATCTCAATTGCTTCTACACTTTGGTTTCCAAACATAAGTTGGTTTCGTCAATAGCTACTTGAATTTGAGGGAGGATGTGAAGATATGATATTATATATCTTATTTGATAATAGTGCAATTTGTAAATATACTAATTAATTGAGAATGATTTTATATAGAAATAGATTAAATTTTTTTTATTGTTTGATTTGTTCATCTGCGTATAAAAAGATTCCAAACCTCTTGTAAATGTGAAATATAATACACGACATATGCTATAGTCATTAGCTCCTTAACACTTGTAATACATATAATACACATATTGGCATAAACATCATAGTGATTTTGTACGTACATTCATCCTCTAGGCTCTCCTAGCAGCAAAGTGGTCAACTCACTCAACTAACACTTAGTATAGCCGGCTAGGTCAACGTGACCGACCTGCTCAAACCTCGGTGGGAAAACATAAAACTGTTAATAAATTCAATGTAGCCCATATTGTTACTTTTATTATTTTTTTCTTAGTTCTTTTAGATTTACTAACCATATATGTATATATATATATATATGTATATATACACACACTCAGTCACCTAATTTGACATTCTTTATGGTGTTGTCCTCTATCAGAGCAGTAGTCATACACCAAATGTTTCTTCCTCACGTTTTCATATACTCTTTGTTGTTGTGGGTTTAGTTCCCAATGTTCCTTGTCATTCCACCATAAATAGGGAGAATAGCAGCCGTGTTTGTTTTGTTTTCGGGATTGGCAGCCATGAATATTGAAACCTTGAAATTGAGCCATAAAAGGTGCTTGCTTCCAGTCAATTCTCTTCCCATTAGATGCCCATGGTTCCCCATTCCATATACTAGCCGTAATGTGCATTTTTTGTGAGGGGAAACTCACTCCAATGTTTGACTTGTTCTTGAACACTCTAATTGGCGTATGATCCACATAAAACCTGAGTTAGTGATGAAAAAAATGAAACCATTAATTATTCCAATTCTTCAGTACAAAGAATTAGCATGCATTTTATGACAACTACTTAGTGTTAGCTTAATTTATTCTATTTTTTTAGTTTAAAATTTTGTGAAAGAAATAATGAAATGATAAAAAATAAAAAAACTATCAAATTATTCATTTTTTATTTTAAAAAAAAAATAGATCACCTTCGGAAGCGTGTGGCTCGCGAAATTATTTTTATTCTTGAGAATACTATTCTAAGGAATGTTAGTTCTAGGAAAAGTTTTCCCAAGAATATGGTTTGAATGCATTTGGTTGCAATTGAATTGTTGACAACATTCTAGAGAATATAATATATTTTGCCAAAAATACCCATAACAAAACAATATATGCTGGAGGTATTTCAACTAGGGGTGCACACGGGTTATACCCAACCCGCCGACCCGCTAAATCCGACCCAATCCGACCCGAGCAGGTCGGGTTCGCCGAGTCGACGGGTCGGCGGGTCAGACCCGAATGATCAGCTGAGTTAGACGGGTCGAGTCTCGGATTCGAAATCCTAAACCCGACCCGACCTGCCGACCCGCATATATAACACTTTCAGCCCATTTCTTTCACTCTTCCGTCTTTCTTCGACTCCCCCTTCGCTCGTCCACCACACCACCGACCCCCTTCGCTCGTCCCACTCCCCACCCGCGACCCCATTGTTGCCGTGCGAGTCTGCCACTGCCGACCACGCCGCCGGCCAGAAGCTTCGTCTTGGCCCCCGTCCCATCGTGTCCCCCTCGCGACCCCGCAGCCACCCTGCGACCCCCGCAGCCACCCTGCGACCCCCCCGCAGTCACCCC
>QANU01053482.1:21110-46577 GCA_003254905.1 Nissolia schottii
GGGGGGGTTTGTGGGCTACTATGTGGGCTGCTATTTTTGTTTTGTGTGTGTGTGGGGGTCTGTGGGCTGTGGGGGTCTATGGGCTTGTGTGGGCTGCTGTTTTTTTCTGTTGTGTTGAAAAAATAGGTTTTTAAAATTAAAAAAAAGAGGGCGGGTCACCCGCCGACCCACCAAAACCTACCCGACCCGGGCGGGTGGTGGGTCTGGCAGGTACCCATAAAAAAAATGCATTTTTTTACCCGACCCGACCCGCCCGCAAGAGGTCAGGTCGGGTCTGTGACACGGGCGGGTCCTACCCGACCCGACCCGTGTACACCCCTAATTTCAACATCAACCAGTGGTGGTCTAGCGTTAGCAATGGTGGTTTGACGTCAATCAATCAACGGTGGCTCAGTGCCGATCGGCCGACGGTAGTCGAACATCAACTGACAATGGTCCGACATCAGCGATAGTGGTCCAACAATGGTGACAATGGCTTAACATCGATTGGACGACGGTGGTCCATTGTTGGCCGGTGGTGGTCTTGCGTTGGCCAGTGGTGGTCCGGCGTTAGTCAGTGGTGGTGCGGCGTTTCTCAACGGTTAGTGTCAATCAGTTCAACGTTGATCACGGTGGTTTAGCATTGGGTGGTGATGGTCACCCGCCGATCAATAGAGGTCAACTGCTAGTTGATGGCGGTCGATTGTCGGTAGTAGTTGTCGGTCGTCGGTCGACAGTGGTCGGCCGCCGGTCGACGGTGGTCGACTGTCGGTCAAAGGTTTTCGATCGATGGGCGTCGATGGTTGGTGGTGGTCCAGTCATGATGATGGTTGTCAGTATAAGATTTAAGGGAAATTTAATCTTTTCATATTTCATAACATTCCATTCCCATGGGAACCCAATAATCTGCGGGAAGAGATGAGAATGAAAATTGGATGATTTTCATTCTCAGAAATGCAATATATATATACCTAGGAATGTTTTTATAATCCTGGAACCAAACATGAGAATATTATATTCTCATGGTCACATTCCCATAAATGTGAAAAGATTTCGTGACCCACACGCCTCCAAATCTCATTTTGTGATAAAAAGAGTTAATTTTTTGTCTTGGTAACTGAAATTGTAAGTCCCAGTCATATTGATTAGTGAAATTCAAAAAGAAACTATAAAATTTTTAGTTTTAAGTTAAGTCAATCTTTCAATTTATTATTGTTACCGTATCGTCACATTTTCATTTATTTGGCACACTAAACGAGGTTGTGACAACAACTGGGCAACAACCGAAATTTTGATAAAAATTGGGCTGAAAATGTGATTGTGGCAACACTTAAGTTTGCTAAGCTCAATTTCTACCTCAGCTTAATTTGCAACCACATATGTTCTCATAATCTCAATATTTTGCGATTTCAGGTGTTGCCACATCATTTGTAGCCCAAATGTTGTCACAAACGCATAATATGACAAATCAATAAAAACATGATGAAATACTAATGATAACAAACTGAATGACTAATTTGACTAAAAAACTTACAATTTTAATGATTAGAAAGTCAGATTTTAAAATTCAAAGACCAAAATTACTCGATCTTACAAATTTAGAGAACAAATTAAACATGAATTAACTTGTGATAAACTAAAGTGTAATTAAAGTGTATAATAATAAGGTGATCCAGTTATAATTAAATGATGAAAAGTGTAGCAATTTAAAGTTATGTATTTGTGAAAAATATTTATATACTCAAGGAAGAAGAGGTAATGTCTTCCTCTCCGTGCATTCTGACCACAGAGTACAGTATGAAAGAGAAAGAAAATTAATAAACTATTAAATGTGTGGTTTATATTGTGGGGGGGGGGAGGAAAAGTGAATTTCTTACATGAGGAGGATAGTTCAGCTCTTGTAAATATGAATATATGCGTGTAGCATTGCCATTAATCTTTAGGAAATAATGTAAGTAATTACGTCACTTTGACTCGCGTCTCTTCGTACTTCTATAACTTTTGATTAAAAGCCTAATTTTATTTTAATATTTTAGGATTTTAAAGTTTATTTGAGTTCTTTCAACAACCAAAATATAAAACATTTTGATTGATTAACATGCACATTGAGACACTTTAGTCTCTTAAGTTTGCATATTTAATGATGAAAGTGCTACAGTGACTATTGCCACTCCATTAGGTCTATTATCATTCTCACTTCAATTAATTTTTATATAATCTTCCTTAAATATACTTTTTTCATTTCAGTTATAAGAATAATCTAACATTAATTATTCATTATCAATAAACTATTATCAAAATTATTATGTATATTAAAAAAATCAAATTTTATTCAATGATTAGATATTCAAATATTAATAATTTATTTATTTGATATAATTATTTATATATAATAATTATTTTTTAAGTTTTACGGTACAAAAAATAATCTAAAATAATATTGCACAGCTATACTTTTCAAAAAACAATAAATTAATTAAATAAAAATAAAGTGTACTAATAAATCACAATATATAACTATAAATCTTATTTTTATTGCAATTTTTTTAATTTATGTTTTATAAAAGTATGGTTCGTTGATATATTAAAATTAGTTACTTGCACCATAATGAGCTTTAAAAGGTTATCCTTTATTTCTTCTTCTAGTTTAATTCGTAATAACATGATATTGCTTTTCGGATCATTAAGGTTTTAAAATTCTTAAATCAGTTCCTCATTAAAAGTGAATATCATGGTGTGTGTTTGTTTTTCGTTTTTAGTCCTATAATTGTTACTACAATTTTCTTTCGAGACTGATTAATTAGTCCTCTAATTTTCCATTTTAACATCATTTTAGTTTTATGTTACCGAGCCTTGGATATTAGCCATAATATATCTTTTGTTATTTAAGTAATGATAGTTAGTAGAACGGTGTTGTTATATTTATTGTGTTAATTGTCATATGACAATGTAAGTGATATTATATGGTTGGAGGTATTTTTATGAAAGAGAAAATTTTGTTTTTTTATGGGATGAAAGAAATAATTATTCACACTAAAATAATTAAAATTGTATAAAAGTTGGTAGAAGTAAGAGTGATAATAGATAAAGAGGAGTGACTCCTACATTCTGAATGTGTAAGAAACTTTTAAGTATACTTTCACGTTCTTTGTTTAAGCAGGGAGATTTTGTCTATAATTTTCACCATTAATTGATTATGATGCTGGTCTCACAAGATTTAAAGAATGCTTAGGTACTCAAATGCTGGAGCCCATGCAGGATGCAAGGTAATGAAACACCTAACTACGTACGTGCACCAAAAGCAAAACTTGTTCATATACCTTAGATGTTATCAACCTTTTAAAGTAATATATGTGAGAGAAGCTATGTGTGATGAGGGCATACAACCTTATTTACAAAGGTATGGGCCCACTATAACAGGCTTTGTAACATCTCAATTTTTTCCCTTACAAAGATTTCGCATAATAAATATATATATATATATATAAGTAATATAATTGGGTTATGCGAATCCCAATTTTATCCCCCATAAGTACCAAAGAAGGCAATAGTTTACAATTTTGCGAAAATCCGCAGACACTGGATTTATCGCCTTTTGCCACTGGAAATTAATCACACATCAAAGGTATCTGTAAAGAACACTTGTATGAAAAGAAACTTACAAATACCTTGGATAGACCTAAAATTCCTCACTAGAACCATTAAGAGATCACGATGGTGGGACGATGCACCCGGACAGTGTACGACCAAACACGATCAAACTAGACTAGAAAGTGGGCCCCATGGCTAGGGCAATCTGCCCTCTCTCTCACGGTTTCTCTCTCCTCATGTGGACCAAGTATTTGGTCAAAAAGTCAAAGATGACTAGGCTTTGACTAAGCATAATTATCCAAATCCTATTTTCTTTTTCCTTTTTCTTTCTGTGATAAAAATATGTGGCCAAGAATGACCAAGACCATTCGGCCTTGGAGGCTATAAATAGCCCTCCATGGCTCTTCATTTTCTCACTTTCTCATTTCCTAGTCTCTGCTCAAATTCGTTCCGTTCAGAAACCATGCTGTTACGCTGCCGGAAATCGGAAGACTAGCTAGGAAAGCTACACACTCTTGGAAACCTTGACTCACCTTCCTAACCATCCACAAGACTCTAAGGAAGTGGGTAAACCTAGCTTTCTCACCTCCTTGGTAACTCCTATGTGACTGTGTATGATTATGTGCAACTATCCTGTGTTATGTAATATATGCTACGGTAACGATGTATGGATGATTGTGGTAATCTGACCGCCCACTGTCTACGAGGCTTGTTAGGATGTTTCATAGGTGATTATGACTATTTATATGTTGTTGATTGTTTGTCTGGAAATTGCTGGTGTTCTCTGTGACTCTGTCAGAATTTAGGTATACCTAAGCTTGGAATAGGGATATGACACGTTTTCAATAGGAACTATAGGCTAGGATTTTTATTGTGAAAAACTAATATCATTTTTGGAATCTACACGAAAAATTGAGTAGTGATGTTAAGTTTGGTGATTTTTGGAGGCCCCAACGAATTTCTCAAAAAAATGACATTTTTGGGCGCACAAAGGCAAAACGGGAATTTCAGAAAAATGGGCTGAAAATATGGGTTTGTTTTCCTGAAAAATGGGTTTAGAGCTATCAAAAACCTTCAGGTCAAGCCTTGAGCCCTTCGAGTTTTTGAGAACTAAAATTCCAAAGAAAATCAGGTTTTAAGGGTCAAAAACATCACTTTTGGGAAAAAGGGAAAAATAGTAATTTCGAGATTTTGGGTTCAAAATCTGGGTTTAGAAGTATGAAAAATGAGCTTAGGGATATCCAAAACCTTGGGGTGAGGTCTTGGACCCATTTCGGTTTGTGTTAACTAAATTCTGACAAAAAGCGGACATTTTCAAAAAAGCACCGATACATCGTAGTTTCAGGCCATGATCGTTGTTATACTCTATGTGCTATATTTTATTATGATGCATCATGAGGAAATGGGTTGTCATTAGAATGTTAGGACAACCTTAGACAACTAGGCAAATGATCACATAAAACAAGGAAAGTGCATAATTGAACATAGGGAACCAGTGATGTTCTAAGAAGGTTCCGGCCACAGATGGTCCGATGTACCTTAAAACAAGTACATAGTTATACGATAGGAAGTCCCTCTCTTGTCACGTCCAACGGACAAGACCCTCACCAGTTCAGCAAGATGGATTAGTTATGAACACAGGCATAGGCCTGACCACGATAACACAAACACAGGCCTGACCATGAAGGCATAGGCCTTTTCACGTTGAATACAGGCATAGGCCTGACTTGATAATGGGCCCATAGAATAAAATGAACAAAGTAATGCAAGGTCGAGTCACAGGGCCGATCCCTCGCCATCCCCCCAGTTAATTGGGTGGTTGTGCCTATTGTTGCTCGATGTCTTCCTCCTATAAGCTTGACGTGGCTAGCTACCACACCGGTCAGAGCACTGTCGGGTCATCAACGATAGGAAAAGCAAGTAGGTTGTAACCGTCGGCCATGACTACAAAGGTGGAAGGACTATGTAACAAGAAAGACGTAGCCACAGGGCATGTAAGAGAACCCTAGATCCCCCTCATGGATGAGATATTTGTATGGATGTATGTATGAAAGTATGTATATGTAAGTATGTATGTATGTATATGCACGTATGTGTTGGGCTTGTTGAGTGAAACAGCATCACCAGACTGCCCCACCAAGTACGAGTTACGTGGGTGCGTGATCACAGGACACGATACCCAGACGATCAGGATTAAAAAGCACGAGAACTTATAATTAGGAAAGCAAGATTAGATTTCCCAATCACCTAGTAACGTAGATAAAGCTGCTCAAGACTAGAATGGCTACTAATAATCAATAGGAATTTCAGTATACATGTACACATAGAGATTCCCTGAGCGGCCTGGATCATAACTGAGAAATGAAACGATAGTGACGGATTAGTATTCCCACTAAGAACAAAATGTTCTCACCCCCACTTGTTTATGACTCCAGGAACATATGACGGAACGTACGACGAGGACTGTGTCGAGCCGCATAAGGAGCGGTGAAGGGCTGTGACATGAGGTGGACACCCCAAGAGGACAGGTCAAGCCAGAATTTTGCAAGGGCTAAGTGAGATGTGTTCCAGTTAGCCCTTATGTTTTACAGACATATATTGTACTTTGACGAACTCAATGATTGTATATTACTTATTGTAATAATTATGTGACTTCTTGTAAATATATGTGATGGACCGCATGTTTGCTTACCTATCTGTTGTATGATGTGGAATGGTTACTGTTAAGCAAAGGGCTCTATCGCTGGTATTAAATGCTCTATCCAACGCACGACTCATATCTTATGAAATAAACTATGAAAAGAAAATGTTTAAAATCGGTCCATATTTTCATGAGTAAGTATTTTAAAGGATAATAATGGACTATAAGTATTCCCACCAAGTAATAAACAACCTAGTAGGCATTGTGTACGACTTAAGCGCACGCAGCTAGCTAGAGTGTTTCAGGTTTCATCGTGGACTCCATATTTTTGTAAGTGTAAACATCTAATAATTGTTTAAAATAATTGTCATAATAGTATTACTCATAGAAGTAACACTTTAAATTTGATTGTCTCTAAAAGATATTATAGTTCTTTGTTGGCAGTGAAAAATTCATATATTTTTAAAAAAAAAAATCTTTTCCTGATTCTTTCATTCTAAATTAACCCCACAAGAGAGAAATAGTTTCTTCCTTACACTATTTGATGCTGGTTCCAAAGGATTCCATAGGTATGAAAATGGACCGTCGGATCGAACCAGAGTGTATGCCTTTGTTCTCTTCCTCCTTCATCTCTTGCAAAGACATTGGTTTGTAACGTATGAGGCTCTCCGTTGTTTCCCAAGAACTCAAAGTCAATCTCATCATGGCTTCCTCCCAGATGTTCATAGGCCTTTGAAGTCAGCTACAAATCAATCGGTGAAAGGAAAACTGAATGAAATTAATTTTGTGATGGAAAGCATAACTAGAGTAGCATCCGAAAACCCAAACAAAAGGAGAAAAAAAAAAATTCAGACATAGAAAGCTGTAACAACTCCTCTAGAGTCCTTGTTGGGTATCTTTATTCTCATTTGAAAGAACCCAGATGCATAGTCCAATTTTGATCTGAAGCCAGCCCCTGCATATTAAAATTTCAAAAGTAATGAAAAATTAGAAAATTGAACTATAATATATAACGCCATCAAATTAAAATGACATAAACTGTTTCACAGTACAATTATCTAGCAATTATATGGAAATGGTGAAAATACTTTAGTTATTAGAAACGTCCGTATTCAATCTCACTTCATAAGATAGTATACGTACACCGGTACATTGTTCTTGCATGCATCTATAATTCAAGGTAATGCTACTTGGACAACAAAGTTGATAAAAATACAACATATGAGTGCACATGTAGAGTACATAATTATGCGGGATTCATGTATACTCATCTGTTATATTTTTATACAATATTGTCCATAGTTATCAAAATCGCTTGTTAACTCGTAAAATCGTACGAGTTTACGAGTTTAGGTAGTAAAATCGAGTTAACTCGCATGTAAACTCGTTTCTGAGTAAAACTCGGGTAAACTTGCATAAAATCGAGAGTTTACTGCCGAGTTTACCACACAAGCAGGTTTTTTTTTTTTAAGGAACAAAACAAGTTTGATATTGTTTTGCATATCTATGAGTTTTTAGATTTAGGTCATTTAAGTATTTTAGAGTTATCATTTATAATTGCGCCTACAATCGTGCTCCGTTGTGCTCCTCCATCGTGCTCCGTCGTTGCTTGTGCTCCGTCGCTAATCCATCGTATGTATTTCATCCTTTGCTCAGGGATCTTTCCCACCAGGGTGCGTGACCTCTGCATTGCTATTTGTGCTTTAGTGTTCTAGATTGAAGACATCATCGTCACAAACTCGCTTCTTGTGATGTTCAGTAGTCAATACTATGTATTATGTTATATGTATTATGTATGAATTGAACTTAGAACTCATATATTTCATCTTTATATGTTCTTTGTTATGGAGGTAAATGTATTTGTGAATTTCAAGTTTTATTAAATATATTTTTGTAGCATAATAATATTTTAAAATATTTTTTTAATATTTTTAATAATAGGTAAACTCGTACGAGTTTACGATCCGAGTTTACGAAGACTCCACGAGTTTACTTAAACTCGCGAGTTTGATAACCATGATATTGTCTAATATTATTATTTAAATTTATTATTGAAATAGCGTTACCCATAGTTAAAAAATTACGTATCGTCGTCGCAAACGAAAAGCATTTAAATACACCAAGCCTCGCTGTGTCCAAAAGGATCAGTTTCTTTCTAGGTAATATATAGGGTTGGGAGATATCTTGCTAACACCAGAAAAAAAGCATCATGGAAGCTGTCGACTATAGAAACTACATAAATATATATGCTGTCTTTATATAAAACTACATAAATATATATGCTGTCTTTATATAAAGAAGACGTACTATTCCATGAGACCCGAAGTCGATCCTCGCTACTAATTATACAAACCTGAGGTCTTATCAATGGAGAGTTGAACTTCTGTGCCATGGTGTAGAAAGAAGACGTGAGACTTTCCCCATGTAACCATGTAGTTCTGCTGGAAGCTAACGTCAACAGCTTTGCTAGCACATAGGATGGCGGCTAGTGACACAAAAAGAGGGACAAAGCAGAAACTGCAGAAACAGTGTATTCGGTTATAAATTAACATAAAAAGCGAGTAGAACTTAAGAGACAAAAAGCATCATCGTACTATTCTATATATATATAGAGAGAGAGAGATAGAGTGAGACACACGCACTTCCGTTGATTGTGCAGAGAAGCCATTATTATGTCAACTAAAGTACACAGTACTGCAGTTTGTGCGTCCCTTAAATTTTTTGGGATCAATGTAATTGCATAGCAATGATTGTGGGTTATATATATTAATTGCGTCACAGGACAATGAATCTCAACTGCATTTCCTTGTCAAAGGAAAGATTTTCCGATTCGGTTAACAGATCTTTTCAATAAAGCATGCAGGACGCATGTTGTGGCTCATATAAGCATGTGAATGCCCTATTATTTCCTTCAAGTTGGTCAATTTTCACGTTACTCCTGTGCCTTCTGAAAGGCCCTTCCTTGTTACTATGCACCACCCCTCTAAATTTCAATATCAATCTAGAGGCGGCTGCCGAGTGTTCATGTGCATCCAAGTATATATTATTATATCAATTTCTGTGCCCATTTCTCAATAACGTTGAGTACTATTATTTGTTCGCGTGCTGGTGGACACCACTTTTTATACGTGGCATCTTGTATATATAAAAAGATGCCGAGAACAATAGATTAATAATTGTGACTTTTCACTCCAAGAATGTATAAAATTATCAATGGCCGCAAACCTGGGAAGCTAAGGACACGTTTGGCGCACCCTATAATATAAGACGGAAAAGGATAAGTTAATACAATAAATAATGATTTTATTGGCTATTTGGTGCATCTGCCATATTGTACAAACTTATACATTAAAATGATTAATAATTTATTTCTGATTAGCTTTTGACATGTAAGTCTCTTTTAGTCATTTCATTTTATTTTACTAAGTAAAAATAAATTACACAATAAAATTAAATAATTAATTAAAAATTAAAATAAATAATATTAATGAATAATTCAATATGTAAAATAAATAAAATTAGGGCAAGTAATTAATTAATTAAATTATAATAGTATTTACTAATAAATATATATTTTAAATTAATTATATTTAATATAAAAAATAATTATTAAATAATAAAAGAATTCATTAATTACTACAATAAATTAATTAATACTTAATTTACATATAATTATAGATAATAGTTTTTATAAAAAAAATAGTGACATCTAATACATAAATATTTTAAAATTATATTAAATTTAATTTTTAATAATTAATATAAATTAGGATTAATTATGTTTTTAGTCTCTCAAAAATTACAAATTTTACGTTTACCCCTGAAAAAAATTTGTTAGAAAATAGTTTCTAACAAAATTTTTCTGTATGATTTAGTGTCTGCCGTTAGAATGGGTCGTCAACTACTGACGTGATAGTTAATTTGGTCACGCGGTAGTCATGTGCATTGTCACATGACCAAGTTAACACATGACCAAGTTAACTAACATATCAACAGTTAACAGCTCATCCTAATGATAAGGACTAAATCCTACAAAAAAAATGTTAGTGACTATTTTCTAACAAAAAGATTTTTAGGGGTAAAACACAAAATTTGTAATTTTTGAGTGACTAAAAACATATTTAACCCTATAAATTATTATTTTTATAAATTATAAGTAATAGAAATTAATGAATATTGACAATAAATATTATTATTATTATTAAATTTTTAAATTTATATTTTTATAATTAATAAATTTATTATTTTATAATTATTTTATTTTTTATCAAATATTTTCTTATAATTAAAATTATTTATAGACCGGTAAAGATAATAATATAACATAACACAACATCTTATATACTAACATATCAAACATTGCATAGTATTAAAATGTTATCAAATCTTATACAATCAAGACTTATACTATTAAACCTTATCTTATAAGGTCTACAAAAGAGCCCTAAATTGTGTCTCCGTGCAAACATAAGATAACTTAAAAGGTGGTTACAAATGATCCAACGAAAAAATAAATAGATAAATAAGCTGCTCCAAAAATGTGAGTTTACTCACACAAAAGTCTTTCAATCATCTCATCATATTGATAGGTACTTTCTTTTTTTGTGAATTTAACGGTGTCACTGGGACATGTGGCTAATTCAAAAATTCACTTGGCTTTCGAGATATTTTTTTTCTTTAAATATTGAGATTTTATTACAATAATCGAAATCATTACAACAGGGTACAGAGACCAAAGCAAATTTAAGAGGATATATCCTAGACAGACAGACAAAATCACCACAAAGCTAGGGGGTTACAACATAGGAAGGGACATATTAAGACGCTTATATTCATCTGCAAAAAGAAGACTATTGTACAAAATTTCCTGCAAAGCTACATTCTTATTTTCAAAAATCTTAATATTTCTAGCTAACCATATCGTCCAAACACTACAACAAAAATCTCTATTACCGTCGAGACATTACCGTCGGACGCGAACCGACGGTAATATCGTCGGAAAAAACAAAATAGCCGACGGTAACCGGTCGAAGGAAATGGACCGGTGAAAAAGGCGTGCTATTACCATGGGATAGTCTTCCCGACGGAAATACCGACGGTAATTTTTTAGCGGGGTATGGCGGGAACAACAATTCTGTATGCCAAACCGACGGAAAATGAAAACGAATAGCAAACAGCCACGTGTATTCAATAATTAATGGTGTAATCATTACCGGCGGCCCGATACGACGGTACATATATCAGATTATAGCGGCGGTATTAACCGACAGTAATTGCCTCGGTTATTCAACCGACGCCTCTTCCCAATGCTCGGCCGTTCAACATTCCCATTAATCGTCGCGCTGGCGCCGGTTCCGAGAATAAAACCGTCGGCCATCTCCGGCGGTAAAAAATATCAGAGGTTATAGCGGCGGTATTAACCGACGGTAAGTGCCTCGGGCATTCAACCGACGCCTCTTCCCAACGCTCGGCCGTTTTCAAAATGTTCAACATTCCCATTAATCGTCGCGCCGTTCCGAGAACAAAACCGTCGGATATATCCGACGGTAACACTTTGGTCGAATAGTATAAAAACCCCTCCCCCATCCTTCTAAGCATGCACCATATTTTCTATTCTCTTCTCTTCTCTCATCGATTCTCCCTTTTATTATCCGTCGTACGATGCTTTTGTCGTCGTGGACGTGATATGAGTTTAATTTGGTTATCAATCTGCCGCCGTTGCGTAAACTGAGCCATCTAATGGATGCGAAGTCCAAGATGATGGTAATTATCAGCTGTTCCGTTGGGAGAATAGTGATGACTACCATCATCTTGGACTTTGTCATTCATTAACTGGCTGATTATTTAATTATTATCTAATTTTTGCTGAGCTTATTACTGGCGCCACGTTAATTGGGAGAGTGATAAAGGCCAAGGCCAAGGTGGTGGTAATCAGGTGTTGGGGATTATCATATTATTGTTTTCCCAACTTGATTACAACCATGTTGGCCTTGGCCTTTGTCAATCGCTCAATTAAAGTGTCGCCAGGGCTTAGCAAAAATTAAGTATGCATTACCGTCGGACTATTCTGACGGGAAAACCCTAACCTAAACCCAAATTTACCATCGGTTAGGACAGACGGAAAATACTGAGGTAATACCATCGGAAAACAGCACCGACGGTAATTAAATAATGTGATTTGTCAATTGGCGCCAAAATTATTTGGTTACCGTCGGGGTGTATAGCATACCGACGGTAAATGTTTTAATTAAACGCTCTGTTTTGAAGTGGATGTTTACCGGCGGTTATTTGAAGTTGCTGTCGGTCATGTCCGACGGTAAAAGGTTGGGCAGATTACTTAACCAGCTTTCCTTTCTATTCTCCTCATTTCATCTTCTTTCTCTCCTCCCATCCTCTCTTCTCCACCGCCTTCGCCACTGCCGCGCCCGCGTCCTCGCCACTGCCGCGCCCGTGCCCTCTCCACCGCCATCGCCACTGCCGCGCCTGCGCCCTCTCCACCGCCCTCGCTTCTGCCGCGCCACTGCCCTCGCCATTGGGTTCTTGCCGCGCCAACGCTTCCACTCCGCAACTACAGGTTGACCAGCTTCTCCTACATTATCTGTGCTTTATCTGTTTAACGTGTGTGTGTGTGTCTCCGTGGCTGATAATATGCACGTGTGTTGTGATTTGGGATTGTGTGGGTGTGTTGTGAGGTTTTGTGCTTGTGTGTGTGTTTGTGTGCGTGGCTAGCTGATGTGTGTTGTGTGGGTATGTTTGTGTGCGTGGCTGATGTGTGTTGTGTGGGTGTGTTTGTGTGCGTGGCTGATGTGTGTTGTGTGGGTGTGTTTATGTTCGTGGCTGATGTGTGTTGTGTGGGTATGATGTGTTTGTGTGTTTGTGTATTTGTGTGTGGTTATGTGTGCTTGTGCATTTGTGTATTTGTTTGTGTGTTTGTGTATTTGTGTGTGATTGGAATTGTCTGCCACTAGTTGAGGAATTGGAATTGTTGTGAGGTTGATGATCAAAGGAGATTTGAACTTAAGGTTGTAGGTATATATTTGTGAGCTTAAGTGTATAACTAGTGTAGGTTGTAATTACTTTTTGGTAATACATTGTGAACTTAAGTTTCTATAGCGTAGCTCCCTATGGTTTTGGGCGATCATCCTTCTGCTCCTATTGTCATTGAGAACGACGAACCCGTAACAACCCCACCCGAGTCTGACGAGCCTGACTATGACTCCCCTTTTTGGGATGAGCCTGACTACGACTCCCCTTTCTGGGATGGGGGCGAGGACGAGGACGGGGACGTGAACGTCCACTTGGAGGTGAACGTTGATGGGAACGTGCACGTGGGCGTCAACGTGGATGGGAACGTGCACATGGACGTCAACGTGGGTGGGAACGTGCACGTGAACATACATGTAGATGGGAACGTGTACGTGGACGTGGATATGGATGATTCTGAGGATGACGTAGAGGATGAAGACCCTGTGGATGACAGAATATATTGTACATTAATTTTGAATATATTATGTATATTATTTGCTTCTTTAACTATGTAATGAATCTAAACACGCAAGGATATATATGGGAAGTGCCACTTTGTGAATTTATTTGTTATCTTTGCTAATGGATACATGCATTAATCTGTTGTAACTCTCACGGTGAATGTAATCATATATTACATATTATTTAATTATTTATTTAATTATAAAATTACCATATTATTTACATCAACATTATTACTCAAATAAATAATAATCATTCAAAAATAAAGGTAGTGAAATTTTCTTTTTTAAATATTTGCCAATTACCGTCGGCTATAGCCGACGGTAGAATGGACAACGATTACCGACGACAATGGTAAATACTAACCGACAGAATATTAGCGTCGATTTTTGGTGACGGTAACATTTGAAGAAAATACTATTATTATTAGCACTGGATTATTCCAACGGAAATCCAGCTCAAATTACCTTCGGCTTCCACCTCTGACGTAAAATTGGTTTCCATCGAACCCTTTATCGGCGGCCCGATGACCGACGCTAAATCCGTCGGAAACATAATTTACCGACGGTAACAGGCTCATAACCGACGGAAAATACCAACGGAAATAGTGTAATTTCTTGTAGTGAAATAACAAAAGCAATAAACTCAAGTGAAGGATGAGGAAAGATAGATTTTTATCCACTTCTACAAGATCCATCCATCATTTCCAAATAGGCATTCGGTCTTGGCTTAAGTCAATTCGTGGATAGCCCAATCCATTTCATACTTGAGAACTTCGAGAGTAGTGGACGATGTAGTGATTAATCAACTTAACTCTTGCATAACACATCGGCCATTGAACATCTAGGGAAGGAATTCTCTCCTTCACTGGGATTCCTTCATGTGAGATTTTTCATAGAAACGTCCTATTTTTTTGTGGGACTTTAAGCAACCAAATTGAGTCCCAAAGTGTAACATCCCGAATTTTTCCCTTATGGAGATTTCACTTAAATCCTAATTTTGCTTAATTAAAAGCACATTAGAGGTGATTATTTGGACTGGGAAAATTGTCTAGAAAATTAATTGTTTCCAAACACCAGTCAAATAATTGTTTCTCAATCTCGTAAAGTGCTACGAGCTCTGTTCCAAATTTGGCCGAAAACCAAAATTTCGGTAGGCACCTAAGGTATATGTGAAAATTACCCTCCGGGCAATAAATTCACGAATACCTTAACCTGACACCCCATTATGACCAGGAAAATTAGTAGATCGCGAATATGTGTTTGGAATATTTTTAGGATATCCGTACATGAGCAAAAAATGACCAAATGTGATCAAACATGATCAGAACCGGATGAGGAGCCTATGAACTTATCTTCAACAGAAGATATTTTCCCAAATAATAATATAATATTATAATTAACTAATTAAAATAAATGAAAAAGAAAAGGAAATTAGGAACAGGGGCTTCGGCCCCTTGCTTATAAATAGGCCCCAAAATTTCTTCAGAAGTTGTACCAAAATTTTAAGAAAAGTTACTCTGTCGGTTCCGTTCGTGCACATCGCGGTTACGCTGCCGGACCCAGGAAAAATAGGAGGAGCACACCATCGTGAAGAGAATATTTCCGTCATCACTTCTACCGAGTCAGAAAACGCTTAGGAAGTGGGTAACCCTAGACCCACTGTCTATGTGGCTATTTATGTTATTTTATGTGCTTATATCTGGGAAACTGATTTAGTAGATTTTATGTGAAAAAAACAAAGATCAAGGTGTGAAAATAGTTTTGAGTAATTTTGATGTTAGAAAAATATAATTGTGTTGATTGGAACTGTGTGGGAAGGAAACTTTGAGAAATTTTACGAAACTGACGCTAGAAGGAGATCAAGGACGCATCACGTTGAGTGCATTCCCAGCACCCTGCTGAGCGCTCCACTGAACACACGCTGAGCGGCCTGACCTGAAGAACTCTCATTTTCACACTTCCAAGGCACAAGCTTCATGTTTAGCTTTCCCTACATGTTCCAACTAGTACAGAGACCTAGAAAGTATATGAAAATAACTATTGATTGATTGTACCTATGATAAACTGCATCATGAGGTCTCGGGCGTCATTACGACTTAGGACGACCGTAGATAACTAGAGGTCATCACCTAAGGCTATAAAAAGAGCATAGTTGAACACTAGTGAATCATGATATCTGAAGAAGGTTTTCGGACACGAGGGTCTGGTGTGCCTTAACAGTCAGTATGTAGTTATATGATAGGAATTCCCACTCTTGGTACGTCTACGGACAAGCCCCTCACCAGTCCCGCAAGGTGGATTGGTCAATGATGATAAATGGAAAAAAAAAAGAATGAAATAAAGAAACGATAAATGATGAGGGTGACGTCACACCTAAAAAATGATGATGATGTAACAATGATGATATATGAGTCCACGCCTGGTTGCGTCACAAGGGCCAGCCCCTCGCCATCCCACTAGGTGGATGGTTATCTCTATTGATGGTTGATAGATGGACCCTAGTTATCCATCGGTGGATCGCAACCACTTAGGTTAGAGTGCTGCCTGGTCACCATCAATATGGGAACAGAAGCAGGTTGTAACCGGACGACCATGGTTACATGTGTGAAAGGACTAAAGATGAAAAGAAAGACAAGAAATGACAAGAAGGATGCTACCCCTGTCCATTAGTTAGCCGGAAGCGTAAGAGAACCCCAGTTTCCCTATGCATGAGATACATAATGGATGAGTATGTGATGGATGAATATGTGATGCCTAAGTGTATGATAAATATATGCATGTAAGTCTATATAGTATGTAAGTATCGTCAAAAGAACGCTCGAGACGGCCTATGTATATACGCAAAGGAAGTTAACAAGCACGAGAACTTAGCTAAAGAAAGATTAGATCCCCTGTCACCTAGTAAAGTAGATAAAGCTGCTCAGGATCTAGGCAACAGATAATAATCAGTAGGAGTCTAGTATGCATGAACACGTAGAGATCTCCTGAGTAGCCTGATTCATAAACGAGTTAAAGAAGTAACCCTACGCTAAGGTGCACCACTGAGGACGAATGTTCTCACCCCTACTCGCTCATGCTTCCAGGGGCAGACGAGGGCTACGAGGAGCATTAAAGGATGAGGTACGGGCCGCCGGTAGTGAGAGGTAGAACTTCAAAGCCATGAAGACAAGCTAGGCTAGTTGTACGTTAGATGGACTTTTGTTATGTATGTTGATGACTATGACATGTATATGTAAATTATTATAATACTATGTGGTTTGTTGTACTTATCTGTGATGGACAATGTATTTGTTTATATAACTGATTATCCTAGAAGTGATTAACTGTCGTAAGTCAAGGCTCTATCACTTGTATCATATATCTTATTCACGCGCGGCTAATACTTTACAGATAGCTCGTCAGCAGAACAGTTTTAAAATGGTCCATATTTTCCTTAAACTAGTATTTTCAAGTGATAAACAACCTAGCCAGCGTTGCGTATGACTTAAGCATAGGCAGTTAGCTAGGGGTGTTACACAAAGCTTCTTATAAGAGAGTATAGAGGGACCCTAGTATGCTTGAGTATGGAAAAAAAGTGAAAGCAATTTTATAGCCCGAACTCACCGAATACTCATCATGTTGTTCATATTGCCAAACCAATTTATCATCTTCTTGGTGAATCGGAGTAAAATGGATCTCTTGAGCAACCTCCTCATTTAACGAGGATAGAATGATGTTTAAGTCCCATTTTCCATCTTCTCCAATTAGTTGGCTTAGTAAGTAGAGATTTTGATTATGGCATGCTCTTGGGGAAACAATAATGTACGTAGGGGTAGCTATTGAAAACCATGGATCAGCGGGAATGTTAATGTTGTACCCCCTCCCAACTGCCCACTTTGTACCTTTTTCTATTACTTTCCAACCTTCCAACATGATTCGCCAAGCTCATTCTGGGGTTATGGCCAATACTAGCCAATAAGAAATTTCTCCTATGAAAAACTTGCCTTTAAACACTTTGTAGAACAGTGAGTGACACTTGTGAATTAGCCTCCTATTCTTGGCTCGCTGACTTTGTATTTTGGTCATCCCATCGGAGTCATTTGACTCTAGATTTTTCCTTCCAAAATCTCTCCTCTTTATTATAGGCCTCTGCTAATTCTTCTTTTGCTTGGAGGATTTCATGTCTGCTGACATTATCTGGCATCCTCTTCATATGTTAGAGTTTCTCTATTAGAGAATTTATTTTCTCTCTAGAATTCTACGAAGTCTTGGTTTACCATTTGATAATCACATATCGAAAGTCCTTCAATTTCTTCCACAACTTCTTCATCAGGGTTCCTTCACTAGGTTTATTCCAAGTCTTAGTAACTAACGTCCTAAGATCCTCTTTATCACTAGGTTTATTCCTTTACTAGGTGTATCTTAATATATTTATAATTTAAAATTAAAATACATGGGAGATTTAATTTAAAATAATTAAAAAATTCAAATATAATAAATAACATTTTTCTAATAGATTTTTATTGAAAAAAAGATAAATTTATATACAATAGTAATTTTACAATAACTAATTCACATTTAAGCCACTTGAATTACTCTAATTGTAATAAGTTTAGATAGTATGTCCTAGGTTTAAACCTCATTGCAGTCACTGTAATGTAATTTGTGAAAGTCCCATTTACTTCTTCCATTTTTTTTACTTATCCACTTTTCTATTTTGGTATTTCCACAATTACTTGTTCACTTTCTAAATTTATACCACATTAACTATTTTATTTCTTATTATATCCCTTTTAAATAAACACTCTCTCTCTTATGTTTATACCCTACTAATTACCCTAAGTACCTTCATTATCTCTATATTAAATAAATAAAGACAAATGTGTAAAGTACTATTAATTTTTCTTTACTTTCATGTTTTTTAATTATTTTCTTAATACTAAGTATAAAACAAAGTGTACAAAGAAAAATTAGAGGGAGCAATAAATTTCTCTTAGAAATAGTATATAATATTTTGTATAGTTTAATAATATTGTATGTTTCCCAGGCTTGTGCATTAGATTTCTACCACTAATTTTAAATTAAATACTTCTAAGTTATTAAAACTAATAATAAAAGTCTATTTTTAATAAGTTGGTGATACTCATACCCAGTCTTTTTATCCCAACCCTTTACCATTAGTCCAATATTAATGGTTTAAAGTGTTTCCCGGAACATAAACCAAATTTACTCCATTCAATGTAACAATTTTTTTCTCCCTCTCTCTCTCTCTCTTTAATGTTTGGACCATTAACTCATTCAAATCTTCCATTTCTCTCGC
This sequence comes from Nissolia schottii, assembly GCA_003254905.1. Lineage (NCBI taxonomy): Eukaryota > Viridiplantae > Streptophyta > Magnoliopsida > Fabales > Fabaceae > Nissolia > Nissolia schottii. The sequence continues at coordinate 40,111 of QANU01053482.1, forward strand.
GTGGGTTTGCAAAGTCTACGAATTTTAGGAGAAAATCTCCACCTATGTCGAAAGAGGGAAAGAGAGAGGAGAGAATTCTGCGAAATAAGGCAACAAATATTTCTTTTCCTGGGACAACCCCATTACATTCCCAACAAATATGTCTAATTTTTTTTACTCCGATGTCTCAATTTTCTTAAAACGGAAGGTCGCCGGTAAAGAAAGCTTTATGATCAAATGTCAGCTTCGGATAGCAGGCGAGAATCGCTAGCCGGCTTGACCCTTGACGACATCTTAGGCAAACAGAAGAGAGCTGAAACCGCGCATCAAATCAAACAATTCATCCCAAAGAGCCGAACCCTCCTTGATATCATCAGAGACGACGAGACCAACAAGAAGGACCGCAGGTAACCGTCGCCAATCATTCTTTTTTAGGTTGTCTATCCGGTATACAAGGCTTAATCTTGATAAATCCTGGTTGACTCGAGACCTTACTTAAGTGATACCAAGCCGCTTACCACTTAGACCCGTTGGTTACCGTTGCCAATCATTCTACACATGTTCTCACGCGACAAAAAAAATATCCATTTCCTAATTTATCAAATATTTGATTCGCTAGGTCTTGGAAAGCCTTCAAGGACAAGATTCGGCTCAAGCGCGCCGGCTCAGCTTGGACATCGTCGATTCACATTCCAACTTCGGACATCCCCGTCCCTCACCCAAACAGCAGAACTTTCACCCAACTCGGTCGTCAAAACTCGGTCCGATTCCAGACTCAATCCAACTCGGACGCGTCGACTCACAACATGGACGCTCACCTGCCGCAAGACCCCATCGACTGCTCCAGCTCTCCGACGCCGGCGCTGCCCACCAGGGCCCAGTTCTCCCGCAAGAGCTCAACCCGGTTCGGCTCCCCGGGCGACGCCTTCACCGCCGGCGACCCCACCGAGCCCGGCGGCGGCGGCCTCCGGCCACAGCTATCGAGGCGGAACTCCACCAACGTTAATTCGGAGCCGTACCGGCGGGGGCGCGTGGTGACTTTCCGGGACAGCTTTGACGACGACGAGCCGGAGGACGACGACGGCGGCAGGTCGGACTCTGGGAGGGCGCTGTCGGCGAGAGAGGCAGTGGCGGCGCAGGAGGCGGCGGAGGCAGCGGCCGCCGTGGACGATGAGGAGGAGGCTGCCGGGCAGCCGATGACGATGTCGCTGATGGACCTGCTGGAGGAGACTGACAGGGAGATGGGGCTGGAAGGGTCGAGGTACATACTGAGTGATGACGACGAGTTTGACGACGAGGAGGAAGAGGACGAAGGTGAAGAAGGTGAGGATGGTGGAGGTTATGGCATGGAGTTCACTTGCAGTGTCTGCATGGTGAAGCATAAGGCCAATGCTATCAGCACTTGTGGCCACAGTTACTGCAGGATGTGCTCCAGGGAGCTTATGGTCAACAAGGGCAACTGCCCACTCTGCAACAAATTCATTTCAGAGATTCTTGATATTTTCTAATTTTGTTATTGTTTCATTATTATATTTTGGTTTGTTTGTCCCTTGTGAGTTAGTGCTTTTGAGTTGCGGAAGTATCTGAAGATTGTGGATGATCTTACCGTTTTCTTTCCATGAATAGAGATTACATTTTTCAAAAGGTTGTTTAAGGCTCGTACGGCCAATAAGTTTTTCAAAAATACTACTTTTGCGTACGTCAAAAAGTTGACTCCCTTCGTTGACCTGAGTATATAAACAAACATTATAAAATAAATAAACAAACATTACAATAGAAAAATAAATATTGTCATTAAACATTTGTATGTAAACAAATACACATGTATTTAATATTACTCGTTTATTTGTTTGATAATGTTTGTTTCTCTATTTTGTAATGATTATTTCTTTACGTAATGTACACAAGATATTAATTTTTGTGGTGTACAAAAAGCACAACCGTAAACTTTTTTCCTATCTTATGGTTTGCTTGTGTGATAATAGATAAGATTGCATACATCTACATTCGTCAAACTCCATTAAAATTTAAGAAGGCGTTTGGTAGACGAAATATGTTTTATGCTTAATATTAGTCCTGGATATCATATTTTCTAGGAATAACAGAATGAAATTTTGGAAACGTTTGGTATATGGACTTAATTTTTCTCTGGGAATACTTTGCAAGAAAAATATTTGTTGGAAGAACAATTTGCAAAATTTTTTTTTAAAAAAATATTATTTAAAAAAGATAAAGTAATAATTTTATATTATACCGACGCTACAAATTTTTAGAAACCTCTAAAACTTTAGCTCGTTAGGTTGAGCGTTTTGACTTAGTTTATGGTTTTGGTCTGAGTCGGTCAGCGAGCCCAACCAAAATTGGACGATGGATCTAATAATTTTATGAAAATTATTGTTTAAAAATATGAGCAGTTTAAACTTTTCAATATTTCATAACATTCTCTATAGAGCAGAGAGGCACATACTCATAAATAAACATGTTTGCTTTAATTTATAAACACTCAAGACTGCAATTTTACAATTTATTAGACACAAGACCCTAATTTTATTTTACTTGAACTCTCACTCACTGTGCACTATCACGTAGTGCACTCTATGTGCTCACCACACTAACTCACTTGTATATTTATGCACACAACTCACTTAATTTTCTTGTTCTCTATGAGAGCCCTCACCAAGCTTACTTGAGCTTTTCACTCTCAGCACTTGCCTTGTACTATGTAACACCCTAGCTAACTGTTTACGCGTACGTCGCAAATAATGCTCAGTAGGTTGTTATCTGCTTTGGTTGGGTTACCTTTAGCCTCTAATTTTACCCTTGAAAATAGTTCTTACTTGAAAATATGGACCGTTTTGAAAACTTTTCCTTTGCATTGCTAACTTATAAACTATGAGCCATGCGTAGTGAAAAGAACATATGTATACAAATGATAGAAGCCCGAAGGATTTAAATGATAATTAATACAACACCTATTATATATATACAATTACCAGTACAAAGGCCAACACATAGTCATACATTTGCTTACTAATACATACTACACAGAATTCACATAGGAGTCAATGACCTATTTAGACCAGATACAAAACAGGTATTTCTCTACTGCTTACGTAAATGTCTTGCTGTCCCTTTGAAGTCGTTCTGTTGTAGACCGTCCACCACTTCACCATGCGTCTTTATCATCAATGAACTTTGGGTATGCACCTGGAACCATAGACGGGTGGGGATGAGAACATTGCGTTCTCAGTGGGAACCCTTGGGGACGTAACTAATTATTTGCGCTCCAATTTAGGATTCCGCCGCTCAGGGATCTCTAGGTGTCACAATTATACTACCGTCCTACTTATTATTATCTGTTCTAGTCCTGAGCAGCCTTCCTACCTTACTAGGTGATCGAGGGAATCTAATCTTGCTTTACCTAATTATAGGTTCTCGCGCTTTCTATCCCTAGTCGTCGGGGTATCGTGTCCTCTGATCACATACCCACGCGCCTATACTTTGTGGGGCAATCTCGTGATACTATGTCACTCGATATGTCCCAACCCAAATATACATACACATACATATTCACATACACAACCATCCATCACATAACTTGAAACACCCTAGCTAACTGTTTACCCGTACGCAATAAACAATGGTCACTAGGTTGTTTTGTACCTGGTCGGAATACCATAGTCCATTGTTATCTTTCGAAAATAGTTGCTTAAGAAAATAGGGACCAGTTTTGAACTTTTCATTTGTATTGAATAATTACTAAGATAGAGTCATGCGTCAGAAAGAACAATATAACAAAGCGTACAACAGTATAATAATAAAATATCCAATATACAACCATTGGTCCACCATAGCAGTCACATAGTTGTAAACCTGCTTTTGGAATATATGTTATTCCCACCATAATAGTGCCCTCTTTTGACACTAGTATGACGGAATAACCTCGTACCTCCAGGTGGTCCTTTGTTGACCCCTGCGGTGGGCTTCCACCTGCCGTGTGCCCCCTCGAGACCCCTCGGCAGTGGGCGGATATTGTACCCCCACCTTAGCTTGCCCCCTTTCGACAATGCAAAGGCGTGGTAACCGCACACCTTCAGGTATGCCATATCGACACCACCTGTGGCGGGCTTCCACATTCAGGATGCTTCTTTGACCTCCTGAAGTGGGATCATGGTTTGGCTCTGGTGATCACGGCCTTTTCAGCATTTGGCATTTAGCCTTTTTAGCATTTTTCAGCACTTCTTGCTTTTTCTGTACCTGCAGCATGTTATGACTTATTTCCTATGGTTCATTTCAGAATCTTTACTTATCTCATGGTTATTTCTAATCCTTTAACTGTCCTTATCAAATGCATGAATACACATACTTCACATTTTTCAGTTACAAATCATAGTTATAACATGGAGTGTTAGATTATGTGCCTCAAGAAGGTCTCTCTAAGACATTCTGGTCTCAGGCCGCTCAGCGGTACCCTAGGGCCCCCTCAACACTCTCTACGTAACCCTCTCAGTAACTTCAAGGAACCTCCGCAGAACCCACTCAGAAACTATCCAGGGAACCTCCGCGGAACCCACTTAGAAACTCAGGTGCCCGATCAACCACTTTCTAGACTCCTCCCAGTTAATCTCCGTAGAACTACTCAGCACCATCCCAGGTGCCCGCTCAAAAATTCTCGACTCCTCTCAGTCACTCTCTGCAGACCACTCAGCACCATTTCAGGCGCCACTCAACAATTCTCGACTCCTCTCAGTCACTCTCCGCGGACCACTCAGCATCATTTTAGGCGCCACTCAACAACTCTACAGACTCCTCTCAATCACTTTCCTCTACAGACTCCTCTCAATCACTCTCCGCGGACTACTCGGCAAGTCCAAGCGCCACTCAACCACTTAGACTCCTCTTTCTTTCGCTTTTCTCCCATGGATCCGTCTTGAGCTTTTACACATATTCCACACATAATAAACCTATCTAGTCCAGGTCACAAGACCCTTCAGAATCATCTTCCTACCCTAACATAGTTTCTAACATACATAATCATATATTCAAAGAATCACACACACACACACATATAATCACATAACTAATCATCCACCATCAAAGAGGTGAAGAACTAGAGTTACTGATGAAAGCTTTTTACCGCAATAGGTTTGTACTCTCGTTAATTTAAAATATCCTTTTTAAAGCTTTCAGATCCTTGAAGGATCCAATTGCAGTAAAGTCGGGTATTATCGTATCCACAGAGATTGTGATTGAAACGACGATCTTTGATTGATACTATGTTAAGCTCGTAAAAAGTGATTGGTTTGTTTAAGTAAATTTAGTAAAGAAACGATAAAATAAAATATAAGACAATTAATGAACTTAAGTTTAGGCAGGTAAGAAATATGTTGGGATTTGAATTGTAATATTACTTTTGATGTAACCAATAACTCAGTTAATATGATCTATGAGTTCATGTGATTTTTCCACCACCAGTTCTTAACTTAATCATCTTTCTCAAGCATGTTAAGTTCACAAGTTCTTTTATTTAAGTTGTCAATGTCTTGCACAAACTCAACAAAATACCTTGATGTTTAAGCGGGTGTTAATGCGATTAGTTCTTAGTTCCCAGTTACGGCGATTAAGAACTAAATGAATTGATCTAGGTCAAGTTCAAATAGTTGTAGCTTTCGTTCACAATATCTAAACGTTTGAATCAAACTTAAAGCATAGCAAGATTGAATTTAACTTGGTTTGTAACTTACTTAGAATAGCTTTCACTCAAACAAGTAAGTCTCAAGTTAAGAATCAAAATACCAAACATAAGTTAGCATTAGGTACAAGATCAATCATAAAAACCATAGAACTACATAGAATCATATTAATGAATTAAGACGGATATATAAAAGCAATACAACGCATCAAATCCCAACAAAGAAAGGAGTTAGCTATCCATTGTCATGGATAGGTACAACTTACAAGGGTTTAAAGCAATGGTTGGTTGAGAAGAGAGGTGAAATGCTTCCACACGTCCACCACGGTTCACAACCGTTTTACAATCCGGCAGCACTTCCGTTAAGGAAAGCTTCTAAACCCTAATTTCCTACCTAACCCTAGCTTAGGAAAGTATGGAATATGAGTGGGATGATGAAGGAGGAAGGAAGGAATGAGTGATGCCCCAAATGCCTCGGCCTCCCCTCTATTTATAGGGAAAATTTGAGCAGACGGCTCAGCGGGTTGGTACCGCCGCTGAGCGGTTTAGTATTGGGCAGACCGCTCAGCGGGTTGGTACCACCGCTGAGCGGTTCGGTAAAACTTGGCGGCTCATACGCGGCTTCATTAATGACGGTGGCGGCTTGGGTTGGCGCCAGGCTGGCGCATTTAATGCGCGGTCAAAGGCGGTTGTTGACATCAAACCGCTGAGCGCTTAAGCTTTCCAGCTGAGCAGTTTGTGCTTAATCCGCTGAGCGCTCGTGTCCATCCGCTGAGCGTTTACTGGTCAAGCCGCT
>QANU01053549.1:1260-30680 GCA_003254905.1 Nissolia schottii
AAAAAAAAAAAAAAAAGATGCATCCTGAGGTCCCTAACATTTCAACTATATTCGTTGGCAGACAAGAACATGCAGCAATTAAGTTGGATGGATGATCGTGAATTGAAATTCTTTAATGAATTGGAGTTCCTTAAAACAGTGTGGTCTCACATTACACGATTGGAATACAAAGTGACTTCAGAATTGATACATCTAACCTCGCCAGTGTTATTCGACGCAGTAAAGTCGGGAAAAGTTGATGTTGTGAAATTTTTTCTTTCAACTAATAAAGATCTATTGTTACTAAAGGACACCATTGGGCGGGTTCCACTGCACGTTGCTGTAAAATACCGACAACAAAGCATTGTGAACTTCATACTTCAACAGAGGACAGTGATCGATCAAATAATATGGGCAGTGGACAATGATGGCAACAACATCTTACACTTTGCTGCATCATATGATCGGGCAGATGAAGCATCCTCAAGATTGAACGCAAAAATGCAAGGAGAGCTGGCGTGGTTCAAGGTGAATCAATCTGTTTTGTCATTCCTATTCAATTATTTAGGGTGAATTCTAGGATATCTCTATAAAAATGAAAGTATGATATCTCTTTTTGTTTAATAGAGAATGTTTTAGTTGATCTTTAAACTTTTTATTGATGTTCACGTTAGTTGTTCAATTAAAGAAACACATAATTGACCTCTGACTGTCTGCAATTGATCCCTGAACATTTCAAACATTTTTCTTATTAGTCTTTGAATATTTTAGAGATGACTAACGATGGTAATATTTAAAAGTTCAAGGATCAATTAGAGACTCTGTCTTTCTTTAGAGATTAATGTGGCATCGGTGAAAAATTTACAAACCAACTAAAGCATTTCCCATTTTTTAAATCAATCAAATGAAGTACTTAAAAAAAATTGAATTCATCTATTTATCTACTAGTTAAGTACTATTAGGAGCTTTATATTTTGATATAGTTATTTTTTATTTATCTTAATTTGACCTCAAATCTCATTTTAATTTTTTTTATTCTCAAAAATAAATTTTTTAATATGCAGATACTAGATTATAAAAGATTTAGAGATTTGCGGACCATTTGATCTTATGATACACCTCTATACAAATATTGTATTGAAAAGTATTAATTTATCATATTAGATCGTATAATCTATTAATATGTAATCTTAGATCATGAAATAATAATAAAATTTAATGAATTTAATTATAAAAATTATTAAAAATGGATAAGTGAGAAACCACCATTAAAAATATTGTTAATGCACTATAGGAAATGGAGAAGAGAGTTCCTCCCCAGTTAATTAGAATGAGAAACAGCCAAGACGAGACCCCAAGAGATAAATTTGAAGCTGATCATGAAGGGTTATCTAATAAAGTGAAAGAGGAAGCCAGAGTAATAGCCAACTCCGGCATGGTTGTGGCAGCGCTTATCGCTGCCATAGCGTTTGCTGCCGCTCTCACTGTTCCTGGCGACAAGAACAACGCGTGGTTTGTTGTCTTCATCTTGACAAACGCACTTGCACTCTTCACCTCTTCTGCGTCCATAATATCCTTCTTGTCAATCTTCACTTCATTATCAAATTTCATTTCATCGTGGCTCACACACAAAGAAATCTTCAACATCTCGCGGCGCCTGATCGTTCTCGGGCTTGGGTTACTCTTTATCTCTGTGTTCGCTATGGTGATAGCTTTTGTTGCGGCCTCCTTTTTGATCTTTGGTCACATGTTCAAGTGGGTTGCTTATGTTGTGGCTTCCATGGGAGTTCTGCCAACACTTTTGCTTCTTGTTATTCAGTACAACTATGTTATTGGCTTACTTGACAAACTCCTCCGGTCTATACTTGGAAGAAATGGAGGCATATATATAGAATGATCATTTGTCTCCAATCTCTCATATCACCAACTGCTGAAGACACTTTTGTTTGTTTCAGAAATGGGGAGTGTCCACACAACATGTACTTTACCCAATTGTGTTTTGCAATTTATAACTAGCAGTAAAACAATGCCTGAATATTTGATGAGAGTGTTGCATGTATATGTATTATTTCTATTTTAGTGAAATACAAAAGATATAGGAATTTTGTGTCCTAATATCTCTGTCCCTCTAAACAAACGCTGCCTATGTTATGATGAGATTAGGTGAGACTCATTATGTTATCAAGATGCTGAATGCTAGCTGATACCTGCAATACATACGTAAATTGTAGTTTTTGGTGCTTCAAAAATTGTTGTTTTCAGGCTTAAATTCAACTTAAATACGTAATATATGGATTAATGTGAGATATTGAAGCTTAATAAATATCTTTCACAGATAATTGGTCACTAGAATCTTGTTTTGTCAATGAAAGGAGAATTATGTAGCCCAAATCTTGTTTTGTCACAAGATTAATTGCAGGAAAGGAAGAAGCAATATCAGACAAGGCTATTGAGATTCTCAGATCATCAAATGATACTCCACATTATAAAATTCGAGTCGATGATCTCCCATATGATACGAGGCATTTGCGTAAGTAATTATTTGAAACTATTTTGTTTGACTTGCTCTTGAGGGTGCACTTTAGAAATTTCTTGAGGAGAAATTATAACTAATGATGAAATGCCATTACCATCACATTATTAGATAAATTATTATAATCCAGCTAAATGCTCTTATAAACATGCAATAATTTCTATTTCAATTAAGAATGTCAAATTTAAAAGCTTATATAATGAGTATTGTTTTCTTACATAGCTTCCTAAGATTTTTTTTTAGGGATTAAAAAAATTCTCAAATCATCCATCGATAAGGAGCAGCAAGATTACTATGGGAGAACAAGAACAGCAAACAGCACAAAAAAAACAGCAGAAACAGCAAAAACAGAGTACCAAAACAGCCTAACTAGCACAAACATTGTACCAGACTAGAAAAAAAAAGAAAAAAGAACACATAATTAAATTCTAGGAGCCAGTAGTATCCTCCCAGATGAAACATAGCTTCTTAAGATGAAACAAATTCTTACAAATACTAATAGGATAAAGAAAGCAAGGCTTGCAATTAGCCTGCTATTCTGTTATTTTCTGCTGATGAAGCTAACTGTCTCAGTTGCTTCCTTTATCACGTTTTCTATTTTTGTTTCTCTCACAACAGCTTGTAAGTACCGTTTCTTGTTAAGCGAACTGTAGTAGTGTTATAGTGCTGCCATATCAAGTGAGGTGTATGGTGATCCATCACCTTCCTATATAAACTTGTTAGCTGAACATTCAACAGCAATGAGAATTCAATACATTCTGAAAACCATAGCTTGGTTTTTGCTTCCACTTAAGATGGTATCAGAGCTCTGATCCTCAGGGCTTTGCTGCACAATCAACCATGGTCCGTGCTCAAGCAAACAAAGGAAACGGCACTGCAGGAAGCTCAATGGGAGAAGCTTCAGCATGCGTCAATGGTGATCCACTGTTGAATCCGAATAGCCCCTACTACTTGCATCCAAGCTAGAATCCCTCTCTGGTCATAGTTCCTGCGCTTCTCACTAGCTCCAACTATCATCGATGGAGCAGGTCAATGAGGCGAGCAATGATAGTTGTTGATGACAGTTAGAAATGAATAATCTCATGTAGATTGCATGTGATCTTGTGATGTGAACATTTTCACCATGCATTAATCAAATTATTTTGAAAGGATAAAAAGGAAAAAATTCAATGTTAAAGATGTATTGCTATCATGAAGACAGTTTGTTTCATATGATGAGGGTGTCCACACAACATGTGCACATACTCAATTGTGTTATTCAATTTATAGTTTATTAAGGATGCAGTAAACAGAATCAGAGAAAACAGAGAAAGAGTGGAGAAATTGGAGTAAATGAAATTGCTTAGCTTTACACTCAAGCAATCAAGTCTTTATATACAACTATAGAGAAGTCTAGAAGTTCTAACTAATTAACAAAAATAACTAACTTAACCACCCTGTATATCACATGGTTTATAATTAACTTGCTTTACAAGTAATTAAATATAATATAGTCTGTGAAAGAGAAATGTTATTTTATGTGACCATTGTACAACCACCTTGTACCAATACATATAAAATACACTAACTTTGGGCCCCACTCACAATTAAATTAAAATATTACACACTAGTCCACTACTCTCACATCACGCGCATGCCCCAAATGCATTCCGCTCTCTATTCCGTCTCTCTCGTCTCATTCCGTCTCTCTCATTCCGTTCTGATCTCTCTAATGTTGTTCCGTCTCTCTCGCTCACTATCTCTATCGCGTTGACTGTAGATGACGATTATGACTACAATGAGACTGAAAGAAGACGCAGACGCGTTCTCTTTATCTCATTCAAGTTTTCTGACGCAAAATAAGGATCACAACACACAAGGTACGATTTTCATGATTTGATTTTTTTTTTTTCATTGACAAAGAATACACAAACTAATTCTCTCATAAAGGTTTAGTTTTTTACTGAGAATATGGATTAACGGCACAAACGATAACTATTTGTTTGATTTTCTTTTATATTATTTGTTTTTGTGTTTTCATAAGTTTGTTTTCTTGTTCATTAGGTTCCTTTCTATAATTGACATTGTTTCAGGTCAAAATATAAATCATGTTTTTTGTTTTGTTTTTTATAATGTAAATTCTCATAAACCATACCTTCGAAAAACGCGCTCTATCCCTAATGCAGGTGAGTTGACGACACAAATTAATAACAACGTGAAAGGTATGTTTTTATTTAGAATATGGATTGATGACACAAAACGGTAACTATTTGTTTGTTTTTATCTTTTATATTGCTTGTTTTTTATGTTTTAAAAAGTTTGTTTCTTTGTTCATTATTGTTTGTTTTTATGTTTTAAAAAGTTTGATTCATTGTTTTTTGTTCATTATGTTTGTTTTTATAATTGACATTGTTTCAAGTCAAAATAAAAATCTTGTTTATAATGTTTTTTATAGCGTAAATTCTCAGAAACCATACATTCGAAAAACAAGCTATATCTCTCTTGCAAGTTAGTTGACGGCACTGTAACAACAAGTAGGGGCAAAGAAGGAATAGAAGAAAAGGGTAGTGGGGGAACGATTAAGCAACCTAAAAATGTGGGGGAAAAGCAGAGTGAGCAAGCGGTGAGAAGGAGCGAGAGGAGGAGGCTACCAGCTACAAAATGGGAGGATTTCATTATTGGAAAGACTATGAGACTAGTGAGTTATTCTTCCTGTATGTGCCTTACTCTTCTCATCCCCAATATTGCTACTGAGCACTTATTTCCATTTCAGGTGAGTGAGAGCTCTAGTCCGTGACCACCACAGCGCAACCTCCATTGACAGTCCTTTATCCCTAACGGGTGAGCTCGTTATGGAGGCTGCCATTGAAGGTGATCGGGTTTTGAGAACTCTGTGCTACTTGCTATCCCGTTCTGCTTTTGCTCTGTTATTGGGTTTGTTACTGTACATTGAAGTTCAACTTCAGCTTTTCCTAATTGTAATCCCTGCTCACTGAACCTAGAGTACACACCAAATTCGATTTTATTCTCTGCTCACCTAGAGTACACACCAAATTCCCTTCTATTACCGTTACATTTGGTGCTCTCGTTGACGCCATGGCTCCGGAGAAGAATGACACCAAACGTATTATGGAACTTCTTGAAGAAGCAGCTAAAGCCAGAGAACAACAAGACGCACGAATTGCTATGCTCGAAACCACACTCCAGACCTACCTTAACCACACAACCACCTCCGATACCCATGGCAGTCCGAGTTCGCCCCCCATAACCACGTCAATCAGCAACGCCAACCGTTCTCACTTCGTGGCGTTATGTTAGACTTTCCCAAATTTGATGGCTCTAATGTCTTGGATTGGATCTTCAAGGCCAATCAATTCTTTGAGTACTACCACACGGAGGATGAGGATCGTGTCACAATTGCTTCTGTGCACATGGAGAAGGATGCACTCCCATGGTTTCAAATGATGCAACGTTCGTACCCCTTTCACTCCTGGCAAGAACTCACTCGAGCATTAGAGATTGAGTTTGGCCCATCCCCATTCGAAGCAACTCGAGGTCACTTATTCAAGCTGCTGCAACGCACTTCTGTGAATGATTACTACACTGCTTTTATGTCTTTAGCAAACAATGTTTATGGCATAAGCCCAGATGCCTTACTCGATTGCTTTGTCAGTGGATTAAAGGAGGACGTAAGACGCGATGTCATTGCTCAATGCCCTGACACTTTGCTCCGAGCAGTGGCATTAGCAAGGCTCTATGAGGAACGATCTCAGCATGCTCCACGAGTAGTCCAGGGCCAAGGCAGGAACCACGCGTGGAACCCATACCATGCCAATCCACCAAAGTTTCAGCCTAGAACCAACATGGCCCCACTATTACCAACTCCAGAACAGATGCAGGATAGGGGAAGATTCAAGCAGCCTCAAATTAAGAAGTTAGGCCCAGCTGAAATCCAATATCATTAAGAAGTTTGTGTTTTACTTGTGATGACAAATATTCATTCAACCACAAATGTCCCAATCGCCATTTCATGATCCAACAAGTTGAGGAGGAACAAGACAAGGAGCCCAAAATGGAACTCGAAGCCCTGCAATTGGATTCAGTACAGCAGGAAGAGCCTGCACCTGTTGTCCAGCATCTATCTCTTAATGCTCTCAATGGTGATCGAGGTGTAAAGGATATCCGTTTTGGGGGATCCATCCAAGGCTGTCCAGTCCAAATCTTTGTTGACGGGGGTAGTTCTGATAATTTCTTGAAACCAAGGTTGGCTAAGTTCCTTAAGGCTCAAATCCAAACTTCACCCAAATGTAAAGTCATGGTTGGTGATGGCAATTTTATGGAATCGGAGGGTTATATTGAGGACTTGGCTTTCCAAGTTCAAGGACACACATTGCACATTCCAGTCTATTTACTGCCTGTAGCTGGTGCGGAGTTGGTCCTAGGGACTTCTTGGTTAGCTAAATTAGGAAGTCATTTGGTTAACTATGACAATCCTCGGCTCCAATTTGTTCTAAATGGGAAGCACATTGAACTCCATGGGGAGAGCCAACAGAAACCACAGTAGGCTCAGCTCCATCAATTAAAAAGATTGCAGCAGGTACAAGCCATTGCAGCAGTCTTCACATTGCAGCTACATGAATCAGTTTCTCCTGCAGAAGAGCCACTTTTGCTATCAACAGGTTTTCAGCAGCCCTCAAGGCTTACCACCTTAAAGAAGCCATGATCATGCTATCACCTTGCTAGAGGGTTCCAATCCTGTTAAGGTAAGGCCATATAGATACCCCCATAGCCAAAAACTCCAAATTGAAACCATGGTTAAAGATATGTTGGCTGAAGGCATAATTAGACCTAGTAAGAGTCCCTTTTGCTCTCCTGTACTCCTAGTTAAGAAGAAAGATAGAACTTGGAGATTTTGCACAGATTACAGAGCCTTGAATGCAATTACAGTCAAAGATAGTTTCCCTATCCCTACTGTTAATGAGTTAATTGATGAATTACATGGTGCCAAATTTTTCTCTAAATTGGACTTAAGAGCAGGATATCATCAAATTAGACTGCTTCCTACTGACACTTACAAAACAGCTTTTCGAACTCATAATGGTCTTTATGAATGGTTGGTTATGCCATTTGGTTTTTCAAATGCCCCTGCCACTTTTTAGAACTTGATGAATGTGGTCTTTCAAGAATTCTTGAGGAAATTTGTATTGGTTTTCTTTAATGATATTCTCATCTATAGCCAATCTTGGAAGGAGCATCTACGCCATGTTCAACAAGTATTGCAGCTGCTATGGCAGGAAAAACTTTATGCAAAATTGTCCAAATGTGAATTTGGCAAACAAGAAATTGACTACCTAGGCCATACTATCTCTGGTAAGGGCGTAGCCATGGAGGGCAACAAGGTCCAACCCATCATGCTGTGGCCTACACCCCAGCATGTGAAACAATTGAGAGGCTTCCTGGGATTGTCAGGGTACTACAGGAGGTTCATAAAAGGGTATGTGACAATTGCAGCTCCCCTAACAGATTTGTTGAAGAAAGACTCATTTTCATGGGATTCCAAGGCTGATTCAGCATTCCAACAGCTGAAAGTGGCCCTTATATCAGCCCCCACGCTTGCACTACCTGATTTTTCTTCCCAATTTACCTTAGAAATAGATGCCTTAGGTTCAGGAGTGGGAGCGGTATTGAGCCAAGCAAACCATCTTATTGCCTATTTTTCTAAGAAGTTATGCAGTCGAATGAAGAGTAAATCTGCATATGTGAGGGAATTATATGCCATTACTGAGGCTTTGGCCAAGTTTAGGCACTATTTGCTAGGCCACAAGTTTATCATTAAAACGGACCAAAAGAGTTTGAAGGCCTTACTTGATCAAACACTTCAAACACCTGAACAACAAGCTTGGCTACACAAGTTTATTGGCTTTGATTTTTCTATCCAATACAAACCGGGCAAAGAAAACATTCCAGCTGATGCACTTTCAAGATCATTCATGTTAGCTTGCTCAATTCCCTCAAATTCCTGGTTGGCTGAATTAAAACAATCTCTGGCTAAGGATCCTGATATGGCATCAGTGTTGCAGAATCTTAGAACCAATGGACAACAGCAGGGCAAATTTTCACTTCAACAAGACTTGGTATTCTGGAAGAATAGGCTTGCAATCCCAAGCAATTCAGGCCTTAAGGAGCACATCATGCATGATTTCCACTCTTCCATAATGGGCGGCCACTCAGGTATAGCACGAACTATAGCAAGGATCACAGCTCAGTTCTACTGGCCTGGAATGCACCAGGACATCAAGCGCTTTGTGCAACAATGTGCTATTTGTCAACAAGCTAAATCAGATAACACAGCCCCTGCGGGTTTGCTGCAGCCTCTTCCAATTCCAGCACAGGTTTGGGAAGACATTTCAATGGATTTTATAATTGGTCTCCCTAATTCATTTGGTTATTCAGTAATCTTGGTGCTTGTGGATCGTTTGACTAAATTTGCACATTTCATACCACTAAAAAGGGAGTACAACAGCTCCACAGTGGCTGATTCATTTATCACTCACATTGTCAAATTACATGGCATGCCACACTCAATTGTCTCAGATCGGGACAGAATCTTCATGAGCCAATTTTGGCAAAGGTTATTTCAGTTACAAGGGACCAAATTGAAAAGAATCTCAGCCTATCACCCCCCAAACAGATGGGAAAACAGAAAATTTAAACAAATCATTGGAAATGTATCTAAGATGCCATGCTTTCCAGCACCCTAAGCAGTGGCTGAAACTTTTTACCTTGGGCTGAGTATTGGTATAATACTAGCTTCCATAATAGCATCTACATGACCCCATTCAAGGCTTTATATGGCAGAGATCCCCCAACACTCCTCAAATATGAGCTACAGCATACTGATCCACAGCCCTTGCAAGCATTACTCCAGGAAAGAGACACATTACTGCAATAACTAAAGTCCAACCTGCTGAAGGCTCAAGTATACATGAAATACCAAGCAGACAAGCATAGAAGAGAAGTCCATTTCCAACCGGGAGAGATGGTTCTCGTTAAACTCCAGCCTTATAGACAACAATCTGTGGCCTTGAGAAAAAATCAAAAATTGGGAATGAGATATTTTGGCCCTTTTCCAATTGCTGCTAAGATAGGGGCCGTGGCATATCAGGTGGAGCTGCCCACCACGGCAAAGATTCATAATATTTTCCATGTGTCACAACTTAAGAAGTTTCAGGGTCCTCACATACCACCCTACTTACCATTACCACTGCAGTGTACTGAAACCGGCCCCATTTTACAACCATTGAAGATTTTGCAATCCAGAGAAGTGTTACAGGGCAATAGCAAGGTGAGACAACTGCTAGTTCAATGGGAGCACACTCCTCCTGCTGAGGCCACTTGGGAAAGACTTGAGGAATTCAGGAATTCTTACCCTCACTTCAACCTTGAGGACAAGGTTGTTTTCAAAGGGGGAGGTAATGTAACAACAAGTAGGGGCAAAGAAGGAATAGAAGAAAAGGGTAGTGGGGGAACGATTAAGCAACCTAAAAATGTGGGGGAAATGCAGAGTGAGCAAGCGGTGAGAATGAGCGAGAGGAGGAGGCTACCAGCTACAAAATGGGAGGATTTCATTATTGGAAAGACTATGAGACTAGTGAGTTATTCTTCCTCTCTGTGCCTTACTCTTCTCATCCCCAATATTGCTACTGAGCACTTATTTCCATTTCAGGTGAGTGAGAGCTCTAGTCCATGACCACCACAGCACAACTTCCATTGACAGTCCTTTATCCCTAACGGGTGAGCTCGTTAGGGAGGCTGCCATTAAAGGTGATCGGGTTTTGAGAACTCTGTGCTACTTGCTATCCCGTTCTGCTTTTGCTCTGTTATTGGGTTTGTTACTGTACATTGAAGTTCAAATTCAACTTTTCCTAATTGTAATCCCTGCTCACTGAACCTAGAGTACACACCAAATTCCATTTTATTCTCTGCTCACCTAGAGTACACACCAAATTCCCTTCTATTACCGTTACAGGCACAAATTGATAACAACATGAAAGGTATATTTTTTTAGAATATGGATTAATGGCACAAAACGATAACTATCTGTTTATTTTAGTATTTAAAAAAAAAACTAACTATCCATGCATGATTTTAAATAATATTTAAAAAATATGTTGAAATACATGGCTAGATCTTGAAATTGAAAAAGAAAATGTAGATGGAAATGAAAATTGCTTTTGTTCTTGAATGAGAAAGATTTTCGTTGATGTCATTAGTGTGATTACATATGGTTTTATTTTTATTAACGATAGTTTACGTAAGATTGATACCATTACATGGGTCAGTGTATACCTCTAGGTTCTTTAGGAGTTTATAGAGATATTTACATATCATTCTCCAACCCTACAAGGAAATTGGTGTATAGTAGCCGATCATTTTTGCATATTGGGGCAGTTTTAATTGCCACAATTTGTGGTAATAGCGGTTTTGGAAACCACCGCAATTAACAGTGCTGTTAGTCCAGCTTGGGTGTAGTTGCCGCAATTTACATAAATAGACCGCCGGTTCAATTTTTTTTTAGTATAATGGTGGTTTGAACCACCGCAACTTGCAGAATACTAAATTTTTTTTTTTGAAATTACGGCATTTTCAAACCCTCGCAATTGTCCTTGTAGCTTTTTTTGAAAAATAAATTTGGATAATTGTGGCAGTTTGAAATCGTCGTAATTTTCAATAGTGAAAAAAAAAATACAAAATACAAACATTTTCAAGTGATACAAAAACAAGAACCATAAATTTTATTTTATATATAAGTCAGCAACTAATCAAATATATACCTTAGCATAACATTAAGATATAAATAAAGTCTAACCAGATAATAAGAGGCCATAAGAATGAGAGCCTATTTAGAAGAAATAGGGATAAGATATCAAAATAATAAAATACTTCATGACTTTCAAATTTAAAATAGCAAACTGCTAGTTGAAAAACTGAATCTCTAAAACATTTTTAAGCAAAAATCTCCCAAGCATATTCACTGCACCTGCATAAATCAAACAGAAAGAGACCCTTAAAACTCAACAATTATCTTCATCAACAAGGAAAAATACATGCATAAGGAAACTACTGATGAAACTAATTTTAGGCAACCAAAAGAGTTGATGTTGCTATAAGTGCTATATACTTTCATAGGCTATTGAAAATGTAAAATAGTTTTGCAAGGATGCTTTCCATGTGCTAAATCACTCCTCTCCTGACCATTTGCATATATTTCTTCATAGCACATAAAAAAGGGAAACATTCAGGCTCTGTAATTAAACAACTTGTTATGGACTGGGCTCCGAAGGCCCATTCCATGGAAGGACCATGCCCGATCCATGCAGCCCACCTGTCCGCAAAGCAATCAGCCACCCTCATGCCCCATAATGGATGCCCCAGCAGACGTCACGACGCGATCCACGAAACCCAAACAGGTAACATATCCGTGGAATTGAGGCAATCACTGATATCCTCCAGGTACATAAACAGGGCTAGCCGGCCAGGTAAGGTCTGGGACTCTAACCCCCATGTTCGAATCCTCATCTCGAACCTCTTCTGACTTTGGCATCGGAGTCCTTGCAGGTATCCGCCCCAGCCGACTCGTCCACGGAGCTCCATGGTCCGGAGCGTACTCTTTTGGTACACAACTTATAGTGCATAGAGTATTTCTTAAAGGAGATTAAGGGGCATGAAGATGGTTGCAAAATAAATTTTGAATGAAAAGCAAGAACAAGCCATAACTTCGAAAGATTGTCTAAAACCACTAGAAAAATGTTCTCAACATACTGACAAAACTGCTATCTCTTTCCAAGGAAACTACAAGAAAGAGATTCTTTATTATATAAACACAGGTATAAAATAAACTATGGCTCTAAAATGACACTTGAACATTAAGTCTTACCTGATCAAACGCATAAGAGTAGACTTGTTTAAGACTCTTAGAGCTTGTGATGAATCTTGTGATGAATTAACATTGTGATGAATCTTGTCGCATATCCATGTCTTGTCATAACCAATCCCATCTGCCCATAAAAAAAGGTTACACATAAGTAGGTTGCTAAATAGTATGAGTATGTTGCTATATGAGAAGTATTTTCAAGAATTATTCCAAACTCATTACCCACCTCTTTATCAACAATAAGTTTTCACTGTAACTTGACGACAACACCCATTAAGAATATGCTCAAGGGAATTCCCAAAGACACAATTCTCCCCTATGAAAACATAAACTAGGAATTTCATTTTGCTTCTATTTAGAGGAAATAAGAACAAGGCACTAATTTACCATTTCAGACTGTAGAGACAAGTTAAGTCACTAAACTGTTTCTTGCTGCCAGTCTAATTAACTAACACTACCAATAAAACTAAGTACTAGTGAACAATCAATATTATACCTAACAGGTTTAAATTGGCATGAATCAAGCTTTAAAGTTGAAACAAATGACAAGACGATTCAGTGAAGCAATTAATAATTAAAAATATTCAATTAGCAATTAACAATGAACATGATATTTGTGTTGGATGCATGTATCAATCTCACCTCTATAAAAACACAACTAGCTTTTAGGATCGCAATCCACAACAAGAGCACATGCATTTATACGAAGCTTAACTTTCAAGCATTTGTTCTTTTAACACCCTAGTAAATAATATTATCAAATTCACATGAATCTTCACTCATTGTATAATACACTGCCTTCTTAAAATTATATATTTTGTGAATAATATATCCTAAAACATAGAAGCATCAAGAATAAGAGAGGCCAGGTTCTCAAAACCAAGTTCTCTAGGAAAGAACTATACCTGATAGACATGGCCAAATCCACCACTTGGCGAGGAATGCAAGAGGCAGAGGAAATTCTCTTTGTTCATCCAAAATTCAATCCCTAAATATTGAAGAAAACAATCAAAATTGAGAACCACATAGACTTTAAACCTCACATGACATGAAAAGAGGGAATTGAAAATAAAGAAAGAAAGAGAAGAATACCAAATCGGTGAAGAAAATCGAGTAGAGAGTTGTTGGGGGAAACAGAGATGATCGAAGGGTGAGAGAGGGAGAGAGGGGACAAATTTAAAATTGAAAAAAGCATTTAAGGCAGTTTGAACTGTCGTTTTGCATATTAACCTCCCGCTTTATCCATGTGGGTTGCAGCGATTGCTGAACCGACATAATATTTAGAAACATTGTGGCGGTGCCGCAATATAGCCCTCACTATATACCGATTTCCTTGTAATGCAAAGCTCTCTAATATGGCCAGCAAAAATCGAATTTGTGCACATACACCGCAATAAATTTGGCTTAAAATCACTTTTTTTTATTGACTGTACTTAAAAAAAATTATCTTAATAAATATATATATATATATATATAAACACTTTATTAATACAAGCAATATTTTATAATACTTTATGTCACTCACTGTAAAAAAATTGTTTATTACCTACAAATTTTGCTACAAAAGATTCATGATAATCATGTTTTTTCGGAATTTTTTTGCGGATTGGAATTCATAGGTAATGTGGTGGCAGGTAACTAATAGTTGTGAATTTTAAACTTCACAGGTACTAACTTGCAAATTTTTTTTGTAGAAAACGAAAAATTTTGCATATAATTTTTGTGGCTAGTTGGGTGTTTGGGAGGAATTTTGGTACAAATTTTTATACAAATTTTTCACATGAAACATTTTAGAAAAAAATTTGCAAGTAGATTTTGTAGAAAATTTCGCAACAAATTTCACAGGTAGAATTCACACCAAATTTTGGAGGAAATTACATATAAATTTCATAGCAAATTCTACTTATACATGTCGTATCAAAATTCGTAACTTTTTTTAATCATTAGCAAATTTTGCAAGTAACATGACAAAAATTTCGCAAGTAATTTTGCAACTATTCAATTAGCTAATATTCAACAATCAACAAACCAATAAAGAAACATATGAACCGATGAACAAATTGTACCAAACCAATGAATCAAAACTTTATTAATTCTTTTAATAAATTAAAAGAGCGATAGAAACAAGCTTTGTGGGCCATTTAACTTTTAAATCTCAATAATGAGTTATTAGATCACAACACCCTTTCTTTTATAACTAAAAAATTGGTTTCTCATCCTTTTGTTGTTTGATGTAAGGCTTGTCTTATGTTAGAGTGCTGCCATTTATGGTGGAAGATTTAGCAAAAGCAAAGTTCAAATCGACCTTAAAATTATGCCACAAAATCACATGCATTAAGTGGCAAAAAATCTCTTAAGAACATGACTAAATATTAAACCCATTAGTTGGTAAGTAGTTTGAAGTATCATTAATCTATAGTATGTTTGAACAAACCTCCTTAAGTAACATTCAAGGGTTCGAAGCACAAATCTCCCTCTCTCTCTTGCTCATCATTCATTTCACCAATTTAGTTTTTATATATCTCGTAAACAAAACACCCTCCAAGTTAAGTGCAATCAAACGTGTTTTCCCCCCTTTTATTGCTACTCGCTCTTTGCAAACTACTCATATCTGTTTCTCAAACCGCAACACCATCCTTATTTCTACACGTTAATGCCTCCTAAATCTCCATTGTCACCACCACAATTTTGATGTGGTGTCACATTTTCTATCTAATTCCTTATCTTTGCTTCCTTTTTTTTTCTCNTGGGGAATGAGTTCTAAAATTTGGGGGAAAATAACAAGACAAGAATATGAAAAACAAAAAAGGAGTCAAATAGATGAATTATAATATAATTTTTTTTACACTAAAATAATAATAATAATAATGGTGATGGTGGTAGTGAACGCGGTGGTAGTAGTGGTAGTGGCGCTCCACAACAAATAAATTTGCAAGAAAAGTTGCAACAAAGTAATTTCGCATGCAGTAAGGAAAATCTGCAGCTAAATTTGTAACAACTAAATTTGTAGTTAAATTTGCAACTAAATTCGAAGTAAACTATTCACTAGAAAATTCGTAGCAAAACAATCTCATAGCTAAATTCGCAACAAAAAAATTTGAAGCTAAATCAGCAATAAACTATTCGCAAGAAAATTTGTAGCAAAACAAACTCGCAACTAAATCCACAATAAAGAGAATTCCTAAGAAAACTTGTAGCAAACTTGTAACATCCCACTTTTTCCTTAGTAAAGATTTCCTAAAAATTAAATAGGGGAAAAAAATTTTGCACGAATTTATAGATTAAAATGTCTGTAGAAAAAATTCTGTTCAATTTTGGAAAATTCTGGAGACACTTAAACGGATCCCTTTTGTCTATTAAGTACAACGGTGTATCTAGAGTATCTGTAAAATATATGGTTACAGAGAAAAGTTCTCAAATACCTTAGATTAACTCAATTCTTACACAAGAAGAATTAGTAGATCACAAGGATGTGATTAGAATATTTTTCGGAGGACCGTACGCGAAGTACAGAGACCGAAAACCGATAAAACCTGATCAAAATTGATCTACCGGATCCCATTAATTCTTGGCCACAAAAAGTGGCCAAGACACAAAGTTATACGGTTAGGAGGAGGGCCAAATGGCCTAGATGACTCATGGTGGTGATTAAGTCATGCATGACATAAGTAAGGGTATTTTGGTAAATTATGCCCAAGGGCATTTTTGGAAGGCAAAATTCGGCCCAAGGCCTATAAATACCTCCCAAAATCAGAATTTTGAGGGAAAAAAAATTGGAAACCTTGGCCAAACTCTGTCCAATTTCACATTCAGTCGTTTTACTGTCCAAAAACCTTAACCCGGAGACTTTTCGTCACAAGACCTAACTTAAGCTTCCTAAACCCTAACCTCACACATTCTTCTAGCATCTTGAAGGACTCTCTTCTACATCTATTCTAAGGTTAAGATCTTGGGTATAACCAAGCAAAGCAGGATTCTGCACAAACTGGCTGCAGCAAGTGCATAAACATGGGTAAACCGACAAAATCATTGTCTATGTGATTTAGGATGTATGATGATGATTGTGCTATGGTTGTGTTAGAATATATTAGGTTTTAATTTCTAAGTGATGTTCTTGAATATAACAATTGATTATACTTGT
Source organism: Nissolia schottii (assembly GCA_003254905.1). NCBI lineage: Eukaryota > Viridiplantae > Streptophyta > Magnoliopsida > Fabales > Fabaceae > Nissolia > Nissolia schottii. Next base: position 17,827 of record QANU01053549.1, read on the forward strand.
ATCTGGAAGTTTCTGCAGATCTGAATATTGTGGGAATAATTGTTAGAAATAAGATTGGTTTATGTTGATGAGGATATGAGTATGAAAGTATGTGTTCTTCTAGATGAGATATGATGTTAGGATGGATTTTATGTGACTTTGGATTTTATATATGTGGTTGATGATTGTCTGGATCCGTTGGTGCTATCTGTGGTTCTGTCAGAATTTAGGAACGCCTAAGACAGAAATATGCATATGACATGATTTTAAAGGGAACTGTATGATGAGAATTTTATCATGAAAAAATAATGTTATTTTTGGATTCTACATGAAATTTTGAGTGGGCATGTCAAGTTTTATAATTTTTGGAGTCCCCGATGAATTTCTTAGCAAATAGGCAGAAAATAGGGTTTTTACGAAAAAGGGCAAAATGGGAAGTTCACGTGTTTGAACTGAAAAAATGGGTTTGTTTTCAGAAAATATGGGTTTAGAACTATCAAAAACCTTAAAGGGCAAGTCTTGAGTCCATTGGGTTTTTGAGAACTAAAATTCCATAGAAAACAGGGTGTCTACGGGGGCGAAACAACAGTTTTGGGAAAAAGGGCAAAATAGCAATTTCGTGAAGTTAGGATTGAAATCTGAATTTTTAAGTATGAAAAATGATCTTAGGACTATCAAGAACCTTGGGGTAAGGTCTTGGACCTCTCCAGTTTATGATTCCTATTTTCTGATAGAAACCAGACGTCTGTTTTGCTAGTTGCTAGATTTATGTTTATTATGTTCAAGAAATGTTTAGTATGAGATTATGTTTCTTATATATGATGGATTTGATGTTATCAGATTGGTAAATTTAGTGACAGTGCATGATTGGTATCCATGAGTTATGTGAAGTTAGTGATATTATATGAATGATGTTATAAATTATGCGGTATAACGTGTTAAATGTTTATGATGATAGAGAATTATATACTAATGCTATATGATGATGATTGTGTGATAGGAAGTATGTTAGATGCTTATAATAATGAGGTGCTATATGTTAAAGTATATGATGATGATCTTTTGAGGAATATTGTGTGACGAACTATGAAATGATGACATGAGATATTGAATTATGGTTATGTTTAGCAAGAACAAAACTTAAATTCTACCGTCGAGCTCAATACGTCCCCAAGAGTGGACAAGGTCAGTACGTTCCGAAGTGTGAACAGAGTAAGTCTATCCCCAAGTGTGGATAGGTCCCCAAGTGTGGACAACATGAGTATGTTCCCAAGTGTGAACAAAGTCAGTCTATCCCCAAGTGTGGATAGGAGGTCCCCAAGTGTGGATAACATGAGTCAGTCCCCAAGTGTGGATGAAGCAAGTGTATCCCCAAGTGTGGATATGTCCCCAAGCGTGGACAAAACGAGTCAGTCCCCAAGTGTGGACAGAGTAAGCTAGTCCTAATATCGCTATTGCATCTGAATTCAAGGTAATGATTATAAGATGACGGCTATAAGATGGTGTATGTGCAAGCAAAGTGCTAGAAGATCCTGAAGTATTTTATAGTGAGAACTTGTTCCCTAAGTGCTAGGGCAGAGAATAGATGACATAGATAACTTGTTCCCTCAGTCACCTAGTAACGTAGGTAGCTGCTCAGGACTAGGTTAAATATTAATAACTAGTAGGGACGTAGTATAACTGTGACACTTAGAGACCCCTGAGCAGCGGAATCATAATTAAGAGTAAAATGGGCAACGACGACAGAGGTTTCCCACTGAGAACGCAGAGTTCTCACACCCTTTATGATTCTAGGTAAGCACGACAAGGACGTAGCGTGGTATGTAAAGAAGCAGACTCGAAGAAGATGAGCTGAGAAATAAGATAGCAGGGGCTTGATCAAAGATATTACGATCAACCCTTAGTTAGTATAGTTCATATTTTACACTACTGTGAGAAAGTACTTGTATGTAACAAATACGATAATATCTATGTAAATGCTTGTGATATATGCTATGGGCCACTTGTAAGCTTATTATTTGATGTTGTTATGTTAGGATAATTATCAGTGAAGTAGAAAGCGCTAACGTTTGCTCTATAAATTCTATCTGACGCACGACTCATATTTTATGTCGTATACATATAACGAAAAGTTTCAAAACGGACCATATGTTATAAGTAAGAAATATTTTCAAAGTTAAAAGTAGGGGCTAAAAGTAACCCCAGTCAAAGCAGATAACAACCTAGTGAGCATTGTTTACGATGTACATGTAAGCAGCTAGCTAGGGTGTTTCAAAACTAGTTGGCAAGAAAACCTGCAACAAATAAATTTGCAAAAAAATTCACAGCAAAATTATTTCGCAATAAAATTTGTAGCAAAGTAGTTTACAAGAAAACTTGCAACAAAAAGTTCGTAGCAAAATTCGCATGAAAAGAAAGTCGCAGCTAAATCTACAACAAAAATCTCGAAGTAAGTTCGTAAATACTATTTCATGTGGATTTAACTACGAAAATGGTGTTGATTGAACCTTTTGACATTTTTTTCCTCCAGCTCCCTTAAAAATTCAAATTTTTTAACTGCGAAATAATTTGTGACAAAATTCACAGTTAAATATTGTTTGTCTTTTGGTGAAAAAAATTACTTGTAAATTTTGCCGTGAATTTTGTAATTCATAGCAAAATGTTCATTGCTTTGTTAAAAAACAAAAACTTGCAGCAGAATTCATAGATATTACTTACCAAAAAAAAAATTAGCAGCAAATTTTCATTGGTAATTTGCAATTTTTTAGGTGGTCACTTGTTGAAAGCTTATTTCTGCACTCTCTAGTTTTGTTTTCCGTCTACTATTTTGCTTTCAAATCCTCAAGGGATTCAATTGCAGTATAGTGAGAAGGTTGTCATTCTCTGGAATTGATGCTTTTAAAACAATCGCTCTTTGAGTTGTGATAACTTAAAGCAATAAAGGATGGTTGAATTTAACAAACTAAACCAAGGCTAGCATTAAGTACAAGATCAAATCATTAAGACTATAAAACATCATAGATTCATATAACAAAAGTTAAGAGGGATACATTAAAGAAATACAACGCATCAAATCGTAACAAAAGAAAGTTAGCTATCCATGGACATGGATAGGTTACAGCTTACAAGGACTTTAGAGAGAACAATAGGTTGAAGAAGGATGGTGGTTTGTTTCCACACTTCCACCATGAACTACAACCGTTAGAAAATTCTCCAGTACTTCCCCTAAGGGATTCTCCAACTCCTAAGCCTTTCTTCCTAATCCTAACTCAAATATAAGTAAATAGTGTGGAGGGAATGGATGGAAAGGAATGAATTGTGTTGGAATGTGATGAATGAAGCTGCATGGGTGCCCTCTATTTATAGACCTCGACAAGGCTGCTCAGCGGGTTGGTTCCATCGCTGAGCGGGTTAATGATGACATAGCTGAGCGGATTGGTGGCTTCGCTGAGCGCTTTAGTCTTTTCTGGCGGCTCCACGACTGCTAATGGCTGATTTTCTGACAGATTCCCTGGCGGCGACAGCTAGTGGCGGCTGGCTTGGCTGGCATCATAAATGTGGCGGCTGCAAGTGGCGTGGCAGGTACAATCGCTCATCGGATTTAGTTAAATCGCTGAGCGAACAAGTTGGATACCGCTGAGCGAGATGATGATGCCGCTGAGCGGGCTGTCCTGAAACTCTTCTTTCCTTTTTCGTTCATTGTAACAATTGCATGGCATTTTCTTTCTATGTAATCCTTCTTCTTTTTCTGCAATTTTTATCAAAGTTAAGCAATTTTATCCGTGCATAAACTATTTTTAGAAATTGTATAAAATGGGGAATAAATTTATAAGTTCATATAAAAACAAAGTAGATAAGTGCCAATTAAGTTATTTAAAATCATCACAATTTGGCACTTATCATCACTCTCATCTAATAACTCCGTAATAACTTTATAATACATTATATATATTTGTGAGTGTGGTTGTACCAAAGTTATCCTAAATATTTGTGCCAATCGTTACAACCATTTTGTTTTTTATATTATGGTGACAGTGAAGTTTGAACCCTCACCTCATGCATACTCGAACCCCTTTTTTGCTAGACGATTCCTAATGACTTGTTATAACCATCTTTAATGATTACATAAATATGGTGTATATAGAGTGAGACGATCACCTATATTAATTTGGTGGATTTAGATATTCTAAAATGAAATCTCTTATTTTAAAGAGTAAAATGAGAAAATATCATTATTGAATAATAAAGTGATTAATGCATATCGTTGATAATAATTATAAGCAATAACTAATTAATTATTATGTGGCACTCTAGTCTGATGAGATGATTATTATAAATATAATAGTTTTAAAAAAGAAAAAAACAATAATAATAGTAATAGTACTTGATGCCGCAAGTGATGATTTCAACTATCATTCATTATTGGTGGCAATGTAAGTCTTGGCAACATGTAGCCTTGTAAATAAATATTACAATGTTGACCAATTATTTAAATATAGTTTATTTAGTCTACACATATAAGAAAGGAAAATTTCAACTCCAATGTGAACTCGTATATTAGTTAAGCTTCGAATTCACACAGTGTTATTGAAGAGACTGGCAAAGACTAGGAATATTATTAATTACCGCATTAACAACCGGGAATATCGGAGTTTTATTGATTAACACCACATCTATTCATAATTGTATTCTTTTAGCCAGCTGTCTTAATTTCTTGCGTAAGAGATTAGCACCTAACCTAATTGCACTAAAATTCAACCATTTTATTTAGAAAAAAATTGGGTCATCAATGATTAAATTCAAGATTTAAGATCTCATATACTCTGCACACAAGAATCCATTTGATTTCAAACGTACAAATGCACATGCCCTTGAAGATTGAACAATAGACCATCTCTTAATTAAGCTTAATTTATTAGGTAGAACAAGAATGATTTTAAATTTAACACAAATATTAATATGTTATATAGGACTCAATAGTAAGGTTGTCAAGGACAACTTTCTATAAAATAACAAATGTTGGAGGTTAAGGTGAAAGAAAAATATAAAAATATTACATAACTGAGAGATATTAATTACTTTAAACAATATGTTCACATGCATATATCAATAAAAGATATTTTTTAAGAGTAAAATACTAAATCCAAAAAATATAGTAAAAATATGAAAATGTAACATGAGTAGTGAGTATACATTAATTAATAAAGTATATCATCATAAAGGCACTAAGTAAATGGAGGAAACAAATTAAGTACTAGTATAGAGAATGAGTCGTGAGATGCAAACACACGACTGGCGGCAATGAGCACATTTATAACTTTTGCGACCAAGAAAGTTAACCAGCGAAAGAAAACTGACTACCAAAGATCAGCAATGAGCAACAATGAACAATAAAGATGAAGAAAACAATATTCGAGTGGTGAAAGAAGTGAAAATATAAAAACCTATGAATAGAATTTTTTTTAAAAGGTTTTTACTGTTTGAAAATGTTTTTTTTATAGAACTTACCTACTTTTTACCTAATTTAAACTTTAGGTATGATCTCACAAATTTTTATAGCATAGAAACATAAAATCAAAACGTTTTTTTTTTTTATAAGTGTTATAAAGTTCATTTTTCTTTTCAATTTTTGTTAGTATATATAGACCGTAATTAGTAGAATACATATTATACTTCATTTCAATTTAATAGAATAAAAAATAAAAATCATCATTATTAGTTCCTCTAGCTAGATTTTAATAGTTTTACTCCTTCTGACATCAGGATAATACGTATGATCTATGATGATGGAAACTATGCGTTTGAATGCTTTTTATTCTCTTTTGATTCTATTTTGGATGCTGCTCACTTACTTAATTCACTCAATATTATATATTCTTGTTCCCTGCTAGTGGGTTTAATTAAACTCATTTCTTAAAAAGGAAAAATGAACACTTCAGTTTACTTTGAATTAGAAGGTGTTGACAAATTAAATTAAATACCAAAGTCATTTGTTCACAAGAAACCTCCGCAAATATAAAAAGACCAACGCTTGGGAGCATAGAGGAAAAATGATAAAATAATAATCACTGCCAGATATATTTTTTTAATTAACAAAACACTGCCAGGTATGACTGTTGGCAAACTAGTAGTAGTATAAGAATAAGAGCTTTCAGAGATCGAGATGTATATCCTTCATAATTCATTCCCATTAATTGCCAAATTTTGGCATCCGATCCACAATTAAGCATCTTCTGTGAAGGATCGATCACCGTATTCACCACTTCAATCGACCAGGTAATTAGTTTAATGGGTCAATGCATGATTCCATTTTGAGTAAATATTTGGAGAACTCTAACCTCATCTTGTTGCTAATTAACTTATGTAAATGTTTAATTTGCTACTAATAAATCAAGGATAAGAGCCTTTGATTTAGATTTAGTTTGCTTTATCTTATCATTAGTCATATATAGATTTATCTTTAGAGAGTTTAATTGTTACATACATTGATCAGAATATGCCGAAGCTTTGGTGGCTAGGAAGGAAACAAGCGAAGTCTGAGAAGGAATACAATGGAGATCCCTCAATCACCTTGTTTCATGATCATGATGAGACCAACATTCAGATTAATATCATACCATCAATTGGTAATGGAAACATAGGAGGGTTCAATGACCTGACTCAACTAGATAAGAGTAAGTTCTACATCAAATTATGTTATTTTGATCCCCGTATGGTTAAGGCAGAAGTTTAAAGTTCATCAATAATATGAAACTCAAATAGAAAGTCAACCATAAAGGTGAAAATCATGGCATATATAGCATTTTTGTTTATTGCAAAGATGAGTAGATCTGTTGTTGCTTTTATATCATTATATCTTGTTTTTCTTTTGTAAACGTCATCTTAAAACAACAAAGTTGATGTAATTTAAGTATAATCAGAAAACAAAAACTTCATTCAATGGCCTATTGGCCTTGTAGCCTTGAAGGGTTTCTTAAGGAAATGTCCACGAGTTTTAATTTTTTTAAGGGAAAAATATCTAAGATTTTTATTGATTTTTAAAATTTTTAAAAATCTCCGTTTATTAGTTCATTAAATTGAGAGAATTTGATTAATTTTTAATTGAATGTATTATTTTATGGTTATTAAAATTTTTAAATATTAATTTTATCATTCAATTAAACATATTAATTATATTTTGTTATTATAATAAATGTTAAAATTGTAAAAAAAACAACATTGTAAATCCTCAGTTTCCTTCTCTTAAGTATTTTTAAACTTGTAAACAAAGGTGAGGTAAAACATTGTAAACCCTCTTATTCTCATGAGTCATGTCTTCCCTTTTCCCTTGAACCCCTTGATGCCTTCCCTTTTCTTTTCCTCTAAACACGAGAACATGTAGCCTAAAAGAATGAATATTCTCATGTGTAATTTTCACATGATAAGATTATGTGTGATATCTTACTATCAATTTAAAATGTGAGACTCATTTATAACCTAAGCAATGAAAAAATTAATAGTAGAAGATCTCACATGATCTTGTCATGTGAAAATGACACATGAGAATATCTATTCTTGTTCCTTAACTATTATTCTTGTTGGTCAACTCTTCTATGTCACTTTTGATTGTCACATACATTCTTAGATCAATGCATTTGAATGCAAATTACATCTAGATACATGATTTAAGAATGTAGATAAAAATAAAAAATAACGTATAAGAGTAAATAAAGAGGAGAAAAAGTTGAAATTCACCCACAATCAACTATAAGATTGTGTCTAGCATCAAAAACACAACCGAAGGACAGAAACACATAGACAAAAAGTTTATGTATTTTTAATGCCTCATTAAAATTGACAAAAGAAATATAAAATTTTGACACAGATCCAAGATCTAGAAACACAAATCTCTATCCCATGTCTCATAAATGATTATACATGACACCCTTTCGTACTGCAGGGTCCATAAAAAGACAATTGCACGCAAGTGCCCTCTTCGATGAGTGGAACCCAACAATAGAATCAAGTTTCTACAGATTTCCTGACATGGTTCGCATTCCGTTGACCACCAATGGAGATACAGCTCTTCACGTCGCGGTGAAGGCTAACAACGCCACTTTCGTGGAAGGGTTGGTTAACCTCATGACCCCACAGAACCTCGAAATACCAAACTCGGACGGGAACACGGCATTCTGCGCGGCGGCGATCGTAGGGAACGGCGGTTTTCTTGACATTATGGTTAAGAAGAATGAGGATCTGCCACTGAAGAGGGGGCATAAGAGTATGCTCCCAGTTCAGCTGGCTGCTGTGGCTGGCCACCACGAAATAGTGAGGAAGCTATCGTTTGATGAGAAACTGATTCAGAAAATGGATCCCAAGGACATTGAGTGGTTGTTTTTTTTGGCCGTAAAGAACAGCATGTATGGTAAGTCTCAACGGCAAGATTTTCCATATTCATGATGTCATCATTAATTATTTATTTGCCATGTTGCTAACAAATTTTTAATATTTAGTTTACATTCTTAAAAAATTATTCTTAATTCCATCTACTTTTTGTTGTGACTTTTTAATTAAACATAGATTTGTTCAAAATTATTTATCATTTGAGTAAATTAAAGAAACATGACATATATTTTTTATAAGTTTACCCTTGTTATGTCTCTCACTTCCAATAACACTTGATTAATATAACATTAATTACTCAAGATTAATTTTGTCTACACACTATGTTTTTTCTACCTTAATGTCAATTAAATGATTTCTCACATTAGGTGCTTTTCTGAACAATGACAACAAAAAATAGACTGAGAGTATTTTTTTTAAATTTTGGTTCAAATATATTATAAATTATATGGTTTTAATATATACTGTCAGAATTCTATTAATTGTTGATGTGACAAACGTAATGCTATGTCATGCCAACAATATAATATCAGTAAACTAAACTCATTTTGATCCATACCTTGACCCGTAACTTATTATTTGACTTGAATTTAATCCTAATACTACCCAAAATCATGTCAAAAAGCGGGTTATGGGTCAAGTTTAAATTGAATTATGATTTAATTGAGTTTATTTTACTCACATAATACTACCGATATAACATTCTATTAGTCATGTCAACAGTTAGCAAAGTTCTAGTACAGTAGGGACTAAAATCACAAAGTCCGACTAACTCTAAAGACTTAAAACTATGCAATTTATGATATGTTTAGATTGAAAAAAAAAATTAAGATCTAAACCAAATCTTAAAAGAATTTCATGGATCCAAAACGTATTTAAACCTTATTTTTTTTAAAAAAATTACAAAATCATTTCCTTTGAAGCATAATAATTAAGTATATTGTAACAATTCAATAGACTTTGGATTTGTTGTATGGTAATACATTGTTTTTAAGACGTTCATTAATGAAACATCTAAAACAAACTCTACTTAATTTGTTGTTTTTTTCAATTATTTGTATTATTATTATACCTTGCCGTGTGCATGCAACTCATAATATTTTTTTGGGTCAATTTATGCATATAACAGATGTGGCAACGAAATTATTTGGAACATACCCTGATAAGTTGGCCGCGGCAGAAGATGATCGAGAGCATCTAACAGCTTTGCATATACTGGCTAGAAAGCCTTCACAAGAATCAAGTGAGTTCTTTAAACTTGATTAAATTAGTTTTTGCATTTTTTACCTCCCTTTCTTTCACTTGGTTCTTTCTTCCTTTTTCTTTTTAGCAAAATATTAAGGTGCACACCCATGACCATGTATTGTTACGCAACTCACACGATCAGATTATTCGTGAATAGCACTGCTGAATTAGTTATATTGTTTGCTAGATACGAAGAAGAATCAAGAAGCCTCATCAGAATCGGATGATAGATTCCATTTGTTCCAAACGTTGTGGAATCACGTTAGGCAATTGGAAATCAAAACGGCTTCAAGCCTGATAACTACACCTTCGGAACTGGTATTTGACGCAGTGAAATCAGGGAACGTTGAGGTCGTGAAGCTGCTTCTTTGCACGAATCGTGAACTATTGGTAGAAAGGGACTCCCACGAACGAAGCCTGTTGCACCTTNACACAAAACACTTCTACACAAAGAAAGTGTCAACATTTTAACAATTGCTCATGAAATAGACAATAACACTCACTCTATCCATAATTTTCAATTTGCCACTTCATCATTTGTATCTACTCATGGCCACCAATAACCAACTAATTTGATTAGTTAGAGGTTAAAACAGCTAATTTGGTAATTACTTAATGATGAGAACCAAAGTTATTGTTTCAACGAACTAACACAAGTTGATCAACAAATTAACTCTGAATTTGTTGGTTGATGAACTTGGCTAGAAAAATTAGTTTTACAAAGCAAAACTAAGAGAAATGTAGGCAGCGGAATTGGATAGCAAACCAAAGAATTGGAATCACTCCAATTTGAGACAAAACACACAAAGGATTTGGTGAAGTCCTTTGATAATCTCACTTCTTGAATCACTCAGGAATTTAGGAGAATCACTCTCACAAAGATGTTTGATAGAAATCAAAGAAATGCTTAATCTTATTGTTATTTTCGTGTTACCACTTTGGCTGCCTTATATAACTTGCCAATTTGTGTTACATAATACCAAAAATCACAAAATGAACTCCTAAAAGTTTCCCCAAAAACCCTAACCGAAAATCCACTCTAAAGGCACCATAATTGCATTAACATTCAGCCAAAGATGCTTTGTAACCTATGGCTGAGCATTCAAACTGTTGCCTACCCATTAAGAACTAACTAAATGCAAAACAATGCACTAATTCTAACTTATTCCATGGCTAAAAACATCCAAAACTGAATGGCATAGCCATTTATTAGAAAAATATTAAACAAACACTCTAAAAAATCTCATTTACGTTACACCACTTGGACCGCACGTTTCCATGATGCAATTCACTATTTTGGACTCATCANCGAGAGTTGTTTTATGGTAAGTCGCCACGCTTTAAATTTACTCAAAAAGATATATATATATATATATATATGTATATATATGTATATATATATATATATGTATATGTGTGTGTGTATATATATATTGTTTCAAAAAACAATTTGAGTTTATCAATTTTTGGTAGGTAATATAAATGATAGGTAAAAATAAAAAATAAAAATAAAAATCAAAAGTGATAATAATAATAATAACAATAATAATTATTTTAGCATCAAAATAACTTGTAAATTTTCTATATTGTCCCAAGTATTCAAACAGGATACTGAGAAAATTTACCAAACGCTACCTTAGTGTACCAAAGCTTATTTAGTCAGCTCATGTCACTACAATAAAAAGTTTATTTTGCAGCAGTTGATAATGATATTTTACGGCGGTTCAAGCTGCTGCTAAATGTATTTTGTAGCGGTTGACCAACCGCTGCAATTCTATACGTTGAGATATCATCTTGCAACAGTTATCATCACTCGTTGGAATAACCGCTGTAAAATATTTCGTGGTGATTCCTCACCGCCGTTATGTTTAATTATATTCTTTATGAAGTATTAGGGTGGTTCCTAATCGCTGTTATATTTAAATTTATAAAGTATTAGCGACGGTTTTGAACCACCGCTACCTTTAAGTTTCAATTTTTTTTATTTTTGTATTTAGAGCTAATATTACCCAACTTGGCTCATATTTATTTGATTTCCCATTTGTGATACTTTAAAATCTTTAATTTTTAGCTTACTTTAAAATCTTTAATTTTTAGCTTATAAATTTAATTTATTTTATTTTTTTACTTCATTTCTCTTCCTATAAAGAAACTCTATTGTTACTTATTTAATCATACAAGATAATTAAATCGTAAGAGTAATAAACTTAACAGGCTAGTTAGTTATCCCAAGATCAATAAACTAATTATCAAAATCACAATTGTTGGTAACATCTAAGCAAAATATAAGTTATAATTAATTACCAACACAAAATACCAAACTTCAATAACAAATTGAAATCTAACTTAAATATCCTAACAAGTTAGGTTAAGTCAAAGATTAGACATGGAAGTGAGCAAGTACTAATAATAATATGGAATCTATCTTCGAGAGCTTAACATCAAGGACACTAGATTAGATGATGATCGTTCATGATTATGGGGATCATGGCTAGTAAAGGACGAGGGTCTTGCTCCTATTAATGGTGAGTCTAAGTGCCTGAAATTAAAATGAAATCCAATAGTAAATATCTAACAAAAACAATAAGAAACATATTTATATATGTGATATATGTTTAGGCATCTCATCACATCAAGAATTGACACTTAATAACATTATAATATACTTTATCACACAAAACACTTCTACACAAAGAAAGTGTCAACATTTTAACAATTGCTCATGAAATAGACAATAACACTCACTCTATCCATAATTTTCAATTTGCCACTTCATCATTTGTATCTACTCATGGCCACCAATAACCAACTAATTTGATTAGTTAGAGGTTAAAACAGCTAATTTGGTAATTACTTAATGATGAGAACCAAAGTTATTGTTTCAACGAACTAACACAAGTTGATCAACAAATTAACTCTGAATTTGTTGGTTGATGAACTTGGCTAGAAAAATTAGTTTTACAAAGCAAAACTAAGAGAAATGTAGGCAGCGGAATTGGATAGCAAACCAAAGAATTGGAATCACTCCAATTTGAGACAAAACACACAAAGGATTTGGTGAAGTCCTTTGATAATCTCACTTCTTGAATCACTCAAGAATTTAGGAGAATCACTCTCACAAATATGTTTGATAGAAATCAAAGAAATGCTTAATCTTATTGTTATTTTCGTGTTACCACTTTGGCTGCCTTATATAGCTTGCCAATTTGTGTTACATAATACCAAAAATCACAAAATGAACTCCTAAA
>QANU01053582.1:547-60233 GCA_003254905.1 Nissolia schottii
GTAGATAAAGCCGTTCAGGACCTTAGGCCAGATAATAATCAGTAGGATTTGAGTATGCATGTCACTTAGAAACACCTGAGCGGCCGGTTGATAAGTGAGTTAAAAAGGATTCCCCGACGCCAAGGTCAACCATTGAGGACGCAAGTTCTCACCCCCACTCACTTATGCTTCCAGGAGCCAACGAGGATTATACGAGTTACCAGGAGTACCCAGAAGAGCCACCCGCCGAGCCGTGAAGAAGTGCAGCCAGACGGATAGTGGATCCCGCTCAAGAACCCAGCAGCCTTGCTTTGTTTTGGAGTACTTGTTTTGTAGCTATCTATGTATGATGGGTGTATGTAGGCTACTCTATTATTATTGATGCAATTACATGTAATGGACCATGTACCTGCTTATTTTAGATCTCCGGGACATGAATATCTTGTCTGCTAAGCTCATGCACTACCGTTTGTAATATATATGTTCACAACCACGCACAGCTCATAATTTGTATGCGTACATAATGATTAGTATGTTCAAAGAAAGAAAAAAAACAATGGTCCATATTTTGTTGTAAATCGTATTTTCGAAAAGGCTAAGGGTTATGAATATCCTACCAACGAATCAACAACCTAGCGAGCGTTGTACATGGCTCGAGCATGGGCAGTTAGCTAGGGTGTTGCACCATGTGCCCCCCTCGGGACCCCTCGACAGTGGGCGGATATTGTACCCCCACCTAGGCTTGCCCCCGTACGACAATGCAAAGGCGTGGTAACCACACACCTCCAGGTATGCCATATCGACACCACCTGTGGCGGGCTTCCACATTCAGGATGCCCCTCGGACTTCCTGAAGTGGGATCATAATTGGATCACGTGATCACAGACTTTTTAGCATATGGCATTTAGCCTTTTCAGCATTTGGCATTTAGCCTTTTCAGCAGCATATTTCATTCATTATTTTCAGCATTGTGCTTTTAGCACTTTCAGCAGCTTTTCAGAATTTCCTTTCAGTACCTGTAGCATGTCATGACTTGTTTTCCTATGGTTCATTTCATTTCATACTCTTTCTTTATCTCGTCATTACTTCTAATTCTCTGAACATTGCTTTACCATGAATGCATGTAATACTACACATTACGTCACAGATTTCATCTGATTCACATAGTCACATACATCATCATAAACATGCTTCATGCAATGGTCAACATACATCATCATATAGTCATTTACAACGTTGTATATATATAATCCAATGGTTTAGTGCGTGGCCTGACGTGGCCTGGGGTGGTCTGGCGGGGGCCTGACCTGTGAGCCTGGCGGGAGCCTGGCGTGAGCCTGGCGGGTGCGCCTGGCGTGAGCCTGACTGCAAGTCTGGCGTGAGCCTGACCCAGTTTTGGAAATTCAGCGTCAGAATGCAAATTATCTTCCCTTTTCTTCCATGGATTTACCTTAAGCTTTTACACATAATAATCCTATCTAGTCCAGGTCACAAGACCCTTCAGAATCATCTTCCTAAGCCTAACCAAACTTCTAACACAATTACACATACATGCATAGAAACATACACACACATACATAATCACATATCATCAAACATAATCACCAAAGAGGTGAAAGCTAGAGTTACCCACTTCCTAAAGAGCTCTTGGATGATGAAAAAGATGAACTTGAAGCTTGATTGCTTGAGTTCTTGCTAAGAAGTGATGGAAGCTTAGGTTATGGAATTTAGGGTTATGGAACTTAAGCTTTCCTTTCTCCCAAGTGAAGAGAACTCCTAGCCTTGATGCTAGTTAGCCTTCTTGATGATTTTAAGAGTGATTATGGTGAGGAAAGGCAAAGGATGATGGTGATGGAAGAGCTTTGGTGGATTTGGGGCTTTGGATGGCTTTAGGTTTTGGAAGCTTAGGAGAAACAAATGAAAGGAATTTTGGTGCATGTGTGTTGTCGTGGAGGAGGGCTGGCTGTGAGAGAATTTAGTGGCCTTGGGCCCTAAGTGCTTTTATTTTTTCTTTGTATGGTTTTGGTCGTGTTCGTTCATTAACTATTTATGTCCGAATGTCCTAAAATTATTTCAGACATACCGTTGTGATCCATTAATTTTTCTTATTAATATTTAAATCGTTGGCGAGATATTCTCGCATTATTTTCATATTAGTGTATTTTACAGACTCCTTCGAGTCATAATTAAATTCTGATAATACCTAATATTGACCCGAACGTCACCGGACGCCACGAGATCGCAGAATTATTATTTTTAGCTAATATGACAGGAATTAAATTAATATTTGAATTTTATTTTATTTTTATCTCATCTTTTCCTTATTAACATATTCTTAATTATTTATTATGTGACATGTTAATAAAGGGAAAAAGTTGGGTTGTTACATTCCACCCCCTTCGAAAAATTTCGTCCTCGAAATTGAAAGATAAGGATAAGTCCATACCTCTCAAAATAACTCCGGATAGGTTTTCCTCATATCTGCTTCTAACTCCCAGGTTTGTTCTTCTACTTCCCCGTTCGTCCATATCACTCGTACCATAGGAATCTCCTTGTTCCGCGTTTGACGAATCTTATAATCAACGATCCTTTACGGCGTAAGCGGTAGAGATAAATCTTCTCTCAACTTTATCTGTTCTGGTTGAAGCCTATGATCAGGGGATGCATAGTACTGGCATAACTGAGAGACATGAAAGACATTGTGGATATTGGCTAGGTTTGGCGGAAGAGCTATCTGGTACGCTACTGGTCCAATGTGTTCCAGGATCTGGAAAGGTCCAATGAATTGGGGGTTCAGCTTTCGGATCTTTAAAGACCTTCCAATACTTGTCGCCGGAGTAACCTTTAGGAAGACATGATCTCCCTCTTGGAACTCAAGCGGTCTCCTCCGATTATCTGCATAGCTCTTCTGTCGGCTTTGTGCTGTGAACACTCTCTTGCATAACGGCTTCATCAATTCCTCTGTCTCCCTGGTTTCATCAGAGTCTAAACAACGATACTGCCTGCTGTCATTCCAACACAACGGCGACTGGCACTTACTGCAATACAATGCTTCGAACGGAGCCATACCAATGATAGCTTGAAAGCTGTTATTGTAGGCAAACTCCACAAACGGTAAGCTTTCCTCCCAGTTTCCTGGCGTATCTAGAGCACAAGCTCGTAACATATCTTCCAAGGTCTGAATGGTACGCTCGGACTGACCATCAGACTGAGGGTGATACGCTGAACTCAATTGCAACTGCGATCCATATGCCTTCTGAAACGCAGTCCAGAATCGGGAGGTGGGATCTCTGTCTGAAATGATAGAAGATGGTATTCCATGCAACCTTACCACCTCCTTGATATACAGTTGTTCAAGCTTCTCTAGCGAGTAAGTCATTTTGATCGGGATAAAGTGAGCAGACTTAGTCAATCTGTCTACAATTACCCAAATGGCATCAACTCCTATCCGAGTACGGGTTAAGCTTGAAACAAAATCCATAGCTATGGCCTCCCACTTCCATTCTAGAATCTCTGGAGGATTTAGCAACCCTAGTGGTTTCTGGTGCTCGATCTTCACCTTCTGGCAAACCAAGCACTTCTGTACCCAGTCCTCGACATCCCTCTTCAATCTTGGCCACCAAAACATCCGCTTAAGATCATGGTACATCTTAGTAGTACCTGGGTGCATCGTGACATGACTCTTATGAGCTTCCTTCAAGATATCCTCCCGTACTCTAATCTGATGGCAGCCAGACCGTAAGTCAATCCTTGAAAAGATCTTAGCATCCTTCAGTTGATCTAGAAGATCATCGGTCCTATGCAGTGGATACTTATTTTTAATTGTCACCTTGTTCAATTGCCTATAATCGACACACATTCTCATAGTACCATCTTTCTTCTTCACAAATAACACCGGTGCTCCCCTGCAATTCCAACGGAGACATACGATACGGTGCAATAGAAATAGGTCCAGCACCAGGCACCAGGTCAATAGAAACTCTACCTCCCGCTTCGGTGGAAACGTCGGAATATCATCAGGAAAACATCGGGATAATCCTGGGCCATCTCCCTGAGAACATCTGCAAGCTCTGCAGACTCCGGTGTGCGCTGTGTAGTATCCCTACGGGGCGGCATGTCTAATATGTAGTACTTGCACAGTTTCGAGGTGATCAGTCTCAAGAGAGGCAAGTACACAGGAACTTAGCACATACCACTTAGCTGGAACATACACCGTAATCATGCCCGAAAGCATAGTGCAGCTCAGTCCTCAGGCTCACTTGGACCAAACTGCTCTGATACCAAATGAAACACCCTAGCTAACTGTTTACCCGTACGTAGTAAACAATGCTCACTAGGTTTTTTTTATCTGGGCGGAATACCTTAGTCCATTGTTATCTTTCAAAAATAGATGTTTAAGAAAATAGGGACCAATTTAAGCTTTTCATTTTACATTGCATAAATATAAAATAGAGCCATGCGTTGGAAAGGATAAATATAACAAAGCGTATAACTGTAGGTTTATAAAGCATTCAATACATATCCAGATGGTCCATCATACCAAATCACATAGTCGTATATACATAATAAGTAGAATATACCTCACATGTACATAATCTTAATACTGAGTACATGACCCAGAGTACATAACATCATAATACATCAAAATACAATGGCTGTGCCCTTGGCTGAAATCCTGACATCTAGCTATCCAGTCCATCTCCTGTCATGGCCGCTTATGGCTCTGCTGGCGGCTCATCAGTATCCTCAAAATAAGATTCATCTTCTGTACCTGAAGTCATAAAAAGTGGGGGATGAGAACGGTAGGTTCTCAGTGGAAATAACTTTAGTTCCTGAGTCTCGTATCAGATTATGTCAGACTTCAGGCCGCTCAGAGATCTCTAAGTGAACCTACATACTAAACAGCCTACCATTTATTATCTGGCCTATCTGAACGGCTTTATCAGCATTGTTATGTGACATGGGAACTACTCTTGTTACGTTCTCATGCTGATTAGCATTTCGTGAATATACATAACCGTCTCGAGCGTGCTCTTGACGGTACGACATAACAGCAGAAATACACCTCCAGAATAATTAGAATACATCACAGAATACACTCAGCATTAAATTCAGCATAACAGAATCATCGGAGTAAGCATCACATAGTCATCCAAAGTAAGTCTAACAGAATCAGCAGAATATACACAGCAGAGTCATCAGCATAAACATGGCAGGATTATCAGAATAATCATGATTACCGAATATGCATGTACGTAACAGAATAGAACAGCATAACAGAATGGAACAGCATAACAAAGTATATCAGCATAACCGAATATATTATGTGACATGTTAATAAAGGGAAAATTTTGGGTTGTTACATAGCGTGTATGGTAGCGATGTGGGAGAGAGGCTTAACTCCTCTACATTCTTGTAAGATATAAAGGAGTGGGATGCTCCGGAATCAAACAACACAGTTAAGGTTTTGTCATTGATTAAGCACTCACCGAAAATTAAGCCTTCTTCATCCTGTGCTTCTTCGGCGGCCATTGTAAATATGCGGCCTTGTTGTTGAGCTGGGGATGGCATGGTCGGGCAAGCTCGGGCAAAGTGGCCTGCCTCTCCACACCTGTAGCAGACCCCTTGGCCTGTCAAGCAATCCCCACTATGGGGCTTGTTGTACTTTGGGCACAATGAACGATATCCCCCCTGCGACTGGGGTCTTGGCATGCTCCGGTTCGCCATTCCTCGTGGTTGCTGGGGCCGGCTTGCCTGTTGCTGGGGCCTAGCTCCTTGTAGCTGGGGCCGGTTAATTCCTGGTCCTGTCGGGTATACAGGTCGTCCTGACTACTGCTGCAATCACGGAGGAGGCTGCGCAAAAGGCAATTTTCTGCCTCTACCGGGGAACGGAGCTGAAAAGGGCCCCCTCAATTGGGGTGCCTGCGAGGAACCCCCTCGTTCCTCTAACTTCATCTTATTTCTGGTGTTCCTGGCCATGGTTAAGTTTCTGGCCGACTCCTCTAACGTCATGCACTTACTTACCAGGAGGGCATAATCCTGGATGTCCCAATGATTTATGGCCATCTGCAACTCTTCCCTCAAGCCTCTCTGAAACTTTCTGCACTTCCACCCTTCGTCAGGGTGCAACTGTCATGTCCCCCTACTGGAGCTTTAAAAACTCCACTTCTTTTTGATCCCTGAGTCCCTTAGGGAAATACTTGTTCAGGAGGGCAGTGGTAAATTGAGCCCACGTGATAGGACCCCCTCCTTGTTTTAGTAGGGGCTTGGTGGAATTCCACCATGTCCTGGCAGCCCTTCGAAGTTTTCGCGTCGTAAAATGGACCTTTTGTATTTCCGTGCAGGGTACATCTTCGTAGATCTACTCCATCTCTGCCAGCCAGTTATGGAGGAACTCATGATCCATTCCCCCTTCGAAGATCGGAGGGTTCGCCCTTCCAAACTCAGTGAACTTCTTAACTTCTGCCTCTTTAGAGGTGGGGACCAGGTTCCGTTGTGCAATAGCGGCTGCCATTTGTGTGGTGGCCTGTGCTTATGCGTGAGTAGCTTGGGCCTGAGCCTAGGTGGCTTGGGCCATTTCCCATAGGATATCTGCCAGATCAGCGTTCTCCATCATACGTGGTGTAGTGTCACGGCGGGGCGGCATGTCTAATTTGTAGTACCTGCATAGATCGGAGGTGATCAGTCTCAAGAAAGGCAAGTACATAGAAACTCAGCTCATACCACTGATAAGTCGATGTTATACCCTAAGTTATTACTCCATAAGCGAGCAATTGCATACTAAAATGTGTGGGTTTAATGCTCATTCAATGTGTTTTTACACATTATCCTCTTTTGAGAGAAATTAAGGAAAACGGCAAAATAAGGTATTAATTCTCTTCGAATGTAATATTTCTTTTGTAGTTTTCTATTTGAATTACAGGGAATGAATGTCTAGAAGGATCATTGAGGATGTGAAGAGAAGATTTGGACCAATGAATACAAGATCAGATTCAATTCCAACAAGATTTGGTTAAAAGATGAGCTGAGAATTTCTGACACCGACTTTTCCATTGATTTTGAGCCATGATAGAGATTGAATCACGGTTTTGTGTCCACTACAAAGTTGTAGCTATATCTCTTAGCTTTAAGTGGCAATTTGAATCACCTCAATCGGAGGTCTGTAGCTCAATATATCGCAGTTTTACTGACTACTGTGCAAGTCAGTTCGCTGAGCGGGATTACCAATCCGCTGAGCGAACAAGCTTCCAGAAACTTCGCCAGCTGGCGCTAGCTGTCAAACCGCGTCCACTGCCAAATCGCTGAGCGATTTCCCCCCCAGAAAACAGCTATAAATAGGGGGCCAAGGCTAGCATTTGGGGCATTCCTTTCTATTCTCTTCCACCCCTCCCCCAAGGTCTCCTATGCCTAAGAACCCTTCTTTTCCTTCCATATTCTTCACTTTTTCCATTTTATTTCAAAGCACTTAGGCTATGTTAAAGTGCTTTGTTTTCTTTAAAGCTTTTGTAATGAGGTGCTGCCGAATTAATTCCAGGTTCTATAGTTTCATTTCTTCTTGCCATCTACTCTTTCATTTTCTTTATTTACTCTTTCTTGCTTTACATTTGCTTTAATCTTCCATTGCTATTTACATCCTTCCGTTTCTTTATTTACTTCTTTGTTTCTCTTTATTTACGTTAAGTTTATTTGCTCTTTCCATTTCCTTTTCCTTTACTTTTATCTTTCATTTACTTCTTTCTATTTTCCTTTACTATTGCCTTATTATTTACTTTTCCTATTGTCATCTAATTTTCCTTTCTCTTTATCTACTCTTTCTTTCTCTTTATTTACTTTGAGTTTTAATCCACCAACCATGGAGGAATAGTTTCTTAATATCTTGCATGCAGTAACTCAAGATAAAGATTAATTTGAGGTCTTGCGCTTAAAGAATATTCATGACTCGTTCCACCTTAACTAATGATATAGCGATTGCATGTTATAAGTTAAGGCTAAATCCAAGTTAATGAATCTTGACGATTGTAGGATTTATTAAACTATGATTAAGGCACTTTTGGAGAACTAATCAGATCTGATTAGGTTGTGCAATTGGTGCTTAATTAATATGGGTTTTAATGCTGAGATCTTGGTTTTAATACCTATATTAACAAATGCTTAAGGAATTGACGATCGTAGTTTCTTAAGTAAATTGCATATTAGTTTGAGATCTCAACTAATAAACAACATCTCCTTTCATGAATAATTAACTAAGAACTGATGAGAATTAATCCTTAATCTTGAAACGCCGTATGCAGGATATTGCCTTTATCATTATTGTTTTACTTTCGTTTTAATTGCTTTCAAGTTATCAACAAACAAACCCCCCCGATTTACTTAACTATTGGTTTGGTTCTAAATTGCTTCTTTGGGAAACGACCTAGGTTAACCCCCTTTACTACGTTCTCGGGGTTTACTTGGTTTATAAATTATTATTTGGCCGCGCACTAAAATCTAACGACGTTTTGGTGCTCGTCAACCACCTAGTCGAAACATACACCGAATCATGCTCGAAAGCATAGTGCAACTCAATCCTCAGGCTCCTTTTGGATTGAACTGCTCTGATACCAAATGAAACACCCTAGCTAGATAGCCCATGCTTAAGTCATGGACCATTCCGGCTAGGGGTTGTCTTTCGGGTGTGACTCTTCATCGTTCCATAGTGTTTCGTTTTCAAAATAGGGTTCAAAATAATAGGGCCAATTTAAAACTTTTGCTTAATCACTTCGAAAAATAGAAGCCATTAGGTTATATACGCATCCATGCCACTCGAAGAGGTGGTTTGTACCCTAAACAAGAGCATATCCCAGAAAATAGCATATACATGAAATAACAGATCACATACATTGGCCACAAGATAACATATCAGTTCATACAGTCCATATAATATTATACAAATGGGTAGTTCAACTCTTATTCTATTTCCCTATTATACATCACATGCTTCTCATTATTACACAACCCTATTTTACAACACATACATGCTAAGGAGATGCGAATGAGTACTACTCATTTCGCCCTACACGAGTAAGATCCTATTTTACAGTTGGCAAGTAGTCAACGGAACGGTCGGCAAGTAGTCAACGGAAACGGTTGGCAAGTAGTCCACCCTACTGGTCTAAATTCTTCTCCGGGTCCTCCTCTTCCTCATCACTGGATGGCTAGCTCTCTGTAGTGGCGTTTCTATGGGCAAGACGGCGAATAGTAGCGGGGGTCACTCTCTTGCGGGCAGTGGTAAAGCGTCCTCGGGGCCTTGCGGATGGTCCAGCTATGTCAGGGTCGTTTTTCACCTACTCTGCTGGTGGGGGAGTGTCCTCATCACTACTGTCTATGATGATGGGGTTGTTGGGCCCACCCCCTGGTTCCTTGTCCGCGAAACTGGGGTTGACTGAAGGAGGTCTAGCACCCTGGGGGCCTCTGGGGCGTGGCACCAGTATCAAGAGAGGCGGCCCTGGGAGGTTAGTCGGCGCGTAGGTACACATCTCCGTGATGGCCCCAATCCTGGGGTCACGTTGGCGGGTTCGTGAGAGTAGGATGGCCGTCCTCCTCGGGGAAGTCATCTTCTTCACCTGGATTCGTAATCGAGTGGGAGTAAGAATATATGGTTCTTAGTGGGAATCTTGTAACTCTAGATAGCAACCTAAGAGGGGGTGAATTAGGTTTCTCTTGTTTTTGACGGATTTTGGTTCTTTGAAAGATGGTGAATGTTATGAAACCCTAATTCCCAAATTATGAACAAGACTCAGCAATAAACCGAATAGATGTTTAAAGTTAAAGCAGCGGAAATTGTAAATTGCTGAATGTAAAGAGTGTAGGGATTAGAAAGATCACACCAGAGATTTATCCTGGTTCACCTTCAACCACCGAAGGCTACGTCTAGTCCCCTGTTCTGATTCAGGGTTTTTTCCACTATGTAAACTTGTTGTTGGTCTTGGTAACCAATACCCAAGAGGGGGGGTGAATTGGGTATTTTAGAAATTATTCCAGTTTCAACAAATATTGCATTTTCATGCAATTAACGTTACTATGCAGCGGAATATAACAATTAAAGATTTAATATAGGCATGCTTAATTATGTTTGTAATAAAACAATAAGATCAACAAAGCAACTTATAAACAATTATCAATAGATGCAATTCTCAAATATGCAAGACAATAATATAAGTTTGCAATAAATAAAGAGATAGAGTTAGAGAGATTGCAAACATAGATTTATCCTGGTTCGACCACCCTTGTGATCTACGTTCAGTCCCCAAGCGACTTGCTCAAGATTTCTCCACTATCATCAAGCTTCTAACTTAGGTGCTTGACAAACCTTTACATCCAAGAGCACTCCTCACACTTAGGATCCCCCACCTTTGTGTAGAAGCCTCAAGAACCAAACCTTAGGGATACCACACCCTAAGCAACTAGAGGGATACCTCACCCTCTTTACAAGTGTATGGAAATTTTGTGTTTGATAAGAAACTCTCTCAAGAGTAGATAATACAAATTGAAGCTCTATAGGAATATTGACAATATCTCTCTTTTTGCTCTTATGATGATGGAAAATATTAATCCATTGATAGAATGAAGTATGAGGATGATGGGAATCAAAGGCTTGGCTAGAAATGAGAGTTTAATGGGTATTTATAGGGTTTCTAAGTGTACTAGCCGTTTATAGTTGTTACCCATTATTTTAATCAATTTTATCCATTGAAAAACTAGTCGTTTCTGGCTTCAGGACTCGAGTCATTCGAATGACTCATTGGCATTCATTCGAATGACGATGTAATGTAGCCGTTGGGCATCTGATGACAGAGTCATTCGAATGAATCTAGGTCATTCATTCGAATGTCTGATGCAATGTAGCCGTTGGGGCCTCTGATGACAGAGTCATTCGAATGAATCAGGGTCATTCATTCGAATGTCTCTGCAGGTTTTGCCCAAACTCATTCTTTCTTTCCTTTCTCTTGTTTCCTTGGTTTGTTTGAGATACTTTAAAAACAGGAATCAATATTTTCTTTTAAGAGCATCATTCTACGAGTTTAGAGAGAGATATATATCAATTTTCCTTTGACAAGAATACCTTAAATCCTAAGAAACTATTTCCCTTATTATCATTTGTTTGGACTTGGTATTCTTCATGAATCCTATCTTCGGCATTACCATGTTCTTCATGGAATTGACATTTCATGCTTCGCCTTTTGACTTTGGGCATCATATGAATGTTCCTTATTGTTCCATCTTGTTCTTGATGCCTTGGACTTTCCTATACACAAGATAATTCACTAGAAAGTATAGTTAGTCCAACGTGTTCTAATATCTTCATATGCATATATAGATTAATCAATGCATCATACATATACAATTAGGCAAGGATCAAATTATATTAATCAAATAATATTCTTTGCCTAGCATGCATGCATTGTAACACTATAGCACTTGATATTCATGCATATACATATTGACACAAATATATCCAATAGTTTATCCATCAAGCACATATAGAGAGTTATTGGATATGTTCTCAAAAGGATGTTTCTTGAAACACCCTAGCTAACTGTTTACCCGTACGTAGTAAACAAAGCTCACTAGGTTGTTTGCTATCTGATTGGAATACCTTAGTCCATTGTTATCTTTCGAAAATAGTGGTTTAAGAAAATAAGGACCAATTTTAAACTTTTCGTTACCATTACATAATTGTGAAACTAGAGCCATGCGTCTGAAAAACAAATATAACAAAGCGTCTAGCAGTAGTATAATAGAGCATCCAATATACAACCAGTGGTCCATCATAACAAAGTCACATAAGTGTAGATCTAATACATAATACATAAGATACATCATATGTACATAAATCAAAATATCAATACATGAGTCATAATACAGCATCTCAAAGTACATATCAAAACACAAGGGCTGCTAGAGACCCTTGGCAAAAATCTGGACATCCAGCTCTCTCTATGTCCCTATCCTGTCACTGCCGCTCATGGCTCTGCTTGCGGCTCATCGGCATCCTCAAAACATGAATCGTCATCAGTACCTGAAGTCAATAAGGTAATGGGAGTGAGAATGGTAGGTTCTCAGTGGAAGTAACTTTAGTTCCTAAGTCTCGTCTCATATTAGGTCGGACTTCAGGCCGCTCAGAGATCTCTAAGTGAACATGTATACTACATATCCTACTGATTATTATCTGGCCTATCTGAACGGCTTTATCTACATTACTATGTGATCTGGGAACTACTCTTGTTTACTACGTTCTCGTGCTGATTAACATTGCGTTTACATACATATCCGTCTCGAGCGTTCTCTTGACGGTAACAACATAACAACAGGATACTAGCTTAAAATCTCTCATGCATAATAGAATAGTCAGAATAACCAAAATGCACCTGTTCACATACTTCTGCATAACATAATAAACATGCTAAATGCTCATGCATTACATAATAATCAGCTTTTGGAATGTATGTTATTCCCACCATAGCATTGTCCTCTCTTGACATTACTATGACGGAATAACCTCGCACCTCCAGGTGGTCCTCTGTGACCCCTGTGGTGGGCTTCCACCTGTCGTGTGCCCCCTCGGGACCCCTCGACAGTGGGCGGATATTGTACCCCCACCTAGGCTTGCCCCCGTACGACAATGCAAAGGCGTGGTAACCGCACACCCCCAGGTATGTCATATAGACACCACCTGTGGCGGGCTTCCACATTCAGGATGCCCCTCGGACCTCCTGAAGTGGGATCATAGTGTGGCTCACGTGATCACGGCCTTTTTCATCATATGGCATTTAGCCCTTTCTCAGTATTGGGCCTTTAGCCCTTTTTTCAGCATCTCTGACATTCATGTACCTGCAGCATGGCATACTTGTTTCTCTACGTTTCAATCCATTTCATTTTCTTTCTTTATCTCATCATTACTTATAATTCTCTAAACCTTACTTTATCCTGAATGCATGGAATGCGTCACATACGGCATGTAATTGATATATTCACAACATTTTCCTCCTATACTCACCTAATTCAACTATCAATCCTAAGATAGCAAGTAAATATTAAAATATGCACTTCAAAGGCTTCCATAAAATTTCCTGGTATCAAATCATTACAACGGTAACTACGTTTTCGCTCAACGACTGGAGCCTTCAACATTTAACCCAAAAGTCCCCTGGACCGCCGCTCAGCCCGCCGCCCAGTGCACCGCTCAGCGCGGTGCTTAGCGCTGCACCTGGCGCTGCGCTTAGCGCGCTCTGACGCCTTGTAACCTGCAGAAATTGGTTTTCTCTCTTTTCTCCCCCCTTTTTCCATGAAACTTGCCTGAACTTTTCACCCCTCTTTAACATACAATAAACCTATCTAATCCTGGTCACAGGACCCTTCAGAATTGTCTTCCTAAGCCTAGCATCAATTCTAGCAATTATAGGCATACATGCATAGAGGCCTACATACACACAAGTAAGCACACAATTCCTCACAATCACCAAAGAGGTGTTAAACTAAAGATTACCCCACCTCCTAGAGAGCTTGTTGATACTAGAGGAAGGATAGAATCAAGCCTTGCTGGCTTGATTGCTTGAGGTTTCCTTTTAACCTAAAAATGAAAACCTTGAGTGATTATGGAACCTAGGTTTGGGAAACTTTGATTCACCAAGAGAGAAGAAAATAATCTTACTTGCTTGTTCTTCTCTTTGCTATGTCTATGATTTGAAAACTAAGAGAGCTTAAGGAAGGTGAAGATGGATGAGGATGATGAGCTTTGATGGCTTTAGGTTTAGGTTTTTAGGAAAACTTTGGAGGAAGAAAAGTGAGAGAAGTTAGTGTCTATGTGTGTGTCTTGTGGGTTTAGTGGCCTTTGGCCCTAGAGTCTTCTTATTTCTCCCTGTATAGTTTTGATCGTCTTCGCTCATTAACTATTTATGTCCGAATGTCCTAAAAATATTTCGGACATACCGGTGCAACCTAGAAATTTTCCTTGTTCATATTTAAATCTTTCTTGAATTATTCTCACCTTATTTTCATATTAGTGTATTTTACAGACTCCTTCGAGTCACACTTAAGCTCTAAAAATAGCCTAATACTAACCCAAACGTCACNAATTGTCATTATCTATTTGATATGTTCTATTTGTCATCATCGAGATCTAGGACAACTAGGGAACCTAGTTCTACAAATATAAGCATATACAATAAGCATAGACAATTAGAACATATTGTATTTGTCATCATCAAAACATATTGTATTAAACAATTAGAACAACTTGGGAAACCTAGTTCCGCACTTGTGTTGTGTACAACCTCACAACCGAGGCACTTACACCGACAACTACAAGAGAACACAACCGTTCCCCTGGTTACACAATGCCTTCACCGAACACTATGGTGATGATCAGAAAACACACCGAAAACCACGGTGTTTACAACAACCAAAACGATTGAAGAAGTTTCTATACAATGGCTTATGTATCAATCCTAAACTCAGGGAAGGTTAAACCTGAATAGAAAGCACTTAAGGATATGAAAGTTATGGCTCAATGCTTTTCTGAGTTTGGATTGAAAATAGACTTTGAAAATATGGTCAGAACTTTGTACAACTTGCAAGAATTAATGAAAGATTGTAGTTCTGATGCTGTGTTCTTGGTTCTACACGAAGTCTACATTATATAGGCAGATGTGCCTGTTCATGAACCAATGCCAAAGCATATGATGCAAAACAACGCATTGTTTCATGAAAAAACACACCCATTCGAGCATGTAATCAATTACTATAGTGTGGTAATCGATTAAACACTAGAAATGGCCATTTTTCAAATTTCTAAAGGTGGTAATCGATAACTATGGGTTGGTAATCGATTACTCACTTCAAAATTTGAATAATTTTGAATTCATGGAGATGGTAATCGATTACACTGGCATGGTAATCGATTACCCATGCAGAAACCGAGTTAAAGTGTTTGAAAACCCTTGAAAAATGTTGCTATATGCTTTTAGGGTTTTAGGGAAATGTTAGACTTGTTTATGATGAAAAACTTTGAGCCAATGACCTTAATATCATAACATGTGCTAACTATTTTGACACTAAGGTAAAATCTTGAACCTTCAATGATGTGCAGTTTGAGCTTTGCGGTTCTTTGATCTTGATCATGTCTTCCCTTTTTATGCTTTTTGTCGATGTCGTTGTCGTCATCAGAACCATGCCATCAATGGTCAGAGAAAAAATATTCTTCACATTCTCCCCCTTTTTGATGATGACAAAACCATCTTTGAAAGTTGAAGTTTGTTCCACTGTATTGCGCCCCCTGTGTTTCTGACTCTGGCCTTTCTTGGTTTTGGTTAATTCCTCCCCCTGTATAAAAACAAACCAAGCAACCAGGCACACAACCTTTCTCCCCCTTTTTGACATCATCAAAAAGAAGAAAAAGGAACACAGCAAATATACAATACAGATAATAGCCAAACAAGATAATATAATACACAAGGTATATTACGGAATAGAAAACATGAGTATTTAATTAATCATAAACAATCCACACAACATAAACAATAGTTAAAACTAATCATAAGTTCAACTCAAGCAAATAAAATCCCTAAACTATTACAATAAAAAACCAAATGAAAATGTCAGTCCAGAGAGAAAAATACAACCATCAACAGACAAATACAAATAAAACACTAAGACATGAATCATGGTTCAGCGTTGCTTGAGAAATGGATATTGTCGAGGGAAACATCAGTCTGGATGGAGGCGAAGTCCTCAACATGTTTGGCCAAGCGCTCAATATCGCCGCGAAGGTCGGTCTGAAGTAAATCAATGTGGCCATCGATGTGGTCAAAACGTGCTGTATGAGCGGCTTGTATCTGATCCAAGCGATCCAGAATCATCTGAAACTGGCCATCTAAACTGGATGAGGTCGGAGGAATGATAGGAGGAGAAGATGTGGCAGATGTAGATGGCGGACGAGGCGGAGTAGAGTCTCTAGAGTCATCCTTGTGCTTGAGCACTCCATCTACATATTGATATATTCCCAGCTTAGGCAGAATGTCGATGTCGATCTTCTGAGTTTTAACATCAACCTTAAGAACAAATTCCCCCGCAACAGACACTCCATAGTTCTGAAAGATCTGAGATATGGCAGGAGCATAAGGCAGTGCTCCAGCACGATCACACTGAACGAGCATGTGCTGTTGTACCAAATAAGCCCAATTTATTTTCTCCTTAGTTTTCAACCCATACATAATCTGCAGTTCCAAATCACTAATCTGTGCATGATTAGATATCTGGGGCAGGAGAACATAACTGAGAAAGTAGTGCAGTAGCCTATCACCAGCAGTTAGGGGACCAATAGGTAGGATGTCCCTTGTACGTGTAGACTCCAATCGTTGATGTTTCTCCTGGAGTTGTGCCTCTGAGAAGCGACACAAACTCTAGTAGAAAGTCTTTCAGTTAAAGCCTTGCCAAGGACAGAGTATTTCTGCACTTAACTTCCTTCCCTCATATGGAACTCCCAAACAATTTCCCAAGTCTGCCAACATCATAACAATGTCTACACCTTTGACTTGGGAGACTAGTTTGTTATTCAGATACTTCAGATTACAGTAAAATGCTTTTACTAACTCAGGATAAAATGGACCATGCAGGGAAACAAAGTCTGACAGCCCTTGAAACTCAAACATATCAGGAAATTCTAACCCAGCAGAAGAGAAAATGTTAAGAATACCGTATTTTGGAGTCAAAATTGGTCGCTCCAAGAAACGGGACAGAAACCATTTCTTCTGCTCTTCGGTTGTCAGAANCAAACATATCAGGAAATTCTAACCCAGCGAAGAGAAAGTGTTAAGAATACCGTATTTTGGAGTCAAAATTGGTCGCTTCAAGAAACGGGACAGAAACCATTTCTTCTGCTCTTCGGTTGTCAGAAGCTTAGAGATGTTCAAGGGATCCAGACCATATCCTACATTCTTAGTTGGTGCTCTCTTAGAGCCTAAGCCATAACCTGAAGCAGCCATTGTTGAATAAGGAAGAGGAGGGTTCGGTTTTGAAGAGAAAAGAAGAGATGAATGAGTTGTGAGGGAGATTGAAGCAAATGCAATGAGTTTTGAAGATCAAACTCTTCCAGTGAAGAATCACTAAGAGTTTAAGAGAAATTTGAGAGAAAATGGATGAACAATGAAGGAAGAGTGGCTTCGGGTGAGAGAAGAGAAAGATGAGAGGGATAATCGATTAACAAATGGCTAAAGAATGAATAAGAATTGATATAGCCAACATGTAATCGATTACACAACTACCATAATCGATTAACCATTTGAAATTTAAGCCTGGTAATCGATTACTAGCCCTTGTAATCGATTACAGGAATGGCAAAAATGAGAGAGTAATCGATTACCACGATGTGTTAATCGATTAACAACTCTGGTAATCGATTACTGGCTTGAGTAATCGATTACATAAAGCGGTTTTGGAGTATTGAATAAAAGAAACCGCCTGTAATCGATTACAAGGGGTAAGTAATCGATTACTAGCCCAAAATTTTAAAAAATTTGAAATTTTGATAGCTTGTAACGTATATAATCATCAGATATAACACTTACACTATAGAGACTACACAAACAGCAAAATAAACATCCAATCATTACAATATAAACATTCATTCAATAATGTTAAGATATATCAATCTCGTCTAGAATCCCCAACTCTCGTCTGATTTTATAAAATGGTTCTTTTGCCAATGGTTTTGTTAAAATGTCGGCAAGCTGATCATGTGTTGCAACAAAATTCAGTTCGACTTCCTTGTTCAACACATGATCTCTGAGAAAGTGATGTCTTATGTCGATGTGCTTTGTTCTAGAATGCATTACAGGATTTTTGGTTAAGTTGATAGCACTCGTGTTATCACAATTCATAGGAATACATCCCAGGTCTAGACCGAAGTCTTTTAACTATTGCTTGAGCCACAAGACTTGTGCACAGCAACTGCTGGCTGCAATGTACTCAGCCTCAGTAGTGCTTAAGGCAACACAAGCTTGTTTCTTACAAGACCAAGAGACAAGGGCATTCCCTAAAATGTGACATGTACCACTAGTGCTTTTGTGTTCGGTTTTACAACCCGCAAAATCAGAATCTGAATAACCAATTAACCTGCAAGTGCTTCCTCTAGGAAACCACAATCCAACATTGACAGTTCCTTTCAAATATTTTAAAATTCGTTTCACAGCACTCAAGTGGGATTCTTTTGGAGATGATTGAAAACGAGCACGCAAGCAAACACTAAACATGATATCAGGTCGACTAGTAGTTAAATAAAGTAAGGATCCGATCATACCTCGATATTGTGTTTCATCAATGGGCTTTCCAGAATCATCTTGATCTAGATAAGTACTTGATCCCAATGGAGTTGCTATAGCCTTGCAATCATCCATCTTATATTTTTGCAATAGTTCTTTGCAAAACTTAGATTGGTTAATGAATGTTCCATTCTTAGTTTGCTTAATTTGCAAACCAAGAAAGAAATTCAATTTGCCCATCATAGACATTTCAAATTCTCCTTGCATGAGATTTGAAAATTCCTTGCATAAAACTTCATTAGTTGAACCAAATATAATATCATCAACATAAATTTGAACTAGTAAAGTATGACTTTTAGATCTTTTTATAGAAAGAGTTGTGTCAACTTTACCTTTTTCAAATCCTTTTTCACACAAGAATGTGCTTAACCGATCATACCAAGCTCTAGGAGCCTATTTGAGGCCATAGAGTGCCTTCTTAAGTTTATATACATGAGAGGGATTTTTAAAATCTTCAAACCCAGGGGGTTGACGAACATAAACTTCCTCTTGTATATAACCGTTTAAGAATGCACTCTTGACATCCATTTGATATAGTTGAAAGTTTAAAGAACAAGCATATGCCAGAAGTAAACGAATAGCTTCTAACCTGGCCACCGGAGCATAGGTTTCATCATAATCAATACCTTCCTCTTGATTGTATCCTTGGGCCACCAATCTTGCCTTGTTTCGAACGATGATGCCATTTTCATCTAGTTTGTTTCTCAACACCCACTTTGTACCAATAATTTGTTTATCTTCAGGGGCAGATACAAGTTCCCATACTTCATTTCGAGTAAATTGATTTAGTTCATCTTGCATGGCAAGTACCCAGTGTTCATCTTTCAGTGCATCATGTACTTTGGATGGCTCGATTTGTGACACAAACGCCATGTGTAAGCAAGCATCATTGAGTTTCAATCTTGTTGTGACTCCTCTTGATATATCACCAATGATTTTGTCAATTGGGTGATCTTTGTGAGTTCTCCATTCCTTGGGTAGATCATCCTGAACTTGTTCTTCAACTTGATCATTTTCAAGATTGTTTTCTCCTTGGGTTTGATCAGCATTTCTTGGTAATGGAACTTCACTCTCATCATCATCAAAAGAAACAACTTTTTCCTCCTTGGAGGAGTTAGTTTCATCAAATGATACATGAATTGATGCTTCAATAGTATGAGTTCTTTTATTGAAGATGCAATAGGCTTTGCTAGAAAGTGAGTAACCAAGAAATATACCTTCATCTGCTTTTGCATCAAACTTACCAAGGTTGTCTTTGCCATTGTTCAGAACAAAACATTTTGTGCCAAAGATATGTAAGTGTGCAATATTTGGCTTTCTACCCTTGAACAACTCATATGGAGTTTTCTTTAGAAAAGGTATAATGAGAACTCTATTAGAAACATAGCAAGCCGTGCTAACTGCATCTGCCCAGAAGTACTTAGGCAAATTTGTTTCACTTAGCATAGTTCTTGCTAGTTCTTCAAGAGATCTATTTTTCCTTTCCACAACTCTATTTTGATGAGGTGTTCTAGGAGCGGAAAAGTTATGAGAAATACCATGTTCACTACAAAACTCTTCAAAAGATGCATTTTCAAACTCACCCCCATGATCACTTCTAATTGATGCAATTTTCAACGATTTTTCATTTTCAACAGTTTTAGCAAATCTTTTGAATGCATCAAAAGCATGATTTTTGTGTGATAAGAACAAAGTCCATGTAAACCTAGAGTAGTCATCTACAATCACTAGACCATAATAGTTTCCTCCAAAACTTTTTGTCCTTGATAGACCAAACAAGTCCATATGGAGTAACTGAAGAGATCTAGTAGTTGAGACAACATTCTTAGGTTTGAAGGAAACTTTTGTTTGCTTTCCCTTTTGACATGCATCACACAATCTATCTTTAACAAATTTAATCTTTGGTAAACCAATGACTAGATCACGCTTGATAAGTTTATTTAAGTGATCCATGTGAATATGTGCTAAACGTTTATGCCATAGCCAACAATCATCATTGTTTTTTACCATGAGACATGTGTTTTTAGATGATATATCTTCTAATGAAATCATGAAAACCTTGTTAACTTTGTATCCAGAAAATTTCACTTCTTGGGTTTTCTTATCTTTTACTACACATATATCATCTTCAAATCCAACTACAAGGCCCTTGTCACATAATTGGCTAATGCTAAGCAGATTATGATCTAGACCTTTAACATATAACACATTTTCAATGGTAGTTTGAGGAGGCATACTTATTCTTCTAATGCCAATTATTTTTCCTCTTTCGTTGTTGCCATACGTGACATATCCTTTGTTTCTCGGCATAAGAAATGAGAACTTTGTTTTGTCTCCCGTCATGTGTGAGGAACAACCACTGTCAAGGTACCATAAGTCACTTGCTGTCCTCATACATATCTGTAAAACAAATTAGAAATGAGTATAAGGTACCCAATGTGATTTGGGTCCTTGCTTGTTAGAACCTTTCTCAACCCACTTGTTTTGACCATTTGGAACACCATACTTTTTAAAATAACATGCATTGTTGGTATGCCCTTCTAAACAACAATAACTACATATATACCTTCTTTTAGGAATCAAATGAATTTTCCTTGGCAAATACTTATTTGAAGCATAGTAGTTATTAGGTTTAGAAATAGGTTTTGAAGTAGGCATATGATAGTTGTTATTTCTTACTTTTTGCTTTTTACTATCATTATTAGATTTAGGTTTAGATTGCAAAGCATTTTTCTTTGCATGCAAATTTGGTTGTGGATTACTAGCCTTCACAAACAAGATTTTCTTTACATCACTTTTACCTTTCTGTGGAGTATAGCCTAATCCACTTCTATCTTCAGTATCTCGTTGCATGCTCAAGATATCATCTAATCCATGCTTACCTTGTTCAAATTTGCATACAATCTCTTGTAAATTATCAATTTTAGTTTCTAAACATATTCATTTATTACAAGCATCTTGATTTTCTATCATAGATTTAATCAGGTGAACTTCTTCCTTTTTAGCATAGATTTTAGAAAAAGTTAAACATATTTCTTGTATGCATTCAAAAGCTACTTGTAAATCTTCATAAGAGAGTTTATCAGAACTAACCTCATCATTTTCGTTTTCTGAATCATGAGTTGCCATTAATGCGATTTGAGCTTCTTCATCCTCAGATTCTGATGAAGAACTGACATCATTGTCTTCCCATGCCACATATGCTTTCTTGCCCTTCTTGTGTTTGTTGTCCACTTTGTCTCTGAATCCATTCTTCTTCCTTTGGATGTTTGGACAATCGGACTTGATATGTCTGGGCTTTCCGCACTCAAAGCATGTGAATATTTGAGAAGAAGATGAATCGTTCTTCTTTATGAATCTCTTATTTTGACCAAACCGCATGCCTTTCTTTTTGAAAAATTTTCCAAGATTCTTAACTAAGAGATTCATGTTTTCATAATCCTCATCTTCAGAATGTTCTTTTTCAGAATCAATTTTTTGCTTTTAAAGAAATTGACCTGTGTTTCTTCTCGTGTTGCTCATGTTGGTCGAGGCGACTCAACTCCAATTCATGCTCTTGCAATTTTCTGAATAGTGTTGCTAGAGTCATCTTGGATAGGCTCTTCTTTTTTGATATTGCCGTCACCTTCGGTTGCCATATCCGAGTTTATGATCGTAGCACCTTTAGATTCAAATCTGCACTAGAATAAACTTTGCCAAGAGCAGACAAATGGTTAATTAGATGAGTAAATCTCTTTTGCGTATCAAGTATCTTTTCTCCAGGAAGCATCCTGAACATCTCATATTCTTGAGATAGAGTGTTTAACTTTGATCTCTTAACTTCATCAGTGCCTTCATGAGTGGCTTCTAGGGTATCCCAAATTTCTTTAGCTGATTTGCATGAAGAGACTCTAAAGAATTCATCCATACCTAAGGCAGAGGTTAGGTAATTCATGGCTTTAAGATCATACTGAACTTTCTTCTTCTCTTCATCATTCCAAGCACTCATGGTTTTAGGTTCACTTCCATTTTCATTTGTAATCATAGGCACGAATGGACCTTCTTCTATGGTTTTCCATACTTCTAGATCTTGTGCTTTAATGAAGATCATCATTTTGATTTTCCAGAAATCGTAATGATCTCCATTAAAGCATGGAGGCCTATTTACATTCAACCCTTCACTCAACATAGGTCTTGAGGATGCCATCTTATGGATCTTTAGGAATAAATTTCCTAAACTTGCGCTCTGATGCCAACTATAACTCTAGATAGCAACCTAAGAGGGGGTGAATTAGGTTTCTCTTGTTTTTGACGGATTTTTGTTCTTTGAAAGATGGTGAATGTTATGAAACCCTAATTCCTAAATAATGAACAAGACCCAGCAATAAACCGAATAGATGTTTAAAGTTAAAACAACGGAAATTGTAAATTGCTGAATGTAAAGAGTGTAGGGATTAGAAAGATCACACCAGAGATTTATCCTGGTTCACCTTCAACCACCGAAGGCTACGTCTAGTCCCCTGTTCTGATTCAGGGTTTTTTCCACTATGCAAACTTGTGTTGTGTACAACCTCACAACCGAGGCACTTACACCGACAACTACAAGAGAACACAATCGTTCCCCTGGTTACACAATGTCTTCACCGAACACTACGGTAATGATCAGAAAAAACACCGAAAACCTTGGTGTTTACAACAACCAAAAAGATTGAAGAAGTTTCTATACAATGGCTTATGTATCAATCCTAAACTCAGGGAAGGTTAAACCTGAATAGAAAGCACTTAGAGATATGAAAGTTATGGCTCAATGCTTTTCTGAGTTTGGATTGAAAATAGACTTTGAAAATATGATCAGAACTTTGTAAAACTTGCAAGAATTAATGATAGATTGTAGTTCTGATGTTGTGTTCTTGGTTCTGCACGAATTCTGCATTATATAGGCAGAGGTGCCTGTTCATGAACTAATGCCAGAGCATATGATGCAAAACAACGCATTGTTTCATGAAAAAACACACCCATTCGAGCATGTAATCAATTACTATAGTGGTGTAATCTATTACACACTAGAAACGACCATTTTTCAAATTTCTAAAGGTGGTAATCGATTACTACGGGTTGGTAATCGATTACTCACTTCAAAATTTGAATAATTTTGAATTCATGGAGATGGTAATCGATTACACTGGCATGGTAATCGATTACCCATGCAGAAACCGAGTTAAAGTGTTTGAAAACCCTTGAAAAATGTTGCTATATGCTTTTAGGGTTTTAGGGAAATGTTAAACTTGTTTATGATGAAAAACTTTAGGCCAATGACCTTAATATCATAACATGTGCTAACTATTTTGACACTAAGGTAAAATCTTGAACCTTCAATGATGTGCAGTTTGAGCTTTGCGGTTCTTTGATCTTGATCATGTCTTCCCTTTTTCTACTTTTTGTCGATGTCGTTGTCGTCATCAAAACCACGCCATCAATGGTCAGAGAAAGAATCTTCTTCACAAATCCCTGGGCCATACCTATCGCTTTATTTCTCATTTAGAATTCCAGGCCACTCAGGAGTTCTCTAAGTGTCATGCATTCTAAAATCCTTATTGTTTATTATCTTGCTATCCTGAGCAGCTTTATCTAAGTTACTAGGTGATGGGGTATCTAATATTGATCTTACTAGGCTCCGTGCTTGATTAAATGCATTCGCTTGAGTATGGCGACGTCATATCGCCTCCTCACGTTCGTCTATTTATTTACTAGTCGTCTCAGGGCATTTCTTGGACGATAATATATATATATATACACATTCAGTCATATGCTATGCATGAGGGGTAATCTCTTACGCGCCTTGTGGCAGCGTCCTTCTTAGTTATGTCTTACCACCTTTGTAGTTGTGGCCTCAACTACAACCTACACCCGTCCAATGTGGGATGAGTGAGGGGCCTGCCCTTTTTGCATGACCAAGTGGGGACTCGTTTCGTTTTATGCCAACTACTTTGGGGCATATTGCATGTGCTTGTGGCAACTACTTTGGGGCACGTTGTCATTGGGGTGCCAACTACTTTGGGGCACATTGTAATTGTGATGTTTATACTTGTGATACCAACTACTTTGGGGCATATTTGTCTTTGTGCTTGCCACTACTTTGGGGCGTGTTGTGTTTTGTTTTGCCACTACTTTGGGGCCGTGTATGTCTTTTATTTGCCATAACTTTGGGGCACTTTATGTTTTACCAGAGTCCTGGTTCAGGTCTTACCCTGCGTTAAATCATTTACCAATCCATCTTGCTAGACTGGCGAGGGGCTGGTCCGTAGACATGCCAAGAGAAGGGAAATCCTAACTATATAACTATGTCTTTTTCTTTAAGGCATACCGAACCATCAGAGGTCGGACCTTCTTAAGAATAATATCCTTTTTCCTAAGGTTCAATTATGATCTTATTAAATGTTAGGTGATCATTGTCTAGTTAGTTATCTAAAAATCCTAGCAACGACTGGTTCCTCATGATGCATGGTCATACAAATAGATGATGCATGGTAGTATAACAAGAGAACATTAGAACGTAACCATAACAAGTATAGTGAGAACTCTAACGTCTCGGGTCAGCCGCTCAGCGGGCCGCTCAGCGGCGCGCTCAGCGAAGCCTTCGGCGTCAGAGTGCTTACTGAAACGTTGTGAATATTTACTTTGACATGATATCAACTAGTACAGCTATATTTTCCTATCTTCAGATATTTCTAACATAATTTTCACAGCATCTGCTCTGTAATTTCTACAAAATATTTCTTTAATTATTTTTCTAAAACTACATATAAAAAATATCACATAAAACCACATAGACAGTGGGGTCGGAATACCCACCTCGAAACTGGTTTCTGCCTTGATGGGGGTATAGAGGGAATTTTTTGAAGAGCAGGGGTAGGCTCCGGGAATTTTTCTGATGCTTCTAGGAAATTTTAACAGTGTAGAATGGATACTGTGAAGGAAGTAAAAACTGAAGGAAAAGAAAGAAAGCTTCAGTGAAAAATACGAAGGACAGTGAGGGCTATTTATAGCCTTCAGCTACATGCTACTATAGCTTCTTTTTAATTTTTGAAAAAAATAGAAAAAAGTAAAAGATAATTATATGCACAATGAAGGGATTTGCTCTGGCCGCCTCCCCCACGTGCCTAAATGCCATGTTTCTTGTTTCGGTCCCATTTGATCGCGTTTTATCGTAATTTGCTCGTGTTTGGCTATCCTAAAAATATTCCGAACATATATCTGCGATCAACGAATTTTTCCGGTCAGTAAGGTATCTTGAGTTGAGGTATTTGTGAATTTATTACCCCGAGGTAACTTTTCACAGATACCTTAAGTGTCTACCGAAATTTCAATTTTTGGCGAAACTTGGCACAAACCTCGCGGCACTCCGCGAGATCGAGAAACAACTACCGTACTGGGGTTCGGAAGCAGTTAATTTTCTAAATAATTTTTCCCAATCCAATAATCGTCCCAATTGTGCCCTTAATTAAGCCAAATTGTGGATTTCTTTCGAAATCTTTGTAAGGGGAAAAATCGGGATGTTACACAGGTAATCAGCGCTACCTGGTCGACAACGACGCGGAAAAGAAGTAGGTTGTACTCCGAACGGGGGCGATAGCTCCACGGTCTACAAAGGAGAATGATGGACATAAGGTATCAACGAGGACGCTGCCTCTGGCGCGTAGGAGAACATTAATAATTTTCTTTAATGCATGTAATGTGAAATTATAAACAAGTGTATGATGGATGATAATTGAATGTCTTGGCGGTAGATCCTATTATATGTGAGTTCATAAATATGTGTATGATGAATAATAATTGAATGGCTTGGCGGAAGGTCTTGTCACCAACCGCCCTAGTATACTTAGGTAGTACTCAGAATACCTTAGGCTCTAAAGACAGTCCAAGTATGAGTGGGTAACGTTAATGACTAGCTTAAAGATTAGGATATCCCCGGGCATGTAGTAAATTAGATAAAGCTACCCAGGGTTAGAAAGAACAAAAATCAATAAGAGAATTAGAGTTGCATGAAACGTAGAGAACCCCTGAGTGGCCTGGAATATGATCAAGATAATAAAGAATAGTAGGAACCCCGGCTCCCTACTGAGAATA
This sequence comes from Nissolia schottii, assembly GCA_003254905.1. Lineage (NCBI taxonomy): Eukaryota > Viridiplantae > Streptophyta > Magnoliopsida > Fabales > Fabaceae > Nissolia > Nissolia schottii. Next base: position 26,989 of record QANU01053582.1, read on the forward strand.
TCATGATTCTCACCCCCACTTGTTTATATTTCCAGGTGATTCTGATGGAAGGTCCCCGGGGGTAGCCCCGTGGTTTTTGAACGTGACTAAGTATGTGGACCCCCTAACTGGGTCGTCTGAGACTTTCACCTACTTACTGATGCCTATTCTGATGAGAACATGATCAAGGGCAAGGACCAAGAGGCAAATAAGAGGACTAGGACGACCTATGACTCAGGCTAGAGCAAGAAAAGTCAATGAGGCTTTAAAACAAGTCTTAGTTACAATTTTGAAGATTGGACTTAGCTTGGATCAATATGAGCCCAAATTGGTTAATTGTGTCATGGAACTTGGTCCACATGTTGAAGACATGCATTCCACAATCTGATTGAGTTTATAAGTTATTGTTTGGAGTTTTTTGTTCATAATAATTGGCTCAAAAACATGGCTGAGTTTATTTTAGCATAAGTGGCATTTGTGGTTGTTAAATTAGCCTTAAAGCCATCAGTTAGTGTGTTTTCAGTTTTGTTTTGGATATAAGAGTAGCCTAGCCACGGAGTAAGTGAGAATTAGTGCATTGTTTTGCATTTAGTTGCTTCTTAATGGGCAGCCAATTGTTGAATGCTCAGCCATAGGTTACAAAGCATCTTTGGCTGAATGTTAATGCAATTATAGTGCATTAGGAGTGGATTTTCGGTTAGGGTTGTTGGTGCAGTTTTTAGGAGTTCATTTTGTGACTTTTGGTATTATGTAAGACAAATTAGCAAGCTATATAAGGCAGCCAAAGTGATAATACGAAAATAGAATAAGATTCAGCATTTTTTTGATTTCTATCAAACTTATTTGTGAGAGTGATTCTCCTAAATTCTTGAGTGATTCAAGAAGTGAGATTATCAAAGGACTTAACCAAATCCTTTGTGTGTTTTGTCTTAAATTGGAGTGATTCCAATCTTTTGGTTAGCTATCAAATTCTGCTGCCTACATTTCTTTTAGTTTTGCCTTGCAAAACTAATTTTTCTATCCAAGTTCATCAACCAATAAATTGAAAGTTAATTTGTTGAACAACTTGTGTTAGTTCGTTGAAACAATAACTTTGGTTCACATCATATTCCTATGCCCATCCCTGATGATGATTTCGTAGTGGATTGCTACCCGCCTCCTAGTCCTGTTGAGCCAGTAGCAGGAGACATCGCAGACCACCCCATCATCATTGAGGATGATGAGGTGGCACCTCCACCTCCTGGCGGTACCGAGGGTCCGGTGGAGCTCGCACCTCCCGGTAATCCTGAGAGTGAGGTGGAGCCCCCACCATATAATAGGGACGTTGAGGTAGACCCTATCTCTGTACGCCTTGTGCCACTAGTCCCCCGCAAGGGGCGAGGAAGAGAGTTCCCATGCCCGCATCTGGTTCTCCCCACGTGCCCATGACGGGGAGGCAGGACCCTCGGGAGCCCCGGGAGGACTGTCACCCCTAGCCGAGGGAGACGAGGATGCTGACAAGGACTCCCCTACCTCGCCTTCTTCAAATGACATGGAGGTGGATGTGGAGGAGGAGGATCCAGAGGAGGACGTTGGGACGACGACGATAACGATGACGCTGATGACGTTGACGACGACGACCACGATGACGATGACGCTGACAATGATGAGCTCATGGAGGACGCAGGGACCAGGCCAGAGGAGTAGCAGTTACCGCGATCAGAGAGAGATGTCTTAGGGATTCTTTTTGTATGGACTAAATGGATAGTATGCATTAGTCCTTAGATATAGTATTTTCTATTTTGTATGCAAAAATTATGTATGAGTAGCTAATATCTTGTGTATATATTATGTGACTGTGAATGTTGTTAATGAACGATGCTATTTGTATATCCCTTCCTGCTTTGCATGGGATACGAGTGTAGGACCTTTTACGTACTCCACATATGACATTATATTTAGTACTATACGATCATACATGCATGGATCCTACTTTATGAAAAGACAAAAGTTTTTAATTAGCTTGTATTTTTGAATAATGTCAATTAATTTCACAATAGAAAATAATTTAGGACAATATGTACTCCAACCAAGTATGTAATAACCCAATGATGCATGGTTTATGACTTAAGCGTAAGCTAGCTAGAAAAGGGGTTACATTATTGGTATCAGAGCAGTTTGGTCCCATTGAGCCTGAGGACTGAGCTGCACTATGCTTCCGGGCATGGTGCATGGCGTGAACTCTACTGAGCAGTATGTGCTGAGTTATGTGCACCAGCTTTTCTTGAGACTGATCAACTCAGAATTTTGTAGGTGTAATAGAACAGACATGCCGCCACGTAGATCCCCCACGCCGCGAGCCAACGAGGGTCATAAACCTGGTGCAAGCCCAGACACAAGCCGCCGAAAGCATGGCAGAAGCGACCCGACAAAGGAATGCAGCCCCCACCGAACAAGAGGCGGACTTTCGCAAGCTCACGGAGTTCCTAAGAATGAACTCCCTGCATTTGACGGCACCATGGATCCAGAACTGGTCCACTTCTGGTTGAGAAAAATGGAACAAATTTTTTAGGACATCCGTTGTGCAGATGTGCATAAGGTGTGGTTCGCGTCACGAAGGCTGGAAGGCGCAGCGGGCGAGTGGTGGGATGGAACCTGGTCGTTGCTTGAAGCAGAAGAGAATCCACTCAGCTGGGGCCGCTTCATGCTACCATTCCAAGATAAGTACTTACCCCAGGAAATTCGGGAATAGAAAGAAGCCGAGTTCATGAATCTCAAACAAGGGAGAATGTCGGTGGCTGAATACACAGCCACATTTGAGAAGCTGTATCGGTACTCCGACACCTACCGACTACACCCGAATGAAGCATGGAAGTTTGCAAAATATCAAAGAGGGTTGCGTTCAGAAATACAACTGTTTGTCAACATGCTAGGGATCCGAGACTATGCTTCCCTGGTGAACAAATGCCTGGCCCAAGAAGCAGCTGCAAAGAGCGTAACGGAAGAAAAGAATGAGAGGAACAAGAGGAGGGCCGAAGAACAAGGAAGTTCGCAACAAGGATGGAGGAAAAAAGGATCTTTTCAAGCCCCGTTCCATAACAGGGATCGCAGACCGAGCCAGCCAAGGCCATTACAAATACAGAGAGGAAGGCCCAGTCAGCCAGGGAGGGGACCACCCCGACTTGGCCCACCTGCACCCATGCCACCGCAGCAAGGAGGGGCATCCAGGACACCGTGCTCCCAATGCAGAAAATAACATGGAGGAATCTGCATGGCAGGACGTAACGTCTGCTTTCGTTGTGCCAAGAGTGGCCACTTCGCTTCAACCTGTACTGTAACCTTGCCTTCAACTTAACAACAGGGAAGGGTATTCACCTTGACGACAGAGGAAGCGCAGAACGAGAAAGAGCTGATCTGCGGTGAGTGCACCATGTTGGGTTATACTTTAACTGTACTCTTTGATTCCGGGGTATCACACTCGTTTATAGCATATGATAGGGTGAGGACCCTGGGACTGTCCCCTATCTCACTACCATACACTTTAAATGTGTCTACCCCCACGGCCACGCCAGTCAAAACATGCATGGTATACATGAACTTCCCATTTCAATTGCAGGGAAGGAGGTGTAGCGCTGACCTAATTTGTCTTCCTTTAATAGACATAGATGTGGTTCTAGGAATGGATTGGCTTAGCGCCAACCAAGTTATTCTGGACTGTGCAAATAAGTCAATCACCTTTCCAGCAGCAGTTCAGAATATATTCTCCTAGCATCGGTTCAGCGAGAGTTGGAGCACATCCAGTAGTTAGTGAATACCCGGAGGTGTTTCCGGACGATATCCCTAAATTCCCTCCCAAACGAGAAGTCGAGTTTTCCATTGACTTAGTTCCTAGAGCGAGCCCGGTTTCCATTGCTCCCTACCGTATGTCTCCAGTAGAACTGCAAGAACTGAAATAACAATTACAGGACTTGACTGAGAAGGGCTTCATCCGACCCAGCGCATCACCTTGGGGAGCCCCTGTACTCTTCGTAAAGAAAAAGGACGGCTCCATGAGAATGTGCGTGGATTACCGGCAGTTAAACAAGGTGACTATTAAGAATAAATACCCTCTCCCAAGGATCGATGATCTGATAGACCAGCTGAAGGGAGCCAAGGTGTTTTCCAGGATAGACCTACGTTTCGCTTACCACCAAATCCGCGTAAAGGAGACTGACATACCCAAGACGACCTTTAAATCCAGATATGGTCACTACAAGTTCACCGTAATGTCCTTCGGATTAACCAATGCCCCTGCGGTTTTCATGGATTACATGAACTGCATCTTCCGCATACATCTACATAAGTACGTCATTGTATTCATAGATGATATTCTGATATATTCTAAAGACGAGGAAGAGAACACGAGATACCTGGGGGCTGTGTTAGAAATACTGAAAGCCAAGCAATTATATGCCAAACTGTCAAAGTGTGAATTCTGGGAGAGAGAAGTAGAATTCTTAGGGCATGTGGTGTCTGAGCACGGAGTCGCGGTAGATCCTCAGAAGGTATAAGCTGTCAAAAGGTGGGAAAGGCCAACCTCGGTCACCGAGATTAGAAGTTTCCTGGGACTAGCTGGCTATTACCGAAGGTTTATAAAAGGATTCTCCCAGATCGCACTCCCCCTCACTAAGTTGATCCAGAAGGAAATGCCCTTTGTATGGTACAGTGAGTGCGAGAAGAACTTTTGCACACTTAAGGAGAAACTGAAAACTGCCCCGGTGCTAATTCTGCCCGACCCAGGTGTGCCGTATGAAGTTTATTATGATGCTTCGAGAACTGGTTTAGGGAGCGTCCTTATGAAAAACCGGAGGGTAGTGGCTTTTGTTTCCAGAAAACTCCGACCGCATGAAGTAAACTACCCCACTCATGACTTAGAATTGGCCGCAGTAGTATTTGCATTAAAAATATGGAGACACCGCTTGTATGGGGTTAGGTTTGAAGTATTTTCAGATCATAAAAGTCTAAAGTACTTGTTTGACCAGAAGGAGCTAAATATGCGGCAGAGGCGTTGGATGGAATTCCTAAAAGATTACGACTTCGGGCTAAATTACCACCCTGGGAAGGCTAACGTAGTGGTTGATGCTCTGAGTAGAAAGTCCTTGAGTGCCGCCTACATGATGATCAAGGAAGTTGAACTGATTTCGAGCTTCAGGGACTTAAATCTAAATGCGAACCTCCGTGAGAACAACATCAAGTTGTGCCATCTACGTATCACCAACAACTTTAAACAGAGGATTATGGAGGCTCAGAGAGGTTGTCAAGATGATGCATGGCGGAAATTTATGAAGACAGTGGAGCAGGACAAGCTTAAAGAAGTGGAAAAAGGGCCCGACGGGATTCTTAGGTTCAATCAACGCATCTGTGTCCCAAAAAAAGGCAACTTACAGCAAGACATTTTGAGGGAAGCACACATAAGTCATTTCACGATTCATCCTGGTACCACAAAGATGTACCACGACCATAAAGAGATGTTTTGGTGGCCAGGCCTAAAAAAGGACGTGGAGGATTGGGTGCTGAAGTGTTTGCTTTGCCAGAAAGTAAAACTCGAGCACCGAAAACTGCTGGGAATATTAAACCCGCCAGAGATACCAGAGTGGAAATGGGAAGGGATCTCGATGGACTTTGTGTCAGGACTACCCCGCACCGCAAGGGGAGTTAATGCCATCTGGGTAATCGTGGACCATCTCACTAAGTCCGCCCACTTTATTCCTGTAAGGATGACCTATTCATTGGAGAAACTCTTGGAAGTGTACATCAAAGAAGTGGTGAGGTTACACGGAGTACCCACGTCTATCATCTTAGATAGGGATCCTAGGTTCACCTCAACGTTCTGGACGATTTTCCAAAAGGATTACGGGTCTCAAATACGATTGAGCTCAGCTTACCACCCTCAAACGGATAGGCAGACCGAACATACGATTCAAACTTTGGAAGACATGCTAAGGGCTTGTGTACTGGACTTGCCAAGACACTGGGACAAGTTATTACCGTTCGTGGAATTCTCGTACAACAACAGCTATCACTCCAGTATAGGCATGGCCCCGTTTGAGGCTCTTTATGGGAGGAAGTGTCAATCACCCTTATGCTGGAATGATAATAGGGTGGGCCTGCATTTGGGTCCGAAAGAAATACAGCAGACAGAAGAGTGGATGAGAAGTATTCGAGAAAGAATCAGTACCGCACAAAGTCGTCAAAAGAGCTATGCCAATAACCGTAGGAGACCTCTAGAATTCCAGGCGAGAGACCACGTGTTTCTGAAAGTTACCTCGGCAACAGGCATTGGACTATCACTTAAGGTTAAAAAGTTAAGCCTGAGATTTATAGGGCCTTTCCAAATTCTCGGCCGAGTTGGATAAGTCGCTTATCGCATAGCCCTTCCCCCCAACTTGGCATACGTGCACGATGTATTCCATGTCTCCCAACTACGAAAGTATCATGCGTCTCCTGATCATGTACTCAAACCTGATGAAGTACAACCCAGGGAGGACCTTTCCTTACCCTTGTCACCCCAGAAAGTCATTGACCGAAAGACCTGCGCAACACGGAACAAGGAAATAACTACGGTACGTGTGTTATGGGCAAACGGGAACTGCGAAGCTCAGACCTGGGAGTTAGAGTCCGAGATGAAGAAGGCATATCCCGAGTTATTTGAAGACACTGAAATTTCAGGACGAAATTTTTCTTAGGGGGTAGATTGTAACATCCCGCGTCTCTGAGGAAAAATCTAACAACCCAATGAATGTAAATTTAGTTGGAAATTTGGTATTTGTAAAGGTACCTAAACTTACCAAACCATGTTTTACATTCTCCGCTCCCAAATTCGACAAAAAGCAAATCATAGCAACCCGGTAACCCTGAAACTACATAGTGTTATAGGTAAATAAAGAAATGAATAATTAAGGGATAAATCCTATTGAGTAATCCAACCAAGGAAATTAGATAAGTTAAAGAACAATCCTTTGGGGGGTGAAATAAACCCTTGTCATGCAAATGCCTGCGACATGTAAACTCACTATCCTAGTGATGGTAGTGCAAGTTCGGTTTTGATACATGCCACATTGTTAGCAACATCAATTCAAACCTTAATTGGCACTTAAATTGTGCGGACTGGACCGCGCTCTCCTTGGATGGTTCATCACAAGGTACACTATAAAATTTAGGGCACAAGGTGGCAGGTAAATATAATTCATTTTCTTTAGAAACCTCGAAAAAAATTTCCAAGGCAAGAACCACCCTCCTGCGGCAACAACTACAGCAACACTAGGCAATGATGCCTCAAGGTTTCCTTCATTAATGTGGGTGACTTGCAACTCACATGCAAGCCACCACATCACCCCAAACCCCCATTAAATCAGGAGATCAAAATCTGCACACCGCAGTGTGCTAATTAGTACTTCCCTTGCTGTCCAAGTCAATCATATGCAGGTGTATGTACACAACTCTCTCTCACCGTAACCTTCAATTGCTTTCAGTTTGGTTAGCTAGAAGTTTCTACTAGGCTGCCACCATATTTTAGGCAATGATGCCTAAGGGATTTCCCCTTAGTTAATGCGAAAGACCCGTGAGACACATGCAGCCGGCACATCATCTCCAAATCTCACTAGGCCACTCTCACATGAACCTTCGATAATCATAGGGACAGGGGCAGCAGCTGAAGTGTGAAAATTTTCACACACAAACCGTTCTTCACGTTCAACATGTGCACATGAATGTCACCAATCCAAGGGAGATCAATGCACCAAAGCTCCCTCACCGTGGTCCACCTTCCCTTACCCCCCACGAGAGAGTTTTCTCTCTTAAGCCATCTCATAGCAAGGCAGACCGCAGCTTAGGCAATGATGCCCATGAAAAACCCCACATTTATGAGGAAAGACATGAGAACTACATGCAGCCCGCCACCTCATCCTCCAAATCCCACTAATGCTCAATGCTGGCAGGTTTTGTAATCATTAGGGAAGGCACAAACAACAGCTGTGTGCATCGAGAATCACAAGGCTCTTTCATTGTGTTTGGGTTGGATGAGTCTTTCCCAAGCAAGCAGAATTCAAAGCACACAGCTTGGCATCACATAACCCCAAACTCCTCTCCTTGGTGTGTTAATTCTTCTCCTTGCCACACCAATTCTCTAAAGAAGTAGCCTCCAAACCTCAAGGGAAATTCACCCACCTCCACCCAAAGAACTTAGCCCCACCGTAGCCACCCACCATTTTTCTCGCGGCCTCATTCTAATCCTATTGTCTCATGCCCCAAGCATCCAAGATTTTGAATCTCCTCCTCAACAAAATCGGGAGGAAGCTGTGAGTAAGTCTCCTAGCACCTTTCTTTTGAAATAATTTTGGACATGCCCATGAGAGGCCAGATTCTTCTCTTCTCATTTCTTGCATGCACCATGTAACATCCCGCTCTTTTCTTAGTAAGAATTTCACCGAGTAACTGCTCATAGAACCTTGGGTAAGAGTAAATGTGTGGGAGTCTGTAGGAATTGTTCTGTTTGGTTTTGGCCAAGTTGGATGACACTCAAATGATTCCTACTGACCCTCAAAATCGGATGATGACATTAAACAGACTGTTAAACGGAGTTCTGCGGAGTTTCGGACGATTTCGCAGGCACTAAAACGGCTCCGTTTAGCCTGTAGAATTGAGCAGAGAGCCTTAAGTCTTTGGAAACCCAACCGGTACCAGGGAAAGGTTTTGAACACCTTAAGATAGTCCCACGATTCCATTGGGAAGGTTGGGAAGTAACAAAACCGCGAGCGGAACAGTGGGTTGCGGTCACCAGGGCTCGATGACGGGTTAAAGGTATCTGTGAAAAATACTCCTCCGTATAAAAATTCACAAATGCCTTAAAGCAGTGATATTCCCCTAACCGGGGAAATTAGAGGATTGCGACGGTACAAGCAAAATATTTTTCGGACGACCGTGCGCAACGCACCAACACTGCGAACGATAAAACACGAGCGAAACGGAACTGGGAGAAAGTCAAATTTTGGGCAGCCCACGTGAGAGAAATCAGATTCAAGGAAAATTAATTTAAAATTAAAACACTATTCATGATGTGACATAAAGATTATCATTTGAATTAATTAATTATAAAAGAAAATAAAAAGGGTAAAATTGCAATTATGCTTAGGGGCAAAAATGTAATTATGGGAAGTAGGATTTTGGCTATAAATACCCAGCCATAACCCAAAAAAAATGAGGAAAATTCCTATCCTAGGGGAAACTCTGTCCGTGTCCTCCGTGGTTACACTGCAGAAACTCCGACCGAAACTTGGACCACGCTCTAGGCTTGGAGGACAACTCTCCTACCTCATCCTCACCACCGAAACAGCCTTCCAAGAAGTGGGTAACTCTAGTTTACTCACCTCTTTGGTGGTTGTATGTGTTTATGTGTTTATGTGTGTGTATGTCTTTATGTTTGTATGTATGTTAGAACTCATGCTAGGACTTAGGAAGATGACTCTGAAGGGTCCTGTGATCTGGACTAGATAGGATTTTTATGGTTGGAATATGTGTGAAAACCTCAAGGAGTACCCATGTGCAAAGGGGAAGAGAAAGGAAAGAAAACAAAGAAATCTGTTTCAGATTCACCAGTGACCGCTGAGCGGTCCCAATTCACTGCTGACCGCTCGGTGACAGAACTTGACGTCTTGGATGGAAAATATATTTTTACGAAACCCCAGACCGTTGAGTGAACCTAGGGTACCGCTGAGCGGCCTGAGACCTGAAATCCCTATGGAACCTGTCTTGAGGCACATAGTCTAACAATCAATGATGTGACTGTAATTGGTAACTGATGTAAGTGCAGTATGTGCAGTATGTGACATAATCTATTAGCATTCCATGCATCCTGATAAGGCAATTTTAGAGGATCAAAAGTAATTATGTAATAAGTAAAGTTTATGAATTGAATCATAGGGAACAAATCATGTCATACTGCAGGTACTGAAAGGAAAAACATGCTGAAATGCTGTCTGAAAAGAAATGCTAAAAAGTTATGAGAAACATGTACAGTCGTGATCACAGGTCCAAAGAACGATCCTACTTCAATAGGTCAGAGGAACATACTGAAGGTGGAAGCCTGCCACAGGTGGTGTCGATATGGCATACCTGGAGGTGTACGGTTACCACGCCTAGCACTGTCAAAAGAGGGCATGCTAAGGTGGGGGTACAACATCCGCCCACTTCTGAGGTGTCGAGAGAGGGCACGCGAAAGGTGGAAGCCCACCGCAGGAAAGTCGAAAGAGGGCCTACCTGGGGGTGCGAGGTTATTCCGTCATAGTATTGTCGAAAGAGGGCACTACTATGGTGGGGATAACATATATTCTAAAAACCATGTTCAATCTGATATGCATGAATGTATGAAATGTATGTATCTGATATTCTGTAATTACCGTCAAGAGGACGCTCGAGACGGCTATGTATGTATACGTAATGTTAATAAGCACGAGAACTTAGTAAGGAAGATTAGATCCTCTATCACTTAGTAAGGCAGATAAAGCCGTTCAGAACTTTAGGCCAGATAATAATCAGTAGGATGTTTAGTATGTATGCACACTTAGAAATCTCTGAGCGGCCTGAAGTCCGACCTAATGTAACACGAGATATAGGGACTAAAGTTATTTCCACTGAGAACGTACTGTTCTGACTCCCACTGCCTTATGACTTTAGGGACCTATGATGACTCATATTTCGAGGATGCCGACGAACCGCCCGAGGAGCCATGAGCGGTCGTGACGGGATATGGACCAGAGATAGCTGGATGCCAGGATTTTTGGGTCAAGGGCATGCTGAGTAGTGTTCCAGTAGCCATTGCATTTTGATACTATGTATTTGGATTATGTATATGGTACTTTTGGATTATGTATATGTTTTTTGTACCTTACTTATTGTAAGTATAACTATGTGACTTTGTATGATGGACCGGGATGAATGTAGAGTTTATGCCATGCTATTATCCTACGGTTGATCGTTAAGCTGCAATGGCTCTACCGTTTGTATTAACTGTTCTTTCTGACGTATGGCTCCTATTTTCATGAAATAAGTAATACGATGGAAAAGTTTAAAATTGGTCCCTATTTTCGTAAGCAACTACTTTCGAAAGATAACGATGGACTATAAGTATTCCCACTAGGTAGTAAACAACCTAGTGAGCTTTGCATACGACTTAAGCGTATGCAGTTAGCTAAGGTGTTTCACACCATCCTTATGTGTTGCATGTCTCTCGGTCACAAAACCGTGGCCAAACTGTAGGGAGGTGGTTGCATGCACGAAGTAGCTAGAAGTCATCAAGGAAAACCGTGGGCCTAGCATACCCTACCTCCTCCAAGAACATCTTCAAGTGGGTAAATTCTGTTTAAACCATCCGTGAATGGTTCTAGGTTTCACTTGTATGCCTATGTGATATGCTTGAAGTGTGATTGTATGTGCTAAATCCTTGCCTTGTTGTTGACAGAAATTTTGTTAGAATTGTCCTAAGAAAAATTTAGTTGAATCCGTTTCTTGAAGGGGTTGTGTTTTGTTTCGTTTGGTTATGCAATCTTGGAAAAAGTATACATGGTATGCCTTGAAATAAATTTGTATATGCTGAAAATAAAAATCCTTTCACCAAAGTAGTTGTTGGGTGTTGAATAATTTCTTGATTTTGGGTGGAACCGTGGCTTGTTTGATGGCTTGCATGCACAAATAATTTAGTTAACAAGAAAGAAATGTGATTAATATGCTTTCCTTTGCTGTTGGAGTTGTGCATGCATGTATATAAATTGACTTGCAAGAAGAAAAATGGGTTAGAATTAGGCTAATATGCCGTGAGGTTGTATGCACGTGTACTATGATTTTCTAGATGAGAAAAGGTGAAATAACCATGCTGTTTGGGTGTTAATGAGTGTATTACGAATCTTACTAGCTATGAAAGTTATGACAAAACTATGTTCTAAGTGCTGTTGGGTGTTGCAGGGGCAATTGTAAAATTTTATAATTATGAAGTATGTGATATAATTAAGTTCTAATGTTGTTTGGGTGTTAGTGTGTGCATTAGAGATTTTCCTAGTTATGAAAATTGTAACATCTCGATTTTTCCCCCTTACAAGGATTTCGCGTAATAAACAACTCCTATAATTATAAGAAATCTGTTTAGCTTTTCGAAAATCTGATGACACTCAAACAGTTCCTCATGGCCCTTAGAATTTGACAAAAAAATCAAATTGCCGAAAAAATGGAGTTCTGCTGAGTTTCTGACGATTCCGCAGACACCAGAACAGTCCCGTTTGGCCCCGTTTAGCCAATAGAACTGAGCACAAGGCCTCAAATCTCGGGAAACCATCCCTTATGGGGGAAAGATTACAAAATCCCTAAAGTTAACCCCAAACTGTTACTAGGAAGCTTTGGCGACTGCTGAAACGTCAGTGGAACGGTCCCGTTCGGACACCGGTGAGAGATAACGGGTCAAAGCTATCTGTGAAGAATATTCCCCCAGAGGAAAATTCACAAATTCCTTGAATGAACCTTACTCCTAGGTAGAGGGAAATTAGAGGATCGCGACGGTATAAACGGAATATTTTTCGGACAACAATGCGCGAGGCACCGGCACTGCGAGCGACCAAACACGAGCGAAACGGGACCGGGTGGGACCCAAATCTGAATTGAGCACGTGGGGACAGCAGATTTTTGTGAAAAAATATTAAAATATGGGTTACTATTCATTGATTTGACTTGATGGGACCTTATAATTATCCAAAACAATCAATTAATTAAGAAATTAAATAAGAAAGGGTAAAATAGTAATTTTGGCCAAAATTTTGTGGACCAAACTGCCCCCATCAGCCCCAGCCCCCTCCCCTATAAATACCCCCTCATTTCTCTCATTTTTCACAAATTCACAACTCTCCTAAAACTCTGCCGGAAATTCGTTCGGTTCAGAAACTTTGTTGAAACATTGTCAGGAACTGGGAGGAACTCAGCATTCAGGGAAACCTCATATCCGTAGCCATCTCTAAACCTCTCTAGGACTCTAAGAAGGTGGGTAATCCTAAGCTAGCTCACCTCCTTGGTGGCCTATGTGCTTGTGTCCTTGTATGTTCTATGTTATGTTTATGTTAGAATTGTTTGGTTAGGATAGGTAGATGACTTTGCTATGATTTTCTATATTTTCTATGTTAAACATGACTGTATGGTGAGGGTTGGAACTGGTGGTGAAGCCCAAGGAGTGGCCATGAAGAACGGTTTTAAAAACTACAAGAAAACAAAAGGGGAAACTTCAGTCACGCCTAGGGCGCTGAGCGGCTCCATGAACCGCTGAGCGGCCTGGGAGATAACCTTTGGAAAATGATTTGGAAAACTGATCTGTGACTAAGTTGACTCCAGGGTGTAACATCCCGCTCCTTTCTTAGTATAAATTTCCTTAATTAACTGTTAACAAGCAAAAATTAATAAAAATTTATCTGTTTAGTTTCTCGAAATTCTGCATGATAAAAGCCAAACGCACGTTCTCTATCCTTGACACAGCTTTGGTTTGTCACAACCGTGCCAAGTTAGTGGAAGGCGTATTTGTACTTCTTTGTCGTTCAAATTAAATATTTATATACATACCTACTTTACGGCTTTCAGATTCCAAAGGAATCCAATTGCAGTATAGGGTATGGTCGATCCCACAGGGAGTTGTAAAAATACCGTTCTTGAGTTCATTTAATTAAACAATGAGGTGAAAGATTTGTGATTTGATTTATATTTAAATGAACTAAATAAATAAAAGACAGGAAAATAAAATAGGAAACAAATCAGAGGTAGTTCCGGAGCTTGTTGGGAATTTTAATCACATCATAGTTTCATGCATCCAGTTACTTATCACATAGAACTATCGTTTGATTGCCCGCCACCAGTTCTTAACTTGTCATCACTTTCGCGCATGACAAGATCACAGGTTTCCCTTGTTAAACTGTCACTCTCGCACACGAGTTCAACAAAGTACGCCAGCATTAATCCAGATGTTAAAACGGCTAACCTTTATTCCAGTTACGGCAACAAGGTTAGATGAAATGATTTAGGTCAGACTCTAATGATTGTAACTTTCGTTCACAACGTTTAAGTCTAAGATCTAGTTAGGCATAATGACGTTGATCTTAACTTGGTTATGATTTAATTAGCATAACTTTCGTTCATGTAATTAAATCCCAAATCAAGAATCAAGACATTAAACAAAACTAGCATTAAGAATAAAACCATTCAAGCAAATCTTAGAAAAAGGATAGATTCATATATAATAGTTACATGGATACAAGCAAACTACAATAGTAATCAAAATCCCAACAAAAAGAGGGTTAGGAACCCATCTTACAAGAGAATCTCGGAGGCAAGGTTTAGGCACTTACCATGACACGTGCTCATGCTATCATGGCCATGGCTTCGCCAAGCTTCCTCGATCTCCGGCTCCTTCACAAGCCTCGCCTTTGTTCCTAACCTAACCTAAACTAAACTAAGCTTCAAAGTACAAATAAAATATGTAAAAGAAGTGAAGAATGGAGGGGAGAAGAGATTGAATCGAAGTGGTCTCGGCCTCCTCTATTTATAGGCAAAATTTGGGGTCTGTCGCTCAGCGGTTTTGGTTCCTTCGCTGAGCGATAAACACTTAATCACTGGGCGGCGGCGCTTAATCGCTGAGCGATTGTACTTTTACGCGTCTTCATTAAATGCTCGGCAGCTTTTGCAGGGCGGCGGCTGACGTGGATGGCGGCGCCAGGCTGGCTCCAGCTGGCGCATTTATTGCGCCGGCACAAGTGGCTTGCCGACTTAAGTTCGCTGAGCGTGGCCGCTGAGCGATATTGTTCAAAGCGTTGAGCGATTCCTTGTTCCTCGCTGAGCGATTTCTTCGTCCAGAATCTTCTTTTTAAGATCTTTTCCAATTCTGCCCTTTTCTTCCCTTCTTCATGGGATTATTCTTCAATTAAATTATGCTTGCATCCATTCTTCAAAATATATTTAAATCCTACAAAATATGGGGAATTAATTAGATAATTCTTTGAAATATGTGAGAATAAGTGCCATTTTGAACGATGAAAATTAGGTATTTTGGGCACTTATCATGACCCTTAGAATATGGTGGAAAAATTAAACCGTCGAAAAAAATGGAGTTCCGCTCTTTCGGACGATTCCACAGACACTAGAACGGACCCGTTCGGCCCCGTTTAGCCAGTAGAACGGAGCAGTGGGCCCCAATCTTGGGAAACCATACTTCATGAGGGAAAAGGTGGTAAAACCCCTAGAGCAACCCCAAATTGTTACTAGGAAGCTCTGGCGATCGCGGAAGCGCCAGCGAAACGGCCCCGATCGGACACCGACGAGAGATACGGGTCAAAGGTATCTGTGAAAAATACTCCTCTGAAGAAAAATTCACAAATGCCTTGAAGTGATTATACCTTGAGGTAGAGGGAATTAGAGGATCGCGATGGTATAAGCGGAATATTTTTCGGACAACCGTGCGCAACACACCGGGACTGCGAACGACCGAAAATGAGCGAAACGGGACTGCATGGGCCCCACACCTGCATTGACCAAGTGATTGAATCAGATTCCAAGGGAAAATATTATAAAATTAAGTTACTATTCATTGATTTGACCTTAGGATTATCTAACCTAATTAATTAATTCATAAATTAAATAGAAAATGGCATTTTGGTAATTTTGGCAAAGGGCATAATGGGAAAATGGCTAAATTTTCGTGGCTATATAAGGCCATGGCTAGCAGCCCATTTTTCATTCATTTTCTCTCTTGGAAGTGCCGAAACTCTGCCCGTTTGCTCTCCTGACGCGCTGCGGAAACCCTGCCGGAACACTGCAGGAACCAGGAAACAATCTGGGAAGGCTAAACCCCCAAGGAACCTGCCTCTTTGCCACCATTTACTACCCTTTTCAAGCCTCTAAGGAAGTGGGTAACCTTAGTTTTACTCACCCCCTTAGTGGTGATTGTATGCTTGATTTGTTTTGATGATTCTGTAATATGTTAGAACTTTTATCCTAGGGTTAGGGAGATGATTTTGAAGAGTCCTATGACCTGGACTAGCTAGGATTTTATTGGTTGGAATATGTGTGAAAAACCCAAGAAGTGTCCATGAGAAAGGATGATAAGAAACCAAGAAAAACCAAAGAAGTATGATGTTGTTCGCCCAGGTATCACTGAGCGGCCTCGTGAGTCGCTAAGCGATCTCATGAATCAATGTGCGGCCTTCGTGAACCATTGAGCGAGGTGTACCTCTGAGCAGCCCTATGCTTCGCTGAGCGGCTCAAGCTGAACTGAGAGATAAGGATGGAAAATATTTCTAGAACCCAGCATCAGACCGCTGAGCGGCCTGAGAGCCCTTTGAACATGATTTTGAAAAGTGGAGGATCGAGTCTCAGGGACCACTGAGCGGACCCAAAGTCACACTGAGCGGTCTGTGAGGCAGGAAGACTCATGGAAACTGTCTTGGGCACATAGTCCAACAAGCAAAAATTTAATTGATGTACGTGATGGATGTATAATAGATAGGATGTATGTGGGACATTGCATGTAGAATGGTTATGTTTAGAAATGTTTATGGTATCATGCATCATGAGAACTAGAGGTTAATCACGTAAAGTTTAAAGAACATAATTGAACCTTAGGAAACCAGTATGTAGTTATATGATAGTAGGTATCTCTCTTGGCGGACACGCCCCTCGCCAGTCCCCACAAAGGGGTGGATTAGTTAATGATGATGAATGAAAAGAAAGAAAGAAAGAAAGAAAGAAAGAAAAGAAAAGACGAATGAGAAAGGGTGACGTCACGCCTATGAAATGATGATGATGATGTATGAGTCTCCACTTGGATTGTGTCATAGGACCAACCCCTCGCCCTCCCACTAGGTGGATGGTTATCTCTATTGATGATTGAAGACGGAACATTAGTTATCCGCGGTGGTTCGCAACCACTCAGGTTTTAGCACTGCCTGGTCGACAACAATTAGAGGATAGAAGCATGTTGTAGATGTTTGACCGCATCTACATGAGTGGGAAGACACGGCGCGGCCCTGGTCCATTAGTTAGCTGGGAGCCGACGCAGCCTCGATCCATTATTTAGCCAGGAGCATGGAAAGCAGGATGCGCCCCGGTCCATTAGTTAGCCGGCACGCATGAGAGAGTCTAAAATTTCGCATGCATAACGGATGAAATGAAATGAAAATGCAATGATATGATGAACGGTTATGTAATGTATAAGTCTATGATAATGTATATGAGCATGTATATGAAGTAAGTACCGTCAAGAGAACGCTCAAGACGGCTATGTATGTACGCAAGAAAAGTTAACAAGCACGAGAACTTAGATAAGAAAGACTAGATCCCCAGTCACCTAGTAAAGTAGATAAAGCCGTTCAGGACCTTAGGCCAGGTAATAACCAGTAGGATATTAGTATGCATGTTCCCTTAGAAACACTTGAGCGACCTGGTTCATAAGTGAGAAAAGAGATCCCCTACGCTAAGGTTAACCACTGAGGACGACTGTTCTCACCCCCACTCGCTTATGCTTCCAGGAGTAGGCGAAGACTATGAGGGCTACGAGGAGCCATATGAGGAGTTACCTGCGGAGCCATGACGGCCGAGGGCAGATCAGCAGAAGACCAGTCTTTTTGGATATGTATTTTGTATTTTGATATGTAGCGTGTTGTATTTGGTTTGTATATGTAACCTATTATGATACTCTATTGGTTGTAATTTGTGACGGACCAGATACATGTTTATGTAATTATTTATGCCAGTTATGACTATTACTCTTAAGCTTAAGCTCTATCGTTTGTATTATATGCTTTGATTCACGCGCGGCTCATACTTTGTAAATAAGGTAACAAGCGGAAAAGTTTTTAAAATGTCCATATTTTCCTTAGTCTTGTATTTTCGAAAGATAATAAAGGAGTACAAGTAATCCCACCAAATGATTAACAACCTAGTGAACATTGCGTGCTACTCGAGGGTACACCGTTAGCTCGGGTATTACAGTTGGTATCAGAGCAGTTTAGTCCTACATGAGCCTAGGACTGAGCTGCACTATGCTTCCGAGCATGATTAACGGTGTAGGTCTTTGCTAAGTGGTATGTGCTAAGTTCATGTGTACCCGTCTTTCTTGAGACTATCAACTCGGAATTGTGCAGGTATGACAGATTAGGCATGCCGCCTCGTAGAGACTATACACAGTGGACAATGGAGCCAGCAGAATCTGCTCACATCCTTCGTGAAATGGCCCAAGCTACTCAGGCTCAAGCCCAAGCCACTCAAGCCGAAGAACAGGCAATGAATCAAATGGCAGTAGCTGCTGTGCATCGGAATCCGACCCCAACAGCTGAAGAGGCAGAAGCGAAGAAGTTTGCTGAGTTTGGAAGAGCAAACCCCCCGATTTTTGAAGGGTTGATGGACCCAGAACTCCTTCATAACTGGATAGCAGAAACGGAGCAGGTTTTTGAGGATGTCCCCTGTACAGAGGTGCAGAAAGCTCGATTTGCTACACGGAAGCTGTGAGGTGCGGCTAGAACCTGGTGGAACTCCACCAGACCTCTTTTAGAATAACAGGGAGGTCCTGACACATGGGAGTGATTTACCATTGCTCTCTTGGACAAAGTATTTCCCTAAGGGGCTTAGGGACCAGAAAGAGGCTGAGTTTATGGAGCTGCAACAAGGGGACATGACAGTGGCTGAATACACGTCCACCTTTGAGAGGTTGTATCTAACATCCCATGCTTCTATGAATCGAGAACAGCCGGGAAACACCAAGGAAGCGAGGGGAGGAGAGTTAAACCTTTGAAACCCTGGGAAATTCAAGAACCGGATTAGGTTTAGCTATCGTATAATTTTTGGGAGCCGCTGGACGAGTTTCGGTTCAACCAGAAATTTCTCGGATACAGATAAAGGCCCGTGGGATTTCTTGGCTCGGCAGGAAAGTCCCTGATCCCTGAGAAAATTGTCCCGGACTGAAGGGAAAAAAATGGATCACAACGGTATGTCTGGAATATTTTTAGGGCAACCGGGTGAGGACCATTTCGGACAAAACGCGACTGAGTAAAAGCGAAGCCAGGTAAGGGGGATTAACTTCTGAAGGAAGTTAAGCAATAAATAAATAAATAAATAGTAACATAATAATAATAATAATAAATGAAACTGAAGCAGAGCTTCAGCAAAACATAAAAGAGAAAAAAGAAAAGTAAAAAGAAAAAGAAAATAACTTTTTACTGTGCGTGGTTATTTATAACTTCGTAACTTCTCAGAAGTTACATTTCCTTGGCAACCGAGGGTTTCGTTCCGACACATCTAGAGCTTGTGCCGGAGTCTCCAAAAATTAGCTGGAGCACACCATCGTGAAGAGGAGAATCTCCCCTTCAGAGTCACCGGATCAGAATCTCGATCGGAGGTGGGTAATCCTAAGCCCACTGTCTATGTGGTTTAATTTTTACTTGTATATTTGCTTATCTGTATATCTGACTGTGGATTTGAGTTGTAGTATTTTGGGGGGAAATAATGTAAAAAGGGTTTTGTAAACGATGGAAAAATGAAACACATAACTGTACTACTTGGAACCCTAGGAACAGTAGAAAATGAGAACTGGAGTCTCGGGGAGGCGATTTTTCAAGTCATCATTCGAATACGCCAGGAATTCAGTTGAATGAAAGCCAAAATTAGCTTTCCTTCGAATGAATTCCTAAGCAGTCGAATGAGGGCGAATTTTTAGGATTTCAATCGAATGAATCCCCTCGTATTCGAATGAAAGGATGCTGAGAGAATTCAGTCAAATGAAAACCCCTTTGCAGTCGAATGAAAGGACTCTGAGGGATTTCATTCGAATACCACAGCAAGTATTCGAATGAAACCTGGCAGAGTTGGGACTCTAGTGTTTCTAAGGAATCCAATGAGTAAGGTTAGGCCATACTTATGTAATTGAGCATGCATCATGAGGATGAGATGTCACCTAGGAGTTAAGACAACCCTAGAACACTAGAGGTCAATGACTTAATGTTTAAGGAAGCATAATGGAACTTAGGGAAATACGTATATAGTTATATGCTAGGAAAGCCCTCTCTTGGCAGAGTCTTATAGACAAGCCCCTCACCAGTTCACAAAGTTGGATTGGTCAACATGTTACCTTGCCATCCTTACAAGTTTGGATTGGTTAACGAGTCAGTCGCCCAATGGTGGCTTGGTTTGAAGAGGTTAATGACACAGGAAGGTAAAGGATGGATAGAAAAAGGCGGAAGTAGAGGAAAAAGCGCTAACCCGGCAATCTGGTACGCGTAAGGAGATAAAGAGCTAACCCGGCAATCCGGCAAGCCTATGGAAAAGATGCACTAACCCAGCAAGCCGGTATGTGCCAAAGTGGAGAAGTAGGACGCTAACCCGACAAGCCGGTACGCGTAAGAGATCCCCAAGTCTCTCAAGCATAAAGTGTAGAGGTTAGAAAATTGCAAATATGTGATGATTGAGTAAGTGTATGTGTGGCAGTATGTGTGTATGTTTGCATGCGAGTAAGTATATGTATGATTTTAGGTAGGTAAGTGCGCATGTGGTAAAGTATATATATATGTATGCATCTTAAGAGTTTTATGTATGAGGTATCGTCAAGGGAATGACCGAGACGAGTAGCTTAATTACAATCGAAAGATAGGAGTCATAAGCACGCAGCCGTAGTAAAAAAGACTAGTTCCTATTCACCTAGCTAATTTAGATAAAGCTGTTCAGGGTTTTAGCCAAAGACAATAATCAGTAGGGTTTGTAGTATGCATGATCTCTTAGAAATCCCCTGAGTGGCCTGGAGGATACTCGAGTTAATAAACCATTAGCAGCCACAGGAGACCTACTGAGGACCTAGAGTTCTCACCCCCACTCGATTATGGATCCAGCGTGCAGCCATGTGTTCGCCACTGGCCAAGGATGCCTGGTTATTCCCGCGCACACGTATGCGCAATTACCACACGGATACTCTCCTGGAGACAAGTACCTTCGCACCGGCACGCCTACCCGATGAGCCTGACCGTTCTCTCAGGCAGAGGCTTAGAGCCCCAGGCACATCGCCACTGAACCCAATCTGGGTGGACGAGCGTCCAGGGAACAGCAGCAGGGATCTGATTCGCCTCAACAGTGATGAGGAGATGCCTCCTTCAGAGCCAGAGCAGACGCCTACACCAGCTTCGACGCCAGCCACTGATCTAGGTGCGTCTACCCCGACGGTTCGAGCTCGAGGTCGTCGGACCACTGCAAGGAAGAGGATACTAACCATTTGGTCACTTCGCTTCGTCCCACGCGGCTTCTCGACGGTGACAGACCTGAGCGGCAATGAGGAGGAGGAGCCTCTGGAGCGCCTAGGAGACTCTGAGTAGGTGGCGGCCAGCCGGACCCGAGCGCAGTGAGTAGTGCCACTCGTGTACGTAGTTTATTTTTAGTTATTATGTTTGTACATTATTGCTACTGATGTAGGTATAGTATTGTCCAACTGGACGAGATTATGTATAAAACTTAGGTATTATAATACCATGGTATGTTATGTGCATTCGGGCCCCTATGTGTATCTTCCGCCGATGAAGCTCCACACTACAGGTATGTGCTTGTACTCTCTTATCTTTTAGTTATGCCGCTATCCGTTGTATTACTCGCAAGGCCCATTGAAACACCCTAGCTAACTGTTTACCCGTACGTAGTAAACAAAGCTCACTAGGTTGTCGTCTACTTGGTCGGAATACCTTAGTCCATAGTTATCTTTTGAAAATAGTCATTGCTCATAAAATAAGGACCTATTTTAAACTTTTGTTTCTATTACATCAATACCAAAATAGAGCCATGCGTTGGAATAAAACAAATATAACAAAGCGGATAACATGGTTAATAATAGAACATGTAATATACATCCAGTGGGTCCACCATACAAAGTCACATAGTGTAAGGTATACATAATATGTACATAGATCAAAGTGTCACATACAGAATCCATAATATACAGCATCAAAATGCAAGGACTACTAGAATGCTACTCAGTACGTCCTTGGCAAAACTAACAACTATATCTCGCTAAGCTCATCTAGTCATAGCCGCTCATGGCTCATCTGGCGGCTCCTCTACATCCTCAAAATAGGACTCATCATCTTCTGTACCTGAAGTCATAAAACAGTGGGGAATGAGAACGGTAGGTTCTCAGTGGTAATAACCTTAGTTCCTGAGTCGTACATCAGATTATGTCGGACTTCAGGCCGCTTAGAGGTCTCTAGTGAACATACATACTAAAATCCCTACCATTTATTATCTGGCCTATCTGAACGGCTTTAACTGCATTAGGTGATCTGGGAACTACTCTTGCTTACTACATTCTTGTGCTGATTAACATTTCGTGTAGACCGTCTCGAGCGTGCTCTTGACGGTACGGCATAACAGCAGATTATATATTCAAATCAAACTGAATAACAACATATAATCAGAGTACACTCAACATAACAGAATCACTCAAATATGCATCACAGAATCATCCAATACAGACATAACAGAGTTTCGCAGAGTACATGCAGCAGAATCATCAGCATAACATGTCTAACAGAATGTGGCAGAATAACAGAATAAAACAGCATGACAGAATATAACAGCATAGCAGCATATAACAGCGTAACAGAATACAGCAGCATAACAGAATAGGTGTTATTCCCACCATAGTAATGTCCTCTGTTGACACTAGTATAACGGAATAACCTCACACCCTCAGTATAGGCCGACACTGTCTGGACCTTACTGCGGTGGGCTTCCACCTGCCGTGTGCCCCCTCGGGACCCCTCGACAGTGGGCGGATATTGTACCCCCACCTAAGCTTGCCCCCTTTCGACAATGCATAGGCGTGGTAACCGCACACCTCCAGGTATGCCATCTCGACACCACCTGTGGCGGGCTTCCACATTCAGGATGCCTCGACCTCCTGAAGTGGGATCATAGTGGCTCACGTGATCACGGCCTTTTCAGCATGGGCATATAGCCTTTTCAGTATTGGGCATTTAGCCCTTTTCAGCATGTGGCATATAGCCATATTTCAGCAGCATTGGGCATTGGCCCTTATTCAGCAGCATTGGGCATTGGCCCTAGTTCAGCAGCATTAATGGTACCTGCAGCATGGCATACTGGTTTCCCTATGGTTCATTTCAGCATATTTACTTATCTCTGAGTTTATTATCATGTCTTTAACTAAGTGTCTCATGAATGCATGACATATCACAGATTTCATCATAAAGTACACATAACATGCATGGTCAATACTATTTCATGACATACAGCATACACGTGCATCCAATTCAACTATCAATCATCATTACAGCATCAATACCATACTATGAGCCTCAAGAGGGTGCCATCAGCTTTCCTTAGTCTCAAGCCGCTCAGCGAAAACTGATGTTCGCTCAGCGGTTTGAGCTCCTCCGCTCAGCGATAGAGGTGGTATCGCTCAGCGGTACTAACCTCATCGCTCAGCGGCTGAATTTTCTCGAGCCTTCTTCCACCGCCTTAATTTAAAAATATCTTTTCAACTTTCCACGTAAGCCATGTCTCGCTCAGCGGTGCCTGAGACGCCGCTCAGCGACCCCTGTTCGAGACATGCAAACCGAATTGCTCATCTCTTCCATTTTCTCCCCTTTGCTTCCATGGAACCCTACATGAGTCTCACACATAATTCAAGCATAATAACCACATCTAATCCAGGTCACAAGACCCTTCAGAATTGTCTTCCTAAGTCCTAACCTCATTTCTAACAATTATGTCCATAAACTCACAATTCACATACATACACATACAAACACATAACACTTAACCACCATCAAAGAGGTGAGGAACTAGGGTTACCCACTTCCTCAAGAGCTTGTTAATGCTAGGAAAAGATGAAATCAAGCCTTGCTTGCTTGCTTGAGGATTCCTTGACCTAAAATGAAAACTTGACATAATTAGGGCAAATATGGCCATGGAAGCTTGGTTCTTCACCAAGGGATGAAACTTACCAACTATGCTTGCTTTGCCTTCCTTAGGGACTTAAGAATGAATTATGATGATGAGATTGAAGCTTGATGGCTTGCTTGAACTCTTCTTTGTCAAGAAAGAGTAAAACCCTAGGTTATGGAGTTTTAGGGTTTTGGAGATTGGTTTCTTGGATTCCTCTTGAAGATGCTTTCTAGTCTTGATACTAGCTTGCTTCCTTGAGTGATTTGAGAGTGATTTAAGGTGATGAAGAACAAAGGATGATGATTTCACCTTGATGGAGCTTTGGAGAAATTTGGAAAGCTTTAGGTTTTTGGGAGTTTTTGAAGAAATGGAAACTTAGGGAATTTTGGGATGAGGGCTTCGGTTTTGGGAGGTTGGCCGTGGGCTCTAATGCCTTGGTCATAATTAGTTTTCCAATTTTACCCTTAGTGTATTTTAGGTTATGTTTGTTCATTAATTGTTTATGTCCGGACGTCCTAAAAATATTCCGGGCATACCGTTGTGACCTATTAATTATCCCGGTTAATATTTAAATCTTAAATGAAATATTCTTACATTTAATTTCATATTCATCTATTTTACAGACTCCTGTGAGTCATAAGGAAATTACAATAAAACCCTAATTTCGATCCGAACGTCACCGGACGTCACGAGATCGTCAAAGAATTATTTTTAACTAATATTACAGAAGTAAAATTAATATTTGAATTTTATTTTATTTTTCTCTTAACTATTCCTTATTATTATATTTTTAATTCTTCCTTAAATAGCATTTTAACGGAAGGGAAAAAGTCGGGTTGTTACACTCATTACTTTTTATATACATGTATTTACAAAGGAAGTTTCAAATTGGCCCGTATTTTCAGTAACCCTAATTTCAATCAGTAACCTAGAACAATAGTAGTTCAGAGCCCAGCATTCAACCACCTAGCCAGGGAAACCTATGACTTAAGCATAGGGCAACTAGCTAGGGTGTTACAGTTGGTATCAGAGTAGTTAGGTCCAACGGAGCCTAAGGACTGAGCTGCACTATGCTTCCGAGCATGATTACGGTGCCCCTCGACGAGTTGAGATGTGCTGGACAGTGAGGGTCGGTTCTTTTGAGGCTGATCACCTCAGGGTTCGCGGCTGTCCCTAGAAACCTGAGGAGCCAGATGTCGAGCGGGCCTGAGGTAGCCCGAGCTGAGCCAGAGGGTGGCCAAGGTAAAGGAAGTAAGAGGGAGATACTTGGGGGTCCTCAAGGGGAGCTGGGGGCCAGGGGTAAAGAAGGAAAAAGGACGAAAACACTTAGGGCAAAAATCTTCCAGCAATCATTCGAATACTGCATTCAAATACGGCACGAAAATTTCTTTCATTCGAATCCGGATTTGACTTCATTCGAATGAAGACAGCAAACTTGTTCGTTTTACAGAGCATTTTGCATTCTCTGCTTTGTTTCCTCCCGAGGCCTTCCCATTTCAGTTCCATACCCTATTTGGGACTAGAAGCCAATGAGCGCCGCGACGAAATCCGCTGGATTCCCGATTTTACCCCTCCATATGCGAAGCTTATATGTTATGGGTTTTTCCCCGTTCAAGGTTCGATTTCGCCAAATTCTCGAATTCAAATTTGTTCTCCGTGTTGCTATGACGCATTTAGGGCCCCCGACCTAGCCGTGAGTCGTTACCGCTGTTGCGTCCGCTAATAAGCTATAAAACGTCTTATTTGACGGCGGAATGTCACTTAGGTGCACCACCGTTGGAAATTAGGTTTAATTCCTTCGTGTAGCTTTTATTTTACCTCTAATGAGTGCCATAGGACTAACCAAGAGTTAGCCGGGAGCCGTTGCCCCCCAAAATTGCCATTTTGCCCTTGAGCCCTAATTTGCCCTAAATCCCTCCATAATCCTGAACATTATTTTCTTGTTTCGCAAATTAAGATCAAATCCCTTAAAAATAGGTGCACTATGAGAGGTACCCGATGTCCCGGAACCCGAAGTTGCTGCATATGGACCAAATTGCCCTTCCGATGTGTAATTGAGCTATTTGGCACATATTTAAATTACATTAAATTGCGAAATTAAAGTAAGCGAAGAAAATATAAACCTTCCATTAATAATTAGCCGAGAGTACATAGGTTAGGAGTCCGTTCGACTCATTACAAGCCAAATCCCCAAAATACCTCTGAGCTATCATAAGTTATACAAAATTGCCCTTAAGGCCACTACACATAAACCTAACTAACCTAACCTAGGGAGCCCTACTAGCCCTACTCGGTCTCCTCTGTAGCCGGTGTTGGATCCTCTTTCATAGCAGATGGAACATGACCAGAGGCCGAGGCACCTCCAGCTGGAGCCCCCGATGGCGCCCAACCCAAATGCGCATAAACCGCACGCATGTCCTAAGTCAGCTGGAACCCGTTGCGGTCTATCTGCCCCACCGTCTGCTCGAGCCGCTGTAAGCGAGACATGTCCATGCTCAGCGCATCGAACCGGCTCATGAGCAGGTCCATCTGCTGAGAGGCGAGGCCGGGGCTTGTGGCCAGCTCAGATGGGCCAGGAGCCGCAGTGGCTGGACCGGCAGAGGTAGAGGGAGCTGAGGGAGAGGAAGGAGCCGCTCTCTTCTTGGCACGACCTCCCTGTGGCTCGTCGTACGCTAACTGACCGTCCTTGGGAGAAATGTGCATTTTGGCCAGGTAGCCGGAGTCCACCTTCCAGGTAACTTTTGATGTCCACTTCTGCTCGCCTGAAACACCAAAAAGCATTAACAAAAATTCCCATTAGTAAACCCTAAGGCTATGTAATCCGTAAAAACATTAGAAACCTAAATAAAGAAAAAATAAAGGGCTAGAAACATACCCTCCACCGGAACCTGGAAATAATCCAGAATCTCAGAAATCTGCACGGCGTAAGGAAGAGCACTGCCCCGAGTGCGTGCCTGAACCATGCGATGCATCACAATGAGGGCCCAGTTAAGCCCGTGTCCCTCCGCCAATGCCCACAACACCAGGCAATAATCTCGAGACAGTACGGAGTGGTTCCCGCTCCTCGGGATGAAGCTATGGGTCAGCAAGTAGTGGTAGATGCGCTGATCCACCGGCAGACCACTGACCTGCGGCCGATTTTTTGAGCTTTTGATGCTCGAATGTCCAATGGTGCCTAGGGCTAAGTCCTCCGCAAATGGGAGCCCCGCAGCTGTCACCGCCCACTCGAAAACCCTAGACGTCAGCTCGTGCCCGACCCTAGGTATCTCGAGCACGGCCTCGAGCAACTTCGAGGACAGCTCGATCGGCACGCCACAGACCTCGGTAGTTAGGACGTTATCCGTCACCCGCATATTGCTATAGAAAACCCTAACTAGCTGAGGATATACTGGGTGGCTAAAACACGCGAACTCCAGCAAGTCCGCGGAGTCCAGATAAACCAGGATCTCTGGTGCAATCTCCTCGAAGGAATCTCAGTCGAGAATCTTCGGCTCCATGATATCTCGTTCCTTGTAATTAGCCTCGAAATTGCGCCGTTGCGCTTCCGAGGAAAACCAACGAGGGAAACCGGGAGAGGATGAGGATCCCGGGTTCTTGGAGCGAGAAGGACGGTTACCGGATTGACTCATGATGTAGGGGATTCGGTTTGAGAGCAGGGAAGAGAGGGGGAGTCGATTTGGGTGAGGAAGAGAGGAAGAAACAGCGGATGGAGGCTAAGGGAGAGGGGAAACCATGGAAGAGCAAGGAGGAGCTAGGGCAAAGGGAGGAGGAAGTGAGGAAGCAAGAGGAGGGAGGTAGTGGAAGATGGAGGCGCGCCTTAGCTCTGCTAGGGTTTTGCTGGCGGGAGAGAGGAGAAGAGGAAAATGAGAGGGAAATGAAGAGAATCGTTTAAAATGCCTTCAGATCGCAGTTCATTCGAATGAAGCCCGACGTTCATTCGAATGAATTAGTGAAAAATTTTGGTATTTGAATACTCCATTCGAATGACCCAAGAACTCTGCAAATCATTCGAGTGAATGATCATAAGGGATTCGAATGAAGAACCCTAAAGGTTGATTTTAGGGTTTCCTTGAGTCCCAAAGGGCCCGGGAAAGCTAGGGTTTTCCCGGGGCAACATTTCGAGACCCCTACATGATCCAATTAAGGTTAAAGACATAACACTACTCGAATTTCGGGACGAAATTCCAGTAAGGGGGGTGGAATGTAACATCCCATGCTTCTATGAACCGAGAACGGTCGCGAAACACCAAGGAAGCGAGGCGAGGAGAGTTAAACCTTTGAAACCCTGGGAAATTCAAGAACTGGATTAGGTTTAGCTGTCGTATAATTTTTGGGAGCCGCTAGACGAGTTTCGGTTCAACCTGAAATTTCTCAGATACAGATAAAGGCCAGTGGGATTTCTTGGCTCGGCAGGAAAGTCCCTGATCCCTGAGAAAATTGTCCCGGACTGAAGGGAAAAATAAATGGATCACAACGGTATGTCCGGAATATTTTTAGGGCAACCGGGTGAGGACCGTTTCGGACAAAACGCGACTGAGTAAAGGCAAAGCCAGGTAAGGGGGATTAACTTCTAAAGGAAGTTAAGCAATAAATAAATAAATAGTAATATAATAATAATAATAATAATAATAAATGAAACTGAAGCAGAGCTTCAGCAAAACATAAAAGAGAAAAAAGAAAAGTAAAAATAGAGAAAATAACTTTTTACTGTGCGTGGTTATTTATAACTTCGTAACTTCTCAGAAGTTACATTTCCTTGGCAACCGAGGGTTTCGTTCCGACACATCTAGAGCTCGTGCCGGAGTCTCCAAAAATTAGCTGGAGCACACCATCGTGAAAAGGATAGTCTCCCCTTCAGAGTCACTGGATCAGAATCTCGATCGGAGGTGGGTAATCCTAAGCCCACTGTCTATGTGGTTTAATTTTTACTTGTATATGTGCTTATCTGTATATCTGACTGTAGATTTGAGTTATAGTATTTTGGGGGGAAATAATGTAAAAAGGATTTTGTAAACGATGGAAAAATGAAACGCATAACTGTACTACTTGGAACCCTAGGTACAGTGGAAAATGAGAACTAGAGTCTCGGGGAGGCGATTTTTCAAGTCATCATTCGAATACGCCAGGAATTCAGCCGAATGAAAGCCAAAATGAGCTTTTCTTCGAATGAATTCCTAAGCAGTCAAATGAGGGCAAATTTTTAGGATTTCAATCGAATGAATCCCCTCATATTCGAATGAAAGGATGCTGAGGGAATTCAGTCGAATGAAAACCCCTTTGTAGTCGAATGAAAAGACTCTGAGGGATTTCATTCGAATACCACAGCAAGTATTGGAATGAAACCTGGCAGAGTTGGGACTCTATTGTTTCTAAGTAATCTAATGAGTAAGGTTAGGCCATACTTATGTAATTGAGCATGCATCATGAGGATGGGATGTCACCTAGGAGTTAGGGCAACCCTAGAACACTAGAGGTCAGTGACTTAATGTTTAAGGAAGCATAATGGAACTTAGGGAAATACTTATATAGTTATATGCTAGGAAAGCCCTCTTTTGGCAGAGTCTTATAGACAAGCCTCTCACCAGTTCACAAAGTTGGATTGGTCGACGTGCTACCTTGCCATCCTTACAAGTTTGGATTGGTTAACGAGTCAGTCACCCAATGGTGGCTTGGTTCGAAGAGGTTAATGACACAAGAAGGTAAAGGATGGATAGAAAAAGGTGGAAGTAGATGAAAAAGCGCTAACCCGGCAATCCGGTACGCGTAAGGAGATAAAGAGCTAACCTGGCAATCCGGCAAGCCTATGGAAAAGATGCACTAACCCAGCAAGCCGGTATGTGCCAAAGTGGAGAAGTAGGACGCTAACCCGGCAAGCCGGTACGCGTAAGAGATCCCCAAGTCCCTCAAGCATAAAGTGTAGAGGTTAGGAAACTGCAAATATGTGATGATTGAGTAAGTGTATGTATGGCAGTATGTGTGTATGTTTGCATGCGAGTAAGTATATGTATGATTTTAGGTAGGTAAGTGTGCATGTGGTAAAGTATATATATATATATATATTTATGCATCTTAAGAGTTTTATGTACGAGGTATCGTCAAAGGAACGACCGAGACGAGTATCTTAATTACAATCGAAAGATAGGAGTCATAAGCACGCAGCCGTAGTAAGAAAGACTAGTTCCTATTCACCTAGCTAATTTAGATAAAGTTGTTCAGGGTTTTAGCCAAAGACAATAATCAGTAGGGTTTGTAATATGCATGATCACTTAGAAATCCCCTGAGCGGCCTGGAGGATACTCTAGTTAATGAACCATTAGCAGCCACAGGAGACCCACTGAGGACCTAGAGTTCTCACCCCCACTCGATTATTGATCCAGCTTGCAGGCATGACTTCGCCACCGGCCAAGGATGTCTGGTTATTCACGCGCACACGTATGCGCAATTACTGCACAGATACTCTTCTGGAGACGAGTACCTTCGCACCGGCACACCTACTTGACGAGCCTGACCGTTCTCCCAGGCAGAGGCTTGGAGCCCCAGGCACATCGCCACTGAACCCCATCTGGGTGGACGAGGGTCTAGGGAGCAGCAGCAGGGATCCGATTCGCCTCAACGGTGATGAGGAAATGCCTCCTTCGGAGCAAGAGCAGACGCCTACACCAACTCCGACGCCAGCCACTGATCCAGGTGCGTCTACCCCGACGGTTCGAGCTCGAGGTCGCCGGACCACTACAAGGAAGAGGATACTGACCGTTCGGCCACTTCGCTTCGTCCCACGCGGTTTCTCAACGGTGACAGACCTGAGCAGCAGTGAGGAGGAGGAGCCTCTGGAGCGCCTAGGAGACTCTGAGTAGGTGGTGGCCAGTCGGACCCGAGCGCAGGGATAGGGTTTTGTACCGTACACGAAGCGAGTAGTGCCGCTCGTGTACGTAGTTTATTTTAAGTTATTATGTTTGTACATTATTGCTACTGATGTAGGTATAGAATTGTCCAACTGGACGAGATTATGTATAAAACTTAGGTATTATAATACCATGGTATGTTATGTACATTCGGGCCCCTATGTGTATCTTCCGCCGATGAAGCTCCACATTACAGGTATGTGCTTGTACTCTCTTATCTTTTAGTTATGCCGTTATCCGTTGTATTACTCACAAGGCTCATTACTTTTTATATACATGTATTTACAACGGAAGTTTCAAATTGGCCCGTATTTTCAGTAACCCTAATTTCAATCAGTAACCTAGAACAATAGTAGTTCAGAGCCCAGCATTCAACCACCTAGCCAGGGAAACCTATGACTTAAGCATAGGCCAACTAGCTAGGGTGTTGCATTGTGCCGCTACTCCTCTACATATCAGTTGCTCCCCAATGAAGCGTGGAAATGTGGAAAGTTTTAGAGGGGACTGAAGGAAGAGTTGCAGATGGCTATTAACCATTGGAACATTCAGGATTATGCCCTTCTGGTTAGTAAGTGTATGACGCTAGAGGATTCGGCCAGGAACTTGGCCAGGACTAGGACCGCCAGGAACAAGAGGAAGATGGAGGAACAAGGGAGTTCTTCTCAGGCGCAGCGATAGAAAGGACCTTTTCAGGCTCCGTTCTCTGGCAGAGGTAGAGGATGTGAAGAAGATTCTTTCTCTGACCATTGATGGCTTGGTTTTGATGAAGACAACTCGCATCAACAAAAAACAAGAAAAAGGCAAAGACACAACCGATGAATTACAACAATCAACCGATCAACATATTGAAGGTTCAAGTGTTTTTACCTTAGAGTTTAATAGTTAGCACTTGTTATTGATATCATGGTTAATGGCTCATAAGGTTTTCATTCTAACAAGTCTAACACTTTTGCTAAAACCCTAAAATCAATTAGCAACACTTTTCTAGGGTTTGCAACACTTGGAAAACATTTTCAGCATGAGTAATCAATTACCCACTTGCTGTAATCGATTTCCATCCTTAGATAATCGATTACCATGCTTGTGTAATCGATTACCAGCATCTTGAATTCAAAATTATTCAAGTTTTGAAGTGTGTAATCGATTACCAACCCGCAGTAATCGATTACCACCTTTTGAAATTTGAAAATGACACAACTTTCAAAATTGGCATTTGTTGTGTGTGTAATCGATTACACACTTATGGTAATTGATTACACACTCGAGAATTTTGAAAATTAGTTATTTTTCATGAGTGTAATCGATTACACACTCGTGGTAATCGATTACCATCACTTGAATTTTGAAAATTGGTAACGGTTATGAGTGTAATCGATTACCACAGTTGGTTAATCGATTACATGCACGAACTGGTGTGTTTTTTCATGAAACAATGTGTTGTTTGGCATTTGGAAGCCATGGCAATGGTTCACGAAGAGGCACCTATGCCTATATAAGTGCCAAACTCATGCAAACTAATACACCACTCCAGAACTCAATTCTCACTTTCATATTCACAAAGTTCTGACTAAATTTCAATGGTGTTTCAATCCAAATCTTAAGAAAGCCGTTTGAGCCTTAACTGTTATATCATTTGTGCTTTCTATTCAGGAAAACTTCCAACCCTGAATTTAGGATTGGCAAAGCCATTGTATTACTTCTTCAACAATTGTGAATAAATTGTGGCACCGTAGTGTTCGGTGTGGTTTTGTAAACACCGTGGTGTTCGGTGTGTTTCTAATTATCACCGTAGTGTCCGGTGAGGGAATTGTGTAACCAGGGGAACGGGTTGTTCTCTTGTATTTGTCGGTGTAAGTGCCTCGGGGTGAGGTTGTACACAACACAAGTTTACATAGTGGAAAAACCCCTGAATCAGAACAGGGGACTGGACGTAGCCTTCGGTGGTTGAAGGTGAACCAGGATAAATTCTCTGGTGTGATCTTTCTTATCCCTACACTTTTACATTCAGCAATTTACAATTTTCGCTGCATTAAACATCATTATCTATTCGGTTAATTGCTGGGTCTTGTTCATAATTTGGGGATTAGGGTTTGATGAAAGCCGGATAGCACTTTCTCTAATCTCGACACAGCTTTGGTTTTGTCACAACTGTGCCAATTTCGTAGAAAGCCTAATCATACTTCTTGTCGTTCAAATTAAAATATATACGTACTTTACGGCTTTCAGATTCACAAGGAATCCAATTGCAGTATAGTCGGGTATAGTCGAATCCACAGAGAGTTGCAAGAATACCGTTCTTGAGTTTCGTTAATTAAACAATGGAGTGAAGGATTTGATAATTTGATTTATTAAACTAAATAAGTAAATAAACAACATAAAAGTAAATAGGAAACAAATCAG
>QANU01053582.1:63297-99988 GCA_003254905.1 Nissolia schottii
TTGAATTTTGAAAATTGGTAACGGTTATGAATGTAATCGATTACCACACTTGGTTAATCGATTACATGCACGAACTGGTGTGTTTTTTCATGAAACAATGTGTTGTTTGGCATTTGGAAGCCATGGCAATGGTTCATGAAGAGGCACCTATGCCTATAGAAGTGCCAAACTCGTGCAACAATTATGATTCAATTGTGGCACCGTAGTGTTCGGTGTGGTTTTGTAAACACCATGGTGTTCGGTGTGTTTCTGATTATCACCATAGTGTTCGGTGAGGGCATTGTGTAACCAGGGGAACGGGTTGTTCTCTTGTAGTTGTCGGTGTAAGTGCCTTGGGGTGAGGTTGTACGCAACACAAGTTTACATAGTGGAAAAACCCTGCATCAGAACAGGGGACTGGACGTAGCCTTCGGTGGTTGAAGGTGAACCAGGATAAATTCTCCGGTGTGATCTTTCTTATCCCTACACTCATTTATATTCAGCAATTTACAATTTCCGCTGCTCTTTACATTAGGGTTTCACATCTTTCAAAGAACCAAAATCCGAGAAAAACAAGAGAAACCTAATTCACCCCCCCTCTTAGGTTGCTATCTGAAGTTACGGAGGACAATTTCTTCAACAACCACAACAGTGGACGGTGAGACCCCAGGGTCCGAGGGGGCCAGGATTTGTCAGATCCCCGCAACAGATGATCAGGCCCCGGTAGCCAACAGTCAGGCCACCGCAACCGAGTGGTGTTGCAAGACGTCCCGGATAAGATCCCCGGGGGCTCCAACCAGCATGCGAGCCTAGGCCGCCATGTTCCAAATGCGGGAAGCCCCACCTTGGAGAATGCCTCACCAGGCAGAGTGTGTGCTATAGGTGTGGACAGAGTGGTCACTTCGCCAAGTTCTGCACAGCCGTCGCACCACCAGCTCAGCAACAAGGAAGAGTCTTTACTCTATCTGGAGAGGAGGCTGGGGATGCAGAAGGTCTGATTATGGGTAAGTGCACTATGCTGGGTACTACTTTGACTATATTATATGATTCGGGAGCCTCATACTCTTTTATTTCCCATGACAGTGTTAGGAGACTAAACCTAACGCCGGCAGCGTTGCCTTACACGCTGAGGGTGTCTACCCCTACCTCTCCACCAGTGGAGACGCGTCGAGTATGTCTCCAGTGTCCACTTCAGTTAAAAGATCGGATGTTTGTGGCTAATCTTATCTACTTACCCTTAGTGGGCTTGGATGTTGTAACAACCCGACTTTTCCCTTCATTTGAAATGTCACATAATAAACAATTAAAAATGTAATAAGAAGGGAAATGTGAGATAAAAATAAAATAAAATTCAAATATTAATTTTATTCCTGTAATATTAGTTAAAAATAATAATTCTGTGATCCCGTGACATCCGGTGACGTTTGGATCGAAATTAGGGTTTTATTGTAATTAACTCACGACTCACAAGAGTCTGTAAATTACATTAATATGAAAATAAATTCAAGAATATTCCAACTAAGATTTAAATATTAATAAGGAAAATTAATAGGTCACAACGGTATGTTCGGAATATTTTTAGGACTTGCGTACATAAATAGTTAATGAATGAACATGACCGAAACCACACCGGAAGAAAATAAAATTTGTAAATGGCCAAAGGCCACTAAAAAGCCCTCACGACCAGCCCTTCCCCACGACAACATACATGCACCCAAAAATTCCTTTCATTTGTTTTCTCCTAAGGTTCCAAAACCTAAAGCCATCTAAAGTCCCAAATCCACCAAAGTTCATCCATCACCATCATCCTTGCCTTCCATCACCATAATTCACTCCTAAGCACATAAAGAAGACAAGCAAGAGTAGTTGGTGAGTTTTCTATCACTTGGTACAAAGCCAAGCTTCCATAACCTAGGTTTTCCTAATTATGCAAAGGTTTTCATTTTAGGTCAAGGAAACATCAAACAAGCAAGCAAGGCTTGATTTCATCTTTTCTCTAGCATCAACAAGCTCTAGAGGAAGTGGGTAACTCTAGTTCCTCACCTTTTGATGGTGGATGAGTGTTTGCGTGTTATATGCTTATGTGCCTATGTCTGTGATTTATGGATTTGGTGATGAAATATGTTAGAAATGATGCTAGGCTTAGGAAGATAATTCTGAAGGGTCTTGTGACCTGGATTGGATAGGATTATTAGGTGTGGAATATGTGTAAAACTCATGCAGGGTTCCATGGAAGCCAAGGAGAGAAAATGGAAGAAATGGTGCATTCAGTTTCCAAGTTTCGCCTAGTGGCCGCTGAGCGATGCTCTGGCACCGCTGAGCGAACTGCTGTGAACTTCAGCACTGAGCGGTAGGCGGTTACCGCTGAGAGGTCTGAGGGCCACGTGGAAAGTCTGAAAAGATATTTTCTTAAAGGATAAAAGTCAGTGGAGATATTTTAAAAAGCTGTCAGAACGCTGAGCAAAGGGATTCTTACCGCTGGGCGATAAGAACTCCTATCGCTGAGCGAAGCTGTATCCAGCGCTGAGCGCTATAGCTCAAACCGCTGAGCGGACAATAGTTTCTGCTGAGCAGCTTGAGACCATAATGTTTCATGGAACTTCTCTTGAGGCACATAATCTGCTGTTTGATGCCGTAGATATGATTGATAATTGAAATGTACGCAATTCATACTGTATGTGAATGTGAAGGAATATGTGCTGAAGCTGCGAATTTCATGTAATCTGTGATAGAACGTGTAGCATTTCATGCATTCATGCTAAACCAAGTTAAAGGATTAGAAATAACTCTGAGATAAGTAAAGATTCTGAAATGAACCATAGGAAACCAGATAGAACATGCTGCAGGTACAAAAGTCAGATATGCTGAAAATGCTGAATTACTGCTGAACCGTGTTGAATAAAAATGCTGAACAAGGGCAAATGCCCCATGCTGATAATGGCTATATGCCACATGCTGAAAAGGCCGTGATCACAGCCAACCATGATCCCACATCAGGAGGTCAAGGCATCCTGAATGTGGAAGCCCGCCACAGGTGGTGTCGATATGGCATACCTGGAGGTGTGCGATTATCACGCCTTTGCATTGTCGAAAAGGGGCAAGCCTAGGTGGGGGTACAATATCCGCCCATTGTCGAGGGGTCCCGAGGGGGGACACGGCAGGTGGAAGCCCACCGCAGGAAGGTCTAGACAGTGTCGGCCTACACTGAGGGTGCGAGGTTATTCCGTCATACTAATGTCAACAGAGGACATTACTATGGTGGGAATAACACATATTTCAAAGCAGGTTATGTTGTTATGCAGGTTTATGCTGTCCTATTCTGTTGTGCACATGTACATTCTATTAGGCATGTTTATTCCGATGATTCTGTCATGTTTATGCTGATGACTCTGTTATGCATATTTTGATGATTCTGTTATACTGAATGTAGTTTGAATGAAATCTGTTATGTATTCTGATTATTCTGGATGTGTAGTTCATGCTGTTATGTCCGTACCGTCAAGAGCACGCTCGAGACGGTTATGTATATTCACGAAATCCTAATCAGCACGAGAATGTAGTAAGCAAGAGTAGTTTCCATGTCACATAAGAATGCAGATAAAGCCATTCAAATAGGCCAGATAACAAATAGTAGGCTGTTTAGTATGTATGTTCACTAGAGATCTCTGAGCGGCCTGAAGTCCGACATAATCTGATACGAGACTCAGGAGCTAAAGTTATTTCCACTGAGAACCTACCGTTCTCATCCCCACTGTTTTATGACTTCAGGTACAGAAGATGAATCTTACTTTGAAGATGCCGATGAGCCGCCAACTGAGCCATGAGCGGCTAAGAGATAGATAGATGTTTACATTTTTGCCAAGGGCATACTGAGTAGTATTCCAGTAGTCCTTGTATTTTGATGTAATGTATTCTGACTTATGTATTCAGTACTTCAGTTTATGTACATGTGATGTATATCTTACTTAATGTATATACAGTTATGTGACTTTGTCTGATGGACCACCTGGATATGTATTGGATGCTTTACTATCTTACCGTTATACGCTTTGTTATATTGTTTATTCTTGCGCATGGCTCTATTTTAGTGATAATGCAATATAAAATGAAAAGTTTAAAAATTGGTCCTTATTTTCTTAAGCCACTATTTTCGAAAGATAACTATGGACTAAGGTATTCCGACCAAGTAGACAACAACATAGTGAGCATTGTTTACTACGTACGGGTAAACAGTTAGCTAGGGTGTTTCATTTGGTATCAGAGCAGTTTGGTCCAAAAGAGCCTGAGGACTGAGCTGCACTATGCTTTCGGGCATGATTACGGTGTATGTTTCAGCTAAGTCGTATGTGCTAAGTTCCTGTGTACTTGCCTCTCTTGAGACTGATCACCTCGAAACTGTGCAGGTACTACATATTAGATATGCCACCTCGCCAGGATAATACACTGTGTACCCCGGAGTCTGCAGAGCTTGCAAATGTTTTGCGGGAAATAGCCCAAGCTACTACGTTGATGGCCGCTTCCAATGCCCAACGCAATACTCCTCAAACAGCTCAGGAGCAGATGTTTGAAGATATTCCATGTACAGAGCAGCAGAAGGTTAAATTTACTTCCCGGAAGTTAGAGGGAGCAGCAGGGGAATGGTGGGATACAACCAAGCCCCAGTTTGAACGAGATGAGGATCCAGTGACTTGGAACAGGTTCAAGGAGGTGTTCTTGGACAAATATTTTCCACAAGAGCTGTAGGATAGGAAAGAGGCAGAGTTCATGGAGCTTAAACAAGGATCCATGACGGTGATCGAGTATACGACGAAGTTTGAGAAACTTTGCCGGTATTCACCTATGTATAGGATGCACCCAAGTGAAGTCTGGAAATGTGCAAAATACCAGCGAGGTTTGAAGGCAGAATTGAAGGTGTTTCTGAATGTGTCAGGTGTCCGCGATTATGCCACCTTGGTGAACACTTGTTTGGCTCAGGAAGAAGCCAATTGAGACTTAGCCCAGGTGCGAAGTGAGAGATTCAAGAGTTTGATGGTGCCGGCAGTTCCCAGACAGAACAGAGGAAGAGGGAACCGTTCCAGGCAGCAGTTACAGGGAGAGGCCGAGGTCAGTATCCACCAAGGCCACAGCAAGGATTAGGGAGAGCTCAGAGTCAGGCCAGAGCAGGGCCAGCAGGAGCAGGATCTCCAGCACTGAGATCTCCATCATCAGGTACTCCGAGTCGGAGCATGCCGGAGGCCCAGTAGCGAGCAGATCCTCGTACACCTTATCCAAAGTGTGGCAGGGGACATTCTGGAGAATGTTTAGCAGGTCAGGGGGTTTGTTTCAGGTGTGGCAAGACAGGCCATTTTGTGAGAGATTGTCCAGTAGCGCCATCGTCCACCTTACGTCAGGGGAGAGTATTTACCATGGCAGCTGAGGAAGCTAAGGAGAAAGAAGATTTGATTTTGGGTAAGTGTACTCTTTATGGGAGGACCTTGATTGTTTTGTATGATTCTGGAGCGTCACACTCCTTTAATTCCTACGATAGTGTAAAGGA
This sequence comes from Nissolia schottii, assembly GCA_003254905.1. Lineage (NCBI taxonomy): Eukaryota > Viridiplantae > Streptophyta > Magnoliopsida > Fabales > Fabaceae > Nissolia > Nissolia schottii. Next base: position 68,813 of record QANU01053582.1, read on the forward strand.
GTTGCAGTTATCTCCTACAACACTGCCATATACGCTTGCTGTATCTACCCCTACTGTACCGCCAGTTAAGACCTGTCAAGTATGTCTGCGATGTCCTTTTCAGCTGCAGGAAAGAGAGTTCGTGGCTGATTTAATCTGTCTTCCTCTAGTAGGACTGGATGTGATACTAGGGATGGATTGGTTGAATGCCAATCAGGCTGTTCTTGACTGTGCTAGGAAGTTGGTTACTTTTCCTTCTACAGCTACTAGCCCAGTAGTTTCAGAGGAGGAGTTGCCAATTTTCTATTTTTGCTAGTTAAGAGATCAAGGTTGTGTTTTCTTTGCATCGTCCGAAGTGGTAGTTGCAAAGCAAGAAGTCAAGGATATTCCGGTGGTTTGGGATTACCCAGATGTGTTTCCTGATGATATTCCGGCATTTCCACCGAAGGGGAGGTAGAGTTTTCTATTGATCTGGTGCCTGGTGCTGGACCTATTTCTATTGCACCGTATCGTATGTCTCCGTTGGAATTGTAGGAGTTGAAAAGGCAGTTAGAAGAGTTGTTGGGGAAGCAGTTTATATGACCAAGTGCATCACCGTGGGGAGCACCAGTGTTGTTTGTGAAGAAAAAGGACGGCACCATGAGAATGTGCATCGATTATAGGCAATTGAATAAGGTGACAGTTAAGAATAAGTATCCATTGCCTAGGATCGATGATATTTTGGATCAGCTGAAGAATGCTACGATCTTTTCAAGGATTGATTTGCGGTCTGGCTATCATCAGATTAGAGTACGGGAGGAGGATATAGCTAAGACGGCGTTCCGATCCCGTTATGGACATTATGAGTTTACGGTAATGTCTTTTGGTTTGACGAATGCTCCCGCGATTTTTATGGACTACATGCATAGGATCTTCCGTGAATATCTGGATGATTGAGTGAAGAAGAGCACACTAGACATCTGCAGATAGTACTGGAGATTCTAAGAGAGAAGCAGTTGTATGCCAAGCTCTCTAAGTGTGAGTTTTGGGCTAAGAAGGTGCAGTTTTTGGGCCATGTGATTTCGGATCAAGGAGTATCAGTGGATCCCAGTAAGGTTGAAGCGGTCAGAACATGGGAGAGACCTACTTGAGTTACAGAGGTACGGAGCTTTCTGGGCTTTGTTGGATATTATCGGAGATTTATCCAGGGATTCTCACAGATTGCTTTGCCGCTGACGAAGCTGACCAGGAAAGGAGCAAAGATGATTTGGTCTGCAGAATGTGAAAGAAGTTTCTGCGAGCTGAAGGAGAGATTGACCACCGCTCCAGTGCTAGTACTGCCTGATCCCCAGGAACCGTTTGAGGTATACTATGATGATTCAGGTGCTGGACTGGGATGTGTGCTGATGCAACGACGCCAAGTGATAGCTTATGCCTCTAGACAGTTGAAGCAACATGAGGTAAACTATCCGACACATGATTTAGAGTTGGCTGCGGTAGTGTTTGCATTGAAGATCGGGAGACATTATTTGTATGGAGTTCTGTTTGAGGTATATTCAGATCACAAAAGTCTGAAGTACCTGTTTGATCAGAAGGAGTTAAATATGCGTCAGCGTAGGTGGATTGAATTTCTTAAGGATTATGATTTCAATCTCAATTATCACCTTGGGAAGGCTAATGTAGTGGCTGATGCTTTGAGCCGGAAGTCTTTGCAGATGGCTCATATGATGGTACAGGAAGCGAAATTATTAGAGGAGTTTCGTGATCTCAATCTGACTGTTGCATGCCAACCTAACCGGTTGACATTGTACCCTCTCCAGGTCAGTAGTGATTTTAAACACCGGATAGTGGAGGCTCAGAAGAATTGCCAAGAAGATGCTTGGTGCAAGTTTCGTAAGGTTGTTGAAGAACGTAAGATCAAAGAGGCGGCGACAGATTTAACTACAGATAGCAACCTAAGAGGGGGTGAATTAGGTTTCTCTTGTTTTTCTCAGATTTTTGTTTCTTTGAAAGATGTGAAACCCTAATCCCCAAATTGAGAATAAGACCCAGCAATTAACCAAATAATTGATAATGTTAAATGCAGCGGAAATTGTAAATTGCTGAATGTAAAAGTGTAGGGATAAGAAAGATCACACCGGAGAATTTATCCTGGTTCACCTTCAACTACCGAAGGCTACGTCCAGTCCCTTGTTCTGAGGCAGGGTTTTTCCACTATGTAAACTTGTGTTGTGTACAACCTCACAACCGAGGCACTTACACCGACAACTACAAGAGAACACAACCGTTCTCCTGGTTACACAATGCCTTCACCGAACACTACGGTGATGATCAGAATACACACCGAAAACCACAGTGTTTACAACATCCAATTGTTTTTGAAGAAGATTTTATACAATGGCTTTGTAACAATCCTAAACTCAGGGAAGGATAATCGTGAATAGAAAGCACTTAAAGATATGAAAGTTATGGCTCAATGCTTTTCTGAGTTTTGGATTGAAAAGGACTTTGGAAATTTTGATCAGAACATGTAAAAATTGCAAGAATTAATGAAATAATGGAGTTCTGATGGTGTGTCCTTGGTTTTGCACGAATTTTGCATTATATAGGCAGTGGTGCCTGTTCATGAACCAATGCCAAAGCATATGATGCAAAACAACGCATTGTTTCATGAAAAAACACACCCATTCGAGCATGTAATCGATTACTATATAGTGGTAATCGATTACACACAACAAACGGCCATATTTTCAAATTTCAAAAGGTGGTAATCGATTACTGCGGGTTGGTAATCAATTACACACTTCAAAACTTGAATAATTTTGAATTCAAGATGCTGGTAATCGATTACACAAGCATGGTAATCGATTACTCATGCAGAAACCGAGTTTAAGTGTTTGAAACCCTTTGAAAAATGTTGCCAAATGCTTTTAGGGTTTAAAAATATGTTAGACATGTTTATGTTGAAAAACTTTGAGCCATTAACCTTAACATCTTAACATGTGCTAACTATTGACACTAGGGTAAAATCTTGAACCTTTAGTGATGTGCAGCTTGAGCCTTGAGGTTCTTTAATCTTGATCAAGTCTTCCCTTTTTCTGCTTTTTGTTGGTGTTGTTGTCGTCATCAAAACCACGCCATCAATGGTCAGAGGAAGAGTCTTCTTCACATTCTCCCCCTTTTTGATGATGACAAAACATCCTTTGAAAGTTGAAGTTTAATTCACTGTATTGCTCCCCCTGTGTTTTTGACTCTGGCCTTTCTTGGTTTTTGGATAATTTCTACCTCTGTATAAAAATAGACCAAGCACAACCAGACAACACAGAACCTTTCTCGTCCTTTTTGACATCATCAAAAAGAAGAAAAAGGAACACAGCAGATACACAATACAGACAATATACAGTATATATAACAAAATTTATAACACTTGGATGGAAGCAAATAATATCAATAACCCACATAATCATAATCACGCGTTTAACTAAACAAATGTTCAACTTAAAGCAAATGAAATACTAAGCTATTACAATAATAAAGAAACCAAAGGAAAATGTCAATCCAAACAATACAACCATCATAACACAAATATAAAATCCTAAGACATGAAATCACATATCAGTGTCGCTAGGAAAATTAAGATTGTCAAGCGAGACTTCATTGTGAATCTTGGCAAACTCTTCAACCTGCTTTGCCAAATGCTCAAAATCGCCTCGAAGGTCGGTCTGAAGAAAATCGTTACGACCATCAATGTGGTCAAAGCGAGCAGTGTTGGCAGCCTGCATATGATCCAAACGGTCTAGGATCATCTGAAACGGGCTATCTGAACTGGATGAGGGTGGAGGATCGATAGGAGCAGAAGATGTAGTAGATGTGGATGGCGGTCGAGGAGGAGTAGAGTTTCTTGAATCTGCCTAGTGCTGAACACCCCATCGACATCCTTGTAAATCCCCAGCTTAGGTAGAATGTCAGTATCGATCTTCTGAGACTTGACATCCACCTTCAAAGTAAATTCTCCTGCAACTGGCACACCATAGTTCTGGAATATCTGAGAAATGGCAGGCGCATATGGTAGTGCCCCAGCACGGTCACACTGCAAGAGCATATGTTGCTAAACCAAATAAGCCCAGTTTATCTTTTCCTTAGTCTTCAATCCATACATAATCTGTAATTCTAGATCACTGATTTGGGCATGGTTTGAAACCTGAGGCAGAAGAACGTAACTTAAGAAATAGTGCAGCAATCTGTCACCAGCAATTAAGGGACCAACAGGCAGGATGTCCCTTGAGCGTGCAGACTCTAACCGTTGACGTTTCTCTTGGAGTTGTGCCTCTGAAAAGCGACACAATCTCTGATAGAAGGTCTTCCTGTTGAAGCCTTGCCATGGGTACAGAATTTTAGAACTCAGTTTTCTTCCCTCATAAGGAAGTCCCAGACAATTTCCCAAGTCTTCTAGAGACATAACAATATCTATTCCTTTTACTTGAGAAACTAATTTATTATTCAGGAATTTCAGATTGCAGTAGAAAACTTTAACTAATTCAGGATAATATGAGCCATGTAGAGCAATGAAGTCTGACATTCCTTGATATTCAAACATCTCAGGAAACTCTAAACCAGCAGAGGAGAAAGAATTGAGGATACCGTATTTGGGATTTAAAATTGGGCGCTCCAAGAAGTGAGACAAAAACCTTTTCTTCTGTTCCTCTGTAGTCAAAAGCTTGGAGATGTTTAGGGGGTCCAGTCCATGGCCAACATTCTTGGTTTGCGCTCTTTTGGAACCTGATGCAGAGCTTGAGGCAGCCATTGATGCACAAAGAGGAGAGTTCGGTTTTGAGTAGGGGAGGAGAGAATGTGCTTCGGTTTTGGTGAGGAATGAGAAAAGAATGATGCTAAAATCGTTCTTGAGGGAGATGGAAGCAAGAACTAGGAAGGATTTGGAAGCCAAGAAGCCAAACCACACGGTTTTGGTGATGATTTGTTGAAGGAAAAAGAGAACAATGGAGAAGAAGAGGGAGTGACTTCGGAGAGGAGAAGAGAGAAAATGACTAATCGATTACTAACATGGCCAAAGAATGAATAAAAATTAATATAGCCAGCCAGTAATCGATTACCAAACTCCCATAATCGATTAACTATTCGAAATTTTAGCCTTGTAATCGATTACTGGCTTCTGTAATCGATTACATAAGTGACAAATATGAGGGAGTAATCGATTACATCGATTTGTTAATCGATTAACAACCCATGTAATCGATTACTTGCATGTGTAATTGATTACATCAAGCAGTTTTGCTATTTTTGAAAAAAGAAACCACCTGTAATCGATTACAACGGGTATGTAATCGATTACTTGCCCAAAATTTTCAAAAAATTGAAATTTTGAAGACTTGAAACGTATATGATCATTGGATATAACATTTACACTATAAATAGCAATGTGAACACTCAATCATATACAATATAACCATACATTCAATAATAGACAAGTTTAAGATACATCAGTCTCGTCCAGAATCCCTAACTCTCGTCTGATTTTGTAAAATGGTTCTTTTGCTAAAGGATTTGTTAAAATGTCAGCAAGTTGATCATGTGTTGCAACGAAATTCAGTTCGACTTCTTTTTTCAACACATGATCTCTGAGAAAATGATGTCTTATGTCGATGTGCTTTGTTCGAGAGTGCATTACAGGATTTTTGGTTAGATTGATTCCACTCGTGTTATCACAATTTATAGGAATACAGCCCAGGTCTAGACCGAAGTCTTTTTAATTGTTGCTTGAGCCACAAGACTTGTGCACAACAACTGCCGGCTGCAATGTACACAGCCTCAGCAGTGCTTAAGGCAACACAAGCTTGTTTCTTGCAAGACCAAGAGACAAGAGCATTCCCTAAAATGTGACACGTACCACTAGTGCTTTTGCGTTCGGTTTTACAACCCGTAAAATCAGAATCAGAATAACCAACTAACCTGCAAGTGCTTCCTCTAGGAAACCACAATCCAACATTGATAATGCCTTTTAAATATTTTAAAATTCGTCTCACAGCACTCAAGTGGGATTCTTTTGGAGATGATTGAAAACGAGCACACAAGTAAACACTAAACATAATATCAGGTCGACTAGCAGTCAAATATAATAAGGATCCGATCATACCTCGATATTGTGTTTCATCATTGGGCTTCCAGATTCATCTTGATCTATATAAGTGCTTGATCCCATTGGTGTTGCTATGGCCTAGCAATCATCCATCTTATACTTTTGCAATAGTTCTTTGCAAAACTTAGATTGGTTTATGAATGTTCCATTCTTAGTTTGCTTGATTTGCAAACCAAGAAAGAAATTCAATTTTCCCATCATAGACATTTCAAATTCTCCTTGCATGAGATTTGAAAATTCCTTGCATAAAATTTCATTAGTTAAACCAAATATGATATCATCAACATAGATTTGAACTAGTAAAGTATGACTTTTAGATCTTTTTATGAAAAGAGTTGTGTCAACTTTACCTTTTTCAAATCCTTTTTCACACAAGAATGTGCTTAGTCGATCATACCATGCTCTAGGAGCCTGCTTGAGTCCATAAAGTGCCTTCTTAAGTTTATATACATGAGAAGGTTTTTTAAAGTCTTCAAACCCAGGAGGTTGTCGAACAAAAACTTCCTCTTGTATATAACCATTCAAGAATGCACTTTTGACATCCATTTGGTATAATTGAAAATTTAATGAACAAGCATATGCCAATAGTAAACGGATTGCTTCTAACCTGGCAACTGGAGCATAGGTCTCGTCATAATCAATTCCTTCCTCCTGATTGTATCCTTGTGCCACCAATCTTGCCTTGTTTCGTACAATGATGCCATTTTCATCTAATTTGTTCCTGAACACCCACTTTGTACCGATGATTTGTTTGTCTTCGGGGGCAGGTACAAGTTCCCATACTTCATTGCGAGTGAACTGATTAAGTTCATCTTGCATGGCAAGTATCCAGTGTTCATCTTTTAGTGCATCATGTACTTTGGAAGGCTCGATTTGTGACACAAATGCCATGTGCAGGCAAGCATCGTTGAGTTTTAATCGTGTTGTTACCCCTCTTGATATATCCCCAATGATTTTGTCAATTGGGTGATCTTTGTGTGTTTTCCACTCCTTGGGTAGATCCTCCTGAACTGGCTCTTCTGCTTGATCTTTTTCAAGATTGTTTTCTCCTTGAATTTGATCAGAGTTTCTTGGTATAGTACCTTCACTTTCATCATCATCAAAAGAAACAACTTTTTCCTCCTTGGAGGGGTTAGTTTCATCAAAAGAAACATGAATAGATTCTTCAATTGTTTGAGTTCTTTTATTGAAGATGCGAAAGGCTTTACTCGAAAGTGAGTAACCAAGAAATATACCTTCATCCGCTTTTGCATCAAATTTTCCAAGGTTTTCTTTGCCATTATTCAGAACAAAACATTTTGTGCCAAAGATATGAAAATGTGCAATATTTGGCTTTCTACCCTTGAACAACTCATATGGAGTTTTCTTTAGGAAAGGTCTAATTAGAACTCTATTAGAAACGTAGCAAGCCGTGCTAATTGCATCTGCCCAAAAGTACTTAGGCAAATTTGTTTCATTAAGCATGGTTCTTGCTAGTTCCTCAAGAGATCTATTTTTCCTTTCCACAACTCCATTTTGTTGAGGTGTTCTAGGAGCGGAAAAGTTATGAGAGATTCCATGTTCACCACAAAACTCTTCAAATGATGCATTTTCAAACTCACCACCATGATCACTTCTAATTGATGCAATTTTCAAAGACTTTTCATTTTCAACAGTTTTAGCAAATCTTTTGAATGCATCAAAAGCATGATTCTTGTGTGATAAAAATAAAGTCCATGTAAACCTAGAGTAGTCATCAACAATTACCAGACCATAATAGTTTCCTCCAAAACTCTTTGTCCTTGATGGACCAAATAAGTCCATATGGAGTAATTGAAGAGGTCTAGTAGTTGAAACAACATTCTTAGGTTTAAAAGAGACTTTTGTTTGCTTTCCTTTTTGACATGCATCACACAATCTATCTTTAACAAATTTAATCTTTGGTAAACCAATGACTAGATCATGCTTGATAAGTTTATTTAAGTGATCCATGTGAATATGTGCTAAACGTTTATGCCATAGCCAACAATCATCATTGCTTTTTACCATTAGACATGTATTTTTAGATGATATATCTTCTAGTGAAATCATGAAAACCTTATTAACTTTGTATCCAGAAAATTTCACTTCTTGGGTTTTCTTGTCTTTCACTACACATATATCATCTTCAAATCCAACTATGAGACCTTTGTCACATAATTGGCTAATGCTAAGCAGATTATGTCCTAGGCCTTCAACATATAGCACATTTTCAATGGTAGTTTGAGGAGGCGTACCTATTCTTCCAATGCCAATTATTCTTCCTCGTTCATTGTTGCCATAGGTTACGAATCCTTTGTTTCTTGGCATAAGAAACGAGAACTTTGTTTTGTCTCCCGTCATGTGTGAGGAACAGCCACTATCAAGATACCATAAGTCACTTGCCGTCCTCATACATATCTGCAAAACAATTTAGAAATAAGTATAAGGTACCCAATGTGCTTTGGGTCCTTGCTTGTTAGAACCTTTCTTAACCCACTTGTTTAGACCATTTGGAACACCATACTTTTTAATATAACATGCATTGTTGGTGTGTCCTTCTAAACAACAGTAGCTACATATATACTTTCTTTTAGGAATCAAATGAATCTTCTTTGAGACATAGTGGTTATTAGGTTTAGAGATTGGCTTTGAAGTAGGCTTTTGATGGTTGTTGTTTCTTAATTTACTATTTCCATTAGCTTTAGGCTTAGATTGTAAAACATTTGCATGCAGATTAGGTTGTGGAATACTAGCCTTCACAAACAAGGTTTTCTTTACATCATTTTTACCTTTTTGTGGAGTATAACCTAATCCACTTCTATCTTTTGTGTTTCTTTGCATGCTTAATATATCTTCTAATCCATGATTGCCTTTTTCAAATTTACATACAATTTGTTGAAGATTATCAACTTTAGTTTCTAAATTTATGCACTTCTTACAAGCATCTTGTTTTTCTACCATAGATTTAATCAAGTTTACTTTTTCTTTCTTAGCATAGATTTTGGAAAAATTTAAACATATTTCTTGTATGCATTCAAAAGCAACTTGTAAATCTTCATAAGAGAGTTTATCATAACTAACCTCATCATTTTCATTGTCGGAATCATGAGTTGCCATTAATGCAATCTGGGCTTCTTCATCTTCAGATTCAGATGAAGAACTAACGTCATTGTCTTCCCATGCTACATATGCTTTCTTTCCCTTCTTGTGTTTGTTGTCCACTTTGTCTCTAAATCCATTCTTCTTCCTTTGAATGTTTGGACAATCGGACTTGATATGCCCGGGCTTTCCGCACTCAAAGCATGTGAATATTTGAGAAGAAGATGAATCGTTCTTCTTTATGAATCTTTTGTTTTGGCCAAATCGCATGCCTTTCTTTTTGAAGAATTTTCCAAGATTCTTAACCAAGAGATTGATGTTTTCATAATCATCATCTTCAAAATCTTCTTTATCAGAATCAATTTTTTGCTTTTAATGAAATTGACCTGTGTTTCTTCTCATGTTGCTCGTGTTGATCAAGGCGACTCAACTCCAATTCATGCTCTTGCAGTTTTCTGAACAATGTTGCTAGAGTCATCTTGGATAGGCTTTTCTTTTCTGAAATTACCGTCACTTTTGGTTGCCATATCCGCGTCAATGATCGTAGCACCTTTAGATTCAAATCTGCACTAGAATAAGCTTTGCCAAGAGCAGATAAATGATTTATTAGATGAGTAAATCTCTTTTGCATATCAAGTATCTTCTCTCCAGGAAGCATCCTAAACATCTCATATTCTTGAGATAGAGTGTTTAGTTTTGATCTCTTAACTTCATCGGTACCCTCATGAGTGGCTTCTAGGGTATCCCAAATCTCTTTGGCTGATTTGCATGAAGAGACTCTAAAGAATTCATCCATACCTAGGGCAGAGGTTAGGTAATTCATGGCTTTAAGATCATATTAGACCTTCTTTTTCTCTTTATCATTCCAAGCACTCATGGGTTTTGGTGTACTCCCATTTTCATTTGTGATCATAGGCACGAATGGACCTTCTTCTATGGTTTTCCATACTTCAAAATCCTGTGCTTTAATGAAGATCATCATATTGATTTTCCAGAAATCGTAATGATCTCCATTAAAACAAGGAGGCCTATTTACATTCAACCCTTCACTCAACATAGGTCTTGAGGATGCCATCTATGGATCTTTTAGGAGTAATTTTCCTAAACTTGCGTTCTGATGCCAATTGTAACTACAGATAGCAACCTAAGAGGGGGTGAATTAGGTTTCTCTTGTTTTTCTCGAATTTTTGTTTCTGTGAAAGATGTGAAACCCTAATCACCAAATTAAGAACAAGACCCAGCAATAACCGAATAATTAATAATGTTAAATGCAGCAGAAATTGTAAATTGCTGAATGTAAAAGTGTAGGGATAAGAAAGATCACACCGGAGAATTTATCCTGGTTCACCTTCAACCACCGAAGGCTACGTCCAGTCCCCTGTTCTGAGGCAGGGTTTTTCCACTATGTAAACTTGTGTTGTGTACAACCGAGGCACTTACATCGACAACTACAAGAGAACACAATCGTTCTCCTGGTTACACAATGCCTTCACCGAACACTACGATGATGATCAGAATACACACCGAAAACCACGGTGTTTACAACAACCAATTGTTTTTGAAGAAGATTTTATACAATGGCTTTGTAACAATCCTAAACTCAGGGAAGGATAATCCTAAATAGAAAGCACTTAAAGATATGAAAGGTATGGCTCAATGCTTTTTTGAGTTTTGGATTGAAAAGGACTTTGAAAATTTTGATCAGAACTTTGATCAGAACATGTAAAAATTGCAAGAAGTAATGAAAGAATGGAGTTCTGATGGTGTGTCCTTGGTTCTGCACGAATTCTGCATTATATAGGCAGTGGTGCCTATTCATGAACCAATGCCAAAGCATATGATGCAAAACAACGCATTGTTTCATGAAAAAACACACCCATTCGAGCATGTAATCGATTACTATATAGTGGTAATCGATTACACACAACAAACGACCATATTTTCAAATTTCAAAAGGTGGTAATCGATTACTGCGGGTTGGTAATCGATTACACACTTCAAAACTTGAATAATTTTGAATTCAAGATGCTGGTAATCGATTACTCAAGCATGGTAATCGATTAGTCATGCAGAAACTGAGTTAAAGTGTTAAAAACCCTTTGAAAAATGTTGCCATATGCTTTTAGGGTTTTAGAAAAATGTTGGACATGTTTAAGTTAAAAAACTTTGAGCCATTGACCTTAATATCTTAACATGTGCTAACTATTAACACTAGGGTAAAATCTTGAACCTTTAATGATGTGCAGATTGAGCCTTGAGGTTCTTTGATCTTGATCAAGTCTTCCCTTTTTTCTGCTTTTTGTTGATGCTGTTGTCGTCATCAAAACCACGCCATCAATGGTCAGAGGAAGAGTCTTCTTCACAACAGACACTGCTGGGATTTTGAGATTTGACGGGCGCATTTGTGTGCCTAAGGAAGGCAGCTTAAGGGAGGATATCTTGCAAGAGGCTCACAAGAGTCAGTTCACGATGCACCCAGGTACTACCAAGATGTATCATGATCTTAAGCATATGTTTTGGTAGCCAGGGTTGAAAAGAGATGTTGAGGACTGGGTACAGAAGTGCTTGGTTTGCCAGAAGGTGAAGATCGAGCACCAGAAACCACCAGGGTTACTGAATCCTCCAGAGGTTCCAGAATGGAAGTGGGAGGCCATAGCTATGGATTTTGTTTCAGGTTTACCACGTACTCGGACAGGAGTTGATGCCATTTGGGGAATTATGGACAAATTGACTAAGTCTGCTCACTTTGTCCCAATCAAGATAAGTGTACAGCTGTATATCAAGAGGTGGTAAGGTTGCATGGGGTACCATCTTCTATCATTTCAGACAGGGATCCCAGATTTACTTCCAGATTCTGGACTGCTTTTCAGAAAGCATATAGGTCATAGTTGCATTTGAGTTCTGCATATCACCTTCAGTCTGATGGTCAGTCTGAGCGTACTATTTAGACCTTGGAAGATATGCTACGAGCATGTGCGCTAGACACGCCAGGAAACTGGGAGGAAATATTGCCATTTGTGGAGTTTGCTTACAACAACAGCTATCCAGCTAGCATTGGCATGGCTCCGTTCGAAGCATTGTATGGCAGGAAGTGTCAGTCGCCATTATGTTGGAATGATAGCAGGCAGTATCACTGTCTAGGTCTTGAGGAGACCCGAGAGACAGAAGCCTTAATGAAGCTGTTGCGCAAGAGAGTGCTCACGACACAAAGTCGACAGAAGAGTTATGCAGATAACCGGAGGAGACCACTTGAGTTCCAAGAGGGAGATCATGTCTTCCTAAAGGTTACTCCGGCGACAGGTATTGGAAGGTCTTTGAAAATTCGGAAGTTGAACCCCCGATTCATCGGACCGTTCCAGATCATAGATCGTATTGGACCGGTAGCATACCGGATAGCTCTTCTGCCGAACCTAGCCAATATCCATAATGTCTTTCATGTCTCTCAGTTATGCAAGTATTATGCATCCCCCGATCATGTGCTTCAACCAGAACAGATACAATTGAAAGAAGATTTATCTCTGCCACTCACGCCGCAAAAGATCATTGATCATAAGATTCGTCAGACGAGGAACAAGGAGATTCCTATGGTACGAGTGGTATGGACGAATGGGGAAGTAGAAGAACAGACGTGGGAGTTAGAAGCGAATATGAAGAAAGCCTATCCAGAGTTATTTTGAGAGGTATAGACTTATCCTTATCTTTCAATTTCGAGGACGAAATTTTTCGAAGGGGGTGGAATGTAACAACCCGACTTTTCCCTTCATTTGAAATGTCACATAATAAATAATTAAAAATGTAATAAGAAGGGAAAGGTGAGATAAAAATAAAATAAAATTCAAATATTAATTTTATTCCTGTAATATTAGTTAAAAATAATAATTCTGCGATCCCGTGACGTCCGGTGAAGTTTGGATCGAAATTAGGGTTTTATTGTAATTAACTCACGACTCACAGGAGTCTGTAAATTACATTAATATGAAAATAAATTCAAGAATATTCCAACTAAGATTTAAATATTAACAAGGAAAATTAATAGGTCACAACGGTATGTTCGGAATATTTTGAGGACTTCCGTACATAAATAGTTAATGAACGAACATGACCGAAACCACACCGGAAGAAAATAAAATTTGTGAATAGCCAAAGGCCACTAAAAAGCCCTCACGGCCAGCCCTCCCCCACGACAACATATATGCACCCAAAAATTCCTTTCATTTGTTTTCTCCTAAGGTTCCAAAACCTAAAGCCATTTAAAGTCCCAAATCCACCAAAGTTCATCCATCACCATCATCCTTGCCTTCCATCATCATAATTCACTCCTAAGCACATAAAGAAGACAAGCAAGAGTATTTGGTGAGTTTTCCATCACTTGGTACAAAGCCAAGCTTCCATAACCTAGGTTTTCCTACTTATGCAAAGGTTTTCATTTTAGGTCAAGGAAACATCAAACGAGCAAGCAAGGCTTGATTTCATCTTTTCTCTAGCATCAACAAGCTCTTGAGGAAGTGGGTAACTCTAGTTCCTCACCTTTTGATGGTGGATGAGTGTTTGTGTGTTATATGCTTATGTGCCTATGTATGTGATTTATGGATTTGGTGATGAAATATGTTAGAAATGATGCTAGGCTTAGGAAGATAATTCTGAAGGGTCTTGTGACCTGGATTGGATAGGATTATTAGGTGTGGAATATGTGTAAAACTCATGCAGGGTTCCATGGAAGCCAAGGAGAGAAAATGGAAGAAATGGTGCATTCGGTTTCCAAGTTTCGCCCAATGGCCGCTGAGCGATGCTTTGGCGCCACTGAGCGAGCTGCTGTGAACTTCAGCGCTGAGCGGTAGGCGGTTACCGCTGAGCGGTTTGAGGGCCACGTGGAAAGTCCGAAAAGATATTTTCTTAAAGGATAAAATTCGGTGGAGATATTTTAAAAAGCTGTCAGAACGCTGAGCGAAGGGATTCTTACCACTGGGCGATAAGAACTCCTATCGCTGAGCGAAGCTGTATCCAGCGCTGAGCGCTATAGCTCAAACCGCTGAGCGGACAATAGTTTCCGCTGAGCGGCTTGAGACCAGAATGTTCATGGAACTTCTCTTGAGGCACATAATCTGCTGTTTGATGCCGTAGATATGATTGATAATTGAAATGTACGCAATTCATGCTGTATGTGAATGTGAGGGAATATGTGCTGAATCTGCGAATTTCATGTAATCTGTGATAGAACATGTAGCATTTCATGCATTCATGCTGAACCAAGTTAAAGGATTAGAAATAACTCTGAGATAAGTAAAGATTCTGAAATGAACCATAGGAAACCAGATATAACATGCTGTAGGTACAAAAGTCAGATATGCTGAAAATGCTGAATTACTGCTGAACCATGCTGAATAAAAATGCTAAACAAGGGCAAATGCCCCATCAAAAGGCCGTGATCACGTGAGCCAACCATGATCCCACTTCAGGAGGTCAAGGCATCCTGAATGTGGAAGCCCCGCCACAGGTGGTGTCGATATGGCATACCTGGAGGTGTGCGGTTACCATGCCTTTGTATTGTCGAAAGGGGGCAAGCCTAGGTGGGGGTACAATATCCGCCCACTGTCGAGGGGTCCCGAGGGGGCACACGGCAGGTGGAAGCCCACCGCAGGAAGGTCTAGACAGTGTCGGCCTACACTGAGGGTGCGAGGTTATTCCGTCATACTAATGTCAACAGAGGACATTACTATGGTGGGAATAACACATATTTCAAAGCAGGTTATGCTGTTATGCAGGTTTATGCTGTCATATTCTGTTGTGCACATGTACATTCTGTTAGGCATGTTTATTCCGATGATTCTGTCATGTTTATGCTGATGACTCTGTTATGCATATTTTGATGATTCTGTTATATTGAATGTAGTCTGAATGAAATCTTTTATGTATTCTGATTATTCTGGATGTGTAGTTCATGCTGTTATGTCCGTACCGTCAAGAGCACGCTCGAGACGGTTATGTATATTCACGAAATGCTAATCAGCATGAGAATGTAGTAAGCAAGAGTAGTTCCCATGTCACATAAGAATGCAGATAAAGCCATTCAGATAGGCCAGATAACAAATAGTAGGCTGTTTAGTATGTATGTTCATTAGAGATCTCTGAGCGGCCTGAAGTCCGACATAATCTGATACGAGACTCGAGAGCTAAAGTTATTTCCACTGAGAACCTACCGTTCTCATCCCCACTATTTTATGACTTCAGGTACAGAAGATGAATCTTACTTTGAAGATGCCGATGAGCCGCCAGCTGAGCTATGAGCGGCTAAGAGATAGATAGATGTTTACATTTTTGCCAAGGGCATATTGAGTAGTATTCCAGTAGTCCTTGTATTTTGATGTAATGTATTCTGACTTATGTATTCAGTACTTCAGTTTATGTACATGTGATGTATATCTTACTTAATGTATATACAGTTATGTGACTTTGTCTGATGGACCACCTGGATATGTATTGGATGCTTTACTATCTTACCGTTATACGCTTTGTTATATTGTTTATTCTGGCGCATGGCTCTATTTTAGTGATTATGCAATATAAAATGAAAAGTTTAAAAATTGGTCCTTATTTTCTTAAGCCACTATTTTCGAAAGATAACTATGGACTAAGGTATTCCGACCAAGTAGACAACAACCTAGTGAGCATTGTTCACTATGTGCGGGTAAACAGTTTGCTAGGTGTTTCAGATGTCATTCTAGGAATGGATTGGTTACGCGACAACTAGGTGATCTTGGATTGCGCGAAGAAACTGGTAACCTTTCCTTCCGTGGTTCCGACCATGCCACCTTCTAAGGAAGAATCAGTAGTTTTGTACTTCTGTCCATTGGAGAACCAGAGCTTCATCTGTCTGGCTTCGTCAGAGGCGGAGGCAATGCAGGACGTGGTGCATATTCCGGTGGTGAGTGAGTACCCGGATGTATTCCCAGATGACATTCCGGAGTTTCCCCTGAAGAGAGAAGTAGAATTCTCTATTAGCTTGGTTCCGGGAGCTGGACCAATCTCAATGGCGCCATACCGAATGTCCACGGTAGAGCTGCAGGAGTTGAAAAAGTAGCTGGAGGAACTATTGGACAAGCGGTTTAATCGACCTAGTGCGTCACCATGGGGAGCTCCAGTGTTGTTCGTGAAGAAGAAAGATGACTCGATGAGGCTATGTATTGATTACTGGCAACTGAATAAGGTCACAATCAAGAACAAGTACCTGTTGCCGAGGATAGATGATCTGATGGATCAACTCAGAGGAGCCAAGGTGTTTTCAAGGATTGATCTGCGCTCAGGCTACCATCAGATACGGGTCTCAGATGAAGATATTCCCAAGACAGCTTTTAGGACTCGCTATGGCCACTATGAGTTCACCGTGTGTTGTTCGGGTTGACTAATGCCCCTGCGATTTTCATGGACTACATGAACCGGATCTTTAGGCCGTAGTTGGACGAGTGCGTGATAGTCTTTATAGATGATATTCTGATATACTCGCAGACTGAGGAGGATCATGCCAAGTATCTCAGGTTGGTTCTAGACGTTTTGAGGGAGAAGCAGTTGTATGCTAAACTCTCTAAATGCGAGTTCTAGACCAAGGAGGTGAAGTTCTTGGGACACGTGGTGACAGAGCAGGGAATCTCGGTGAATCCGAGCAAGGTTGCGACTGTGATAGAATGGAAGTGACCTACCACAGTTACAGATATCAGAAGCTTTTTGGGCTTTGTGGGCTACTACCGAAGGTTCATCAAGGGGTTTTATCAGATGGCGTTACCCCTTACCAAGCTCACCCGTTAGGACATTAAGTTCGAGTGGTCACCAGAATGCGAGGAGAGCTTCTGTAAGCTCAAGGAGAAGTTGACCACCGCTCCTGTACTGATCTTGCCAGACCTACACACACCAAGTGAGGTGTACTGTGATGCCTCAAGGATGGGACTCAAATGCGTGCTTATGCAGAACCGCCAAGTGGTGGCGTACGCGTCCCAACAGTTGAGACCGCATGAGGCGAATTATCCGACCCATGACTTGGAATTAGCAGCTGTGGTATTTGCGCTGAAGATCTGGAGACATTACCTCTATGGCATCCGTTTCGAGGTATTCTCTGACCACAAGAGTCTGCAGTATCTTTTTGATGAGAAAGAGTTGAATATGAGGCAGAGGAGGTGGATGGAGTTTCTGAAACTTTGGTCTGAACTACCATCCCGGAAAGGCGAATGTGGTAGCAGATGCGTTGAGCAGGAAGGGCTGCACATGGCTCAGATGATAGTAGAAGAGTCTAAGCTGCTGGAGGAGTTTCGAGACCTGAATTTGGGAGTTATTCGGCAGGACAGCAGCATTAAGCTAGGACCACTGCAGATTACTAGCAGTTTCAGGTAGAGGATAATCGAAGCTCAGAAGCACTGTCAAGAGGACCTCTGGCTAAAGTTTGTCAAGGCCGTGAAGGAGGGGAAGGGCAAGGAAGCAGTGGTAGGCAGTGATGGCATTATACGCTTCAGCAACCGTGTTTGTGTACCCAACGAGGGTAATCTGCGAAGAGATATTTTGAATAAAGGACACAAGAGCAAGTTCACCATGCACCCAGGTATCACCAAGATGTATCATGATCTGAAGCAGATGTTTTGGTGGCCAGGCTTGAAGCGAGACGTAGAAGAATGGGTGCAAAAGTGTCTGGTGTGTCAGAAGGCGAAGGTTGAACACTGGAAACCTCCAGGATTGTTGACTCCTCTAGAGATACCCGAATGGAAGTGGGATGGCATATCCATGGACTTTGTATCGGGATTGCTGCGTACGACGAGAGGTGTAGACGTCATTTGGGTGGTTGTGGACCGACTCACCAAGTCTGCCCATTTCATTTCAGTGAAGATGACCTATCCACTGGAAAAGTTGGTGCAACAACTGTACATAAGGGAAGTGGTGAGACTACACGGCGTACCTTCGTCCATCATATCCGACAGGGATCCTCGATTTATGTCCCGATTTTGGACAGCTTTCCAAAAGGCATATGGGACTCAGTTGGCATTGAGCACGGCGTATCATCCGCAAATTGATGGACAGCCTGAGAGGACGATTCAGACCCTCGAGGATATTCCGAGGGCATGCACACTTGATTCACCCAGGTATTGGGATGAGCTGTTACTGTTCATAGAGTTCTCCTGCAACAACAGTTACCATGCTAGTATTGGCATGGCCCCTTTCGAAGCACTCTATGGCCGGAATTACCTGTCGCCTCTTTGTTGGAACAATGGCCGTGAGTACAGATACTTGGGACCCGAAGAGACCCAAGATGCTGAGGAGTGCATACAGCGGATCAGACAGTGGATCAGATAGCGGATCCTTACAGCTCAGAGTCGCCAAAAGAGCTACGCCGACGTCCGAAGAAGACCTCTAGAGTTTCAAGAAGGAGACCATGTGTTTTTGAAGGTTACTCCTACTACAGGTATTGGGAGGGCCATGAAGGTCAGGAAACTAAGCCCCCAATTCATTGGACCCTTCCAGATCTTGGAATGTGTCGGACCAGTGGCGTATCGGATAGCTCTCCCATCGAATCTAGTGAATGTTCATGCCGTCTTTCATGTGTCTCAACTGAGGAAATACTATGCTTCTCCTAATCATGTATTGGAGCCAGAGAATATCGTACTCAGAGAAGATCTCGCCTTGCCGTTGATGCCGCAAAAGATCATTGACCAAAAGACCTGGAAGACTCGCAACAAGGAGATCCCGATGGTTTGAGTTATCTGGGAGAACGGGAAGGTCGAGGAGCAGACTTGGGAGCTGGAGGAAGACATAAAAGTAGCCTATCCAAAGCTATTTCCAAGTACGAAATTTTGAGGATGAAATTTTTCTAAGGGGGTGGAATGTAACATCCCGCTCCTTTCTTAGCATAAATTTCCCTAATTAACTGTTAACAAGCAGAAATTAATAGAAATTTATCTGTTTAGTTTCTCAAAACTCTGACGACACTTAAATAGTCCCTCATAACCCTTAGAATATGGTGGAAAAATTAAACCACCGAAAAAACAGAGTTCCGCTCACTTTCGGACGATTTCGCAGACACTAGAACGGAACTGTTCGGCCCCGTTTAGCCAGTAGAACAGAGCAGTGGGCCCCAATCTTGGGAAACCATACTTTATGAGGGAAAAGGTGGTAAAACCCCTAGAGCAACCCCAAATTGTTACTTGGAAGCTTTGGCGATTGCGGAAGTGCTAGCGGAACGGCCCCGATCGGACACCGACGAGAGATAACGGGTCAAAGGTATCTGTGAAAGATACTCCTCAAGAGAAAAATTCGCAAATGCCTTGAAGTGATTATACCTTGAGGTAGAGGGGAATTAGAGGATCGCGACGGTATAAGCGGAATATTTTTCGGACGACCGTGCGCGACACACTGGGACTACGAACGACCGAAACGAACGAAACGGGGCTGCGTTGGCCCCACACTTGTATTGACCACGTGATTGAATCAGATTCCAATGGAAAATATTATAAATTAAGTTACTATTCATTGATTTGACCTTAGGATTATCTAACCTAATTAATTAATTCATAAATTAAATAGAAAATGGCATTTTGGTTATTTTGGCAAAGGGCATAATGGGAAAATGGCCAAATTTTCGTGGCTATATAAGGCCATGACCAGCAGCCCATTTTTCATTCATTTTGTCTCTTGGAAGTGCCGAAACTCTGCCCGTTTGCTTTCCTGACGCGCTGCAGAAACCCTGCCGGAACACTGCAGGAACCAGGAAACGATCTGGGAAGCCTAAACCCCCAAGGAACCTGCCTCTTTACCACCATTTACTGCCCTTTTCAAGCCTCTAATGAAGTGGGTAACCTTAGTTTTACTCACCCCTTAGTGGTGATTGTATGCTTGCTTTGTTTTGATGATTCTATAATATGTTGGAACTGTTATGCTAGGGTTAGGGAGATGATTCTGAAGGGTTTGTGACCTGGACTAGATAGGATTTTATTGGTTGGAATATGTGTGAAAAACCCAAGAAGTGTCCATGAGAAAGGATGACAAGAAACCAAGAAAAACCAAAGAAGTATGATGCTGTTCGCCCAGATATCGCTGAGCGGCCTCGTGAGTCGCTGAGCGATCTCATGAACCGCTGAGCGGCCTTCGTGAACCGCTGAGCGAGGTGTACCGCTGAGCGGCTTAGGCTGAACTGAGAGATAAGGATGGAAAATATTTCTAGAACCCGGCTTCAGACCGTTGAGCGGTCCATATAACCGCTGAGCGGCCTGAGAGCCCTTTGAACATGATTTTGAAAAATGGAGGACCGCTGAGCGGACCCAAAGTCACGCTGAGCGGCCTGTGAGGCAAGAAAACTCATGGAAACTGTCTTGGGCACATAGTCCAACAAGCAAAGATTTAATTGATGTACATGATGGATGTATGTAACAGATAGGATGTATGTGGGACATTGCATGTAGAATGGTTATGTTTAGAAATGTTTATGGTATCATGCATCATGAGAACTAGAGGTTAATCACGTAAAGTTTAAAGAGCATAATTGAACCTTAGGGAACCAGTATGTAGTTATATGATGTAGTTATATGATACTAGGTATCTCTCTTGGCGGACACGTCCCTCGCCAGTCCCCACAAAGGGGTGGATTGGTTAATGATGATGAATGAAAAGAAAGAAAGAAAGAAAAGAAAAGACGAATGAGAAAGGGTGACGTCACGCCTATGAAATGATGATGATGATGTATGAGTCTCCACTTGGATTGTGTCATAGGACCAACCCCTCGCCCTCCCACTAGGTGGACGGTTATCTCTATTGATGATCGAAGATGGAACATTAGTTATCCGCGGTGGTTCGTAACCACTCAGGTTATAGCACTGCCTGGTCGACAACAATCAGAGGACAGAAGCAGGTTGTAGATGTTTGGTTGCATCTACATGAGTGGGAAGACATGGCGCGGCCCTGGTCCATGAGTTAGCTGGTAGCTGACGCAGCCTCGGTCCATTAGTTAGCCGAGAGCATGGAAAGCAGGATGCGCCCCGATCCATTAGTTAGCCGGCACGCATGAGAGAGTCTCAAAGTTCGCATGCATAACGGATGAAATTAAATGAAAATGCAATGATATGATGAACGGTTATGTAATGTATAAGTATATGATAATGTATATGAGCATGTGCATGAAGTAAATAC
Organism: Nissolia schottii; assembly: GCA_003254905.1. Taxonomy (NCBI): domain Eukaryota; kingdom Viridiplantae; phylum Streptophyta; class Magnoliopsida; order Fabales; family Fabaceae; genus Nissolia; species Nissolia schottii. The sequence continues at coordinate 90,180 of QANU01053582.1, forward strand.
CGTCAAGAGAACGCTCGAGACAGCTATGTATGTACGCAAGAAAAGTTAACAAGCACGAGAACTTAGATAAGAAAGACTAGATCCCCAGTCACCTAGTAAAGTAAATAAAGTCGTTCAGGACCTTAGGCCAGATAATAACCAGTAGGATATTAGTATGCATGTTCACTTAGAAACACTTGAGCGGCCTGGTTCATAAGTGAGAAAAGAGATCCCCTACACTAAGGTTAACCACTGAGGACGACTGTTCTCACCCCCACTCGCTTATGATTCCAGGAGCAGTCGAAGACTATGAGGGCTACGAGGAGCCATATGAGGAGTTACCTGCGGAGCCGTGACGGCCGAGGGCAGATTAGCAGAAGACCAGTCTTTTTGGATATGTATTTTGTATTTTGATATGTTGCGTGATGTATTTGGTTTGTATATGTAACCTATTATGATACTCTGTTGGTTGTAATTTGTGACGGACCAGATACATGTTTATGTAATTATTTATGCCAGTCATGACTATTACTCTTAAGCTTAAGCTCTATCGTTTGTATTATATGCTTTGATTCACGCGCGGCTCATACTTTGCAAATAAGGTAACAAGCGGAAAAGTTTTTAAAATGGTCCATATTTTCCTTAATCTTGTATTTTTGAAAGATAATAAAGGACTACAAGTAATCCCACCAAATGATTAACAACCTAATGAGCATTGCGTGCTACTCGAGGGTACGCCGTTAGCTAGGGTGTTACACAGGGGGCGCTGAGCGGTTCCTGTGAGCGCTGAGCGGTGCCAGTGGGCGCTGAGCGGTACTCATGGGCGCTGAGCGGCCTGAACCGTGGTTGCTTCATGGGATTCGATTTATGAAAGTTTAGATAGGAAAAGTTAGGAAATATGTCTTATGCGGCCTCGTTCCAACACTCCCATGCCCAAATGATTTATATTTAGATTATGCCATGATTATGTGATTATATGTTTATGAGTTTGAGCAAGCATGCATCATGAGGATAGATCACTAGTGGTCATTGTCTAATGAATGAGTAACGAATGAAAGATGATAATGGAATGTAGGAACATGAGCATGATGAGAAAGATAAATGTGCATATGAAAGAAAAGAATGTTGATAAGCATGACATGTTACGAATGAAAGGTTATGAAAGAATGATGATGTAAAGAATGAATGATGATATGGTCCACTTCTGGCTTAGCCCCTCGCCACCCGGTAAGGGGGTGGAGTCATGTGTCCTCGAGGAACAGGCAGAAAAGGCAGGTCGTACACCGCCATGCAGGTCGACGGGCCCGCGGGGTACGTGGGAGTGTGACACAAGCCAAGGAATGATGTTAAGTTTCATGTGTTGGTGCACAATAGTAGGCTCGAAGGAATGCAGGCATTGTTGCATGTCACCATGCTCGAAGGGAACGCATGGGGCTCGATCACGTCACCATGCTCAAAGGGAACGCATAGGGCACGATCACCTTGCATACATGTATATGTGGTTACGCTATGGTTATGTTACGACGGTCAAGACTAGAAAGCGCGAGAACCTAGATAAAGAAGACTAGTTCCCCAATCACCTAGATAAATTAGATAAAGCTGTTCAGGATTTTAGGCCAAGATAATAATCAGTAGGATTTTAGTATGCATGATCACATAGAAACCCCTGAACGGCCTGGAGGATAACCGAGAAAATGCTAAGGAACCCCACTGAGGACCAAGAGTTCTCACCCCCACTCAGTTATGGATCCAGGTTGGCCTAGCGAGGAGATCGACCCAAGGTACGCGTGGTAAGCGACAGAGAGCTGCAGTAGTTTGGAGCAGGAGCAAAGTGAAGATGATCGTGATATGGCAATAGTTGTTTTGTATTATGTTTTATGGCCTCTTATACATTTTGTGTAAATATTTATTATTATGGTAATGTGTAATATGTGGGACCTTGTATGTAATTAAATATATATATATATATATGCACATATACTCTTGAAATTCTACTCTGGTTACAATTTCAATTAGGCCTGACGTTAACGATTATTGTTATATGTTCTCTTAATCACGCACAGCTCCTATTTTATAAAATGATAATGTACACGAACAATTTTAAAAATGGTCCATATTTTCCGTACAAGATATTTGCAAAGGTAAAGGTAAGGGCTAAAGGTAACTCGACACAACTAATAACAACCCTGTGAGCATTGCTTACTACCACGGAAGTGGGCAGTTAGCAGGGGTATTACAAAAATTATGATAAAAATATATTCTAAGTGTGGTTAGGTGCTGCATGGGCATTGAAAAATTTTATAATTATACAATAAGTGATGTAATTAAGTTCTAATGCTGTTTGGTTGTGAGTATGTGCATTAGAAATTTTTCTAGTTAAGAAAAATGTGTTAGAACTATGTTAAAGTGATGTTGGGTTGTTTGTGTGTCTATTATAATTTCTCTAGTTAAGTAAGATACGCTAAAAATATGTTATAATGCTATTTGGAGCTGCTGTAGGTGTTCTTTAAGTATCTAGCGAAATTGCAACATGTTAGAAAACTGTAGGATAATTGTATGTGCTATATCAATGACTTAATTAATTTGGAGCGTGGGATTCTAATATGCTAAAATGTTGTTTAGGTTAGTTGCTGCTAATTGATTTCCTAGCTAATTTAGCGTACGAAATTATGATATGAAAATAAGGCTGATTGAATACCTGTCAGGTGCTAATACGGTTTTCTAAATTAATATGGTGTATGGAGTCATTATATATTGAAAGACTATGTGAGTGAAATGCATGTGCTATTTTGGTAATCTAAGTAAATTGCCGTGAAAATCAGAGACGATGTTAATTAAAATGTTAAAGAAGATGTTATTCAAAATGTTGGAGAAAATATTATTCAATGTGTTAGAGAAGATGTTATTCAAAATATTAGAGAAAATGTTATTCAAAATGATAGAGAAGATGTTATTCAAAATGTAAGGAAAAGGAAGTGAAACACCCTAGCTAACTGTTTACCCGTACGTAGTAAACAATGCTCACTAGGTTGTTTTCTGCTTTGGTTGGGTTACTTTTAGCCCCTACTTTTAGTTTGAAAAATATTTCTTACTTGAAAATATGGACCATTTTGAAAATTATTCTGTTACTGTATCAGTTTGCAAATTAGGAGCCGTGTGTGATCAAGGAAACATACAAATACAAACGCTAACATATGTGGCAGTTAAGATGGTGATAAGTTGGAGGAGTATAAATATACATATAAACACAATCAAGGTCCAACATATAATTACACATTGCTTATTAATAATTAATTACACAAACAATTAACAAGAGTCATAAATCGTAGTACAAAATATCTATCCACCTATTGCAGACATCTTCACTTGGCTCCGGCCGGTAATCACCCTATTGCGGTCGTTCGTCGATCCCTTCACTCTGTACACCTGGACCCATAAGGAGTGGGGGTGAGAACGTTTCATCCTCAGTGGGAGTCTCTTCAAGTTATCTATCGTTCATCACTCCGTTATCTTCCAGGCCACTCAGGAGATCTCTAGGTGTCATGCATACTAATACCCCTACTAATTATTATCTTTGTCTAGATCCTGAATGGCTTTATCTACTTTACTAGGTGACTGGGGGATCTAGTCTTTTTTATCTAGGTTCTCATGCTCATTAACTTTACGTTACTGGTAAAGACATAATAGTCATCTTGGGACGTTCCCTTGACGATACATAATGCATGAACAGTTATACATAATGCTTAAGCAATTATACATACATACTCATCATCATATCATCAATCACCAATTCATACATTTATTGACATGGTGCATGAGGGAATCTGGGAATCTCTTACGCGCTCTGTGGCTGCGTCCTACTTAGTCCTTTGCACCTTTGTAGCCGTGGCCTTAGACTACAACCTCTTTTTGCCACTATTGTATCGACCCGACGGCGCTCTTTACCGGTATGGTAGCTAACCACGTAAGGCTCATAGGAGGTAATCATCGAATACAATAAGAGTAACCACCCCCTCTGGAATGGCGAAGGATCAAACCTGTGACATCCCACTATTTCCTTTAGAGGAATTTCAAGTAATTAATAATTACAAGCCAGTTAGTGAGACTAAAGAGTTAAGTTAATTTAATTAATACATATAGAAGACACTAAATATAATAAAATATAATAAAGACAACACTATACTTAAAAACATTAACGTACCTAATGTCAATCTGTTTCTGAAATTGTTGTAAGACAAATGTTAAAATGTTTACAAAATGATAAATCACGACCACAAAATACTAAGAATTATTATGGAGATCTAATTAATGTTAGAAGGGGTAAAATGTATTATTGAATATTTATTTTAATAATAAAGTAGTAAAACGTGTTATTTTAAGTCATGAAAACAATATTGCGAATTGATGTAATAATGTATATACAAATAAATAGTGTGTTATATTGATGCTGAAGAATATATGATTAAAGATATAATCTGTGTAAAATATAGATTTCATGTGTGGTGAGTAATGGCATAAGAAATTAAATACTATTCGTGTAGGATATACATAGATTATATATACATGGATATAATTATAAACTATCAATAAAANTTTTTCTTTTTAAGGCTCAAGGATTATGTAACAACCAAGAAATTTCTCATGTTAGGCTCAAAGTGGGGTACCAATGGGTGTTCCTATTCAAGGTAGTCTTTATTTGGCCAAGTGGGTTTAATTCTAATGAACGAAATGCCTTGATCATTTCATATTCTTTCCATACAATTATCAAATTCAGAGACTCAAACAAATTCAATTGTGCAAAAACAATGGTGATTCTCTCTATCTCACTTAGTATATGGGCTCACTCCCTCACTTAGGTCAGGTCTAATTTCCTTGATCTCAAAACACTTTAAAGGTTATGCTTATCCGAACAAGTAAATAAATGCTTATTGACATGTTCATGGTATCTATGCATGTATCTCACAAGATCTATTATGGATACTGAAACAATTCAATTCTTGTTTTGTTTTGTTTTTTTTTTCATGCATCAATCTCAAATAAGATAAACTAGTACTCAGTATTGTTTACAGACAAACAAGTCTTATGAACATATTAAATTAAAGAAAATTAATTGAGGTGCTAGTAAATTAGAAATGCTCCCTGGTTATGGTGAATGATTTTCCTTGATGTAGCCCCCTTGTAGCTTGGGCTACTTTTATTTTGAGGATATAGAGGCTCATCTTCTTTGAAGAATCGTGCTCTTCTTCCTCTCTGTTTGACCAGCAATGATTTTCTCTCTTTATACAATTCTTTGGAAAGGTTTTCTTGTTGCTTCGTGGCCTGCAAAATAATTAGAAATTCCTCTTCCAAGGACTAACATAGCAAGCATCCGAGAAATCATTGATCGAATTCAAAAGATAATGTTTTCATCTTGAATTTCTTGCAGTCAGAATTTCCTGCATCTGCGGTCAGAATTCTCTGCTTGTGTGGTCAGAAATTTCCGCACGTTTTCGAATTCAAATTCAAACATGTTCTTTTCAATTTCCTAGTTTTGATCATCATAAGGTGCTTGAAAAGATTTTCTTTCGTAAATTTTTTATTTCTTAAATCAGCTAGGAATCTCACGTTCAGATCATGTTGCACCTTTTTCAGACAATTGATTGAAGGTTTGAAATCAGTCATTGGGTTTAAAATCTAAGTGCTTCAAGTTATCATTTATTGAAAAATATTAGCACTTTAGAATTTTGACCCAATCACATGATTTAGACGAACCTTATAATTCATTTAGAACAGAATGCTCAATTCGGTATGGGTCGGAGTTATACCTGGTATAAACTAAGAACAGAACATGCTAGCCAAAAACGTTAGAAACAAGATAATAAAAACAACTAAGAAACTATTTATAATATTCACAATTGCTTAATTAAACAAAACTCAAGCTATGCATTTATGACGCAACTCCCCGGCAACGGCGCCATTTTTGTTGAAAGCTTTTTATACTCTCGTCGTTTAATAATATACCTTCTTTACAGCTTTCAGATCCTCAAGGGATTCAATTGCAATATAGTCGGGTATAGTCGTATCCACAGGGAGTTGTAAAAATACCATTATTGAGTTTAGTTAATTAAGCAATAAAGTGAAGGATTGATGATTTGATATTTAAATAAATAAATAAACAACATAAAAAGAAATAGGCAACAAATCAGAGGTAGATCCGGAAGCTTGTTGGGAATTGAATCCTATTATAGTTTCATGCATTCATAACTTAATACAACAGAGTTATCATTTCATTGATTGCCCGCCACCAGTTCTTGACTTGTTCATTGCTTTTGCGCATGAAAAGATCGTCAGGCTTTCTTTGTTAAGCTGTTACTTTTGCACACAAACTTAACAAAGTACACCAGCGTTATTTCAGATGTTAAAATGACCAATCCTCATTCCAGTTATGGCAACGAAGAATTAGATGAATTGATTTAGATCCGACTCCAATGATTGTAACTTTCGCTCACAACCTTTAAGCCTAGAATCTAGCTTAGCATAGTAATATTGATCTTAGCTTGGTTACAACTTAATTAGTATAACTTTCGTTCATACAAGTAGGTCTCAAATCAAGAATCAAAACACTAAACAAAATCTAGCATTAAGTATAAAATCATTCAAGCAAATCATAGAAATTGATAGATTCATATGCAAAAGTACATGGATACAATCATACTACAATATTCATCAAAATCCCAACAATAAGAGGATTAGAAATCCATCTTACAAGAGAATCTCAAAGGCAAGGTATTGGACACTTACCATGACACGTTCTCACGCTGTCATGACAACGACCTCCGTGCTTCCTTGATCTTTTGGCTCCTTCACCAGCCACCTCTTTGTTGCTAAACGAACCTAAGATTTGAAGTACAAATGAAATGTGAAAAGAATAAAGTATGGATGGGAGAAGATGTCCTTTTAAAGAGTTTCCCAGCCTCTATTTATAGGCCAAAATCGTCCAGGTTCGCTCAGCGGTGGTAGGTGATGACAGCTGGCGACTGTCTTCAAAGGCGGCCAGTTTTTGGTAAAGCCGCTCAGCGGGTTGGTGGGACCGCTCAGCCGCCTTAACTTTAAATTGACCCCAACTACAAAGTTGTAGATCTATCTCTTAGCTTTAAGTAGCAATTTGAACCACCTCAATCCGATATCTATAGCTCAAGTTATCGCGATTTTACTAACTGTTGCGCGGAGCGGGCTTCCATACTTTTCTTGCTTTTCCATCTCTTTTGCTCTATGCTTTTTACCAGGACTGCTTAGCGGCCCGATCCATTCGCTGAGCGATTTAAGTACACCTGCTGAGCGATAATGGTACTTCCGCTAAGCGATTTGGTCTTCTCCGGCAGCTGCTAGGCTGGCATAATTAATGCGGCGGCTGAAAAGCTGGTGGCAGCGTCGACTTTTGTAGGGCGATGCTGCCTTTGCAGTGCGACGTCAGGTGTTGCAGGGCGGCGCCGCTTTTTGCAGGGCGGTGCCAGCCTGTTGGCGGCTATAAATGGCTCTGGTGGGTACTACCGCTGAGCGGTCCAGGGTACCTCGCTCAACGATACTTGTCGTATCCGCGCTGATCGGCCTTAGGATACCGCTGAGCGGCCTTCTCACCTGATTATGATTTTTCCTTCTTTTGCATCTTTTGCCTGTGCTCCATTCTTCTAAGATTATTCTTTAATTAATATTCTTGCATCCATCTTTAGATATATTATAAATCCTACAAAAGTGGGGATTTTAGTTAGATAATTTTTTAAAACATAAGCAAACAAGTGCCATTTCAATAGGTGAAAATTGTGTAAAATTGGCACTTATCAATATCCTAGCTCTCATTCTATTTTAGTCACCTTTGACCACTTCTGGCCCACACACGGGTCTCTGAAAAATATCCCAAATATATATCCATGACATACAAATTTTTCTGCTCGGGATGGCGCTCCGAAACAAGGTATCCTGGTACTTGCTTCTGTCAGCCAATCCTTCGCAGATCTCTTCGGTCCTCAACCGGGTTTCCGTTTTTTCTGAAACTGAGCACGAACCTCGCGGGGCCTAGTGAGAGCACAACTTCCTAGCTTTCTTCCCGGTTTAAGGGGAACGGGTCCCATAAATAATTTTTCCTGTCCTATGATTGGGTTACCATAAAAATTTAGCTGAGCCAGAGTTATAAATCCCACAAATTGTCCTAAGGGAGAGCCGGGATGTTACATTTCACCCCCTTAGAAAAATTTCACCCTCGAAATTCAAGTATGGTTGAAATCCGTACCTTCAAAATAACTCTGGGTAAGTTTTGTGCATATCTTCCTCTAGTTCCCACGTCTGCTCTTCGAATTCCCCATTTGCCCACACGACTCGCACCATGAGGGTTTCCCTATGCCGTGTCTGTCGAGTTTTACGGTCGACGATCCGTTCAGGGGTGAGGGGTAAGGCTAGATCTTCCCTTACCTGCACCTGTTCCGGTTCCAACATATGGTCTGGGGATGCATAGTACTTTCGCAGCTGGACAACATGAAAAACGCCGTGGATGTTGGCCAAGTTCGGCGGGAAAGCTATTCTATAGGCCACGGGCCCTACTCACTGCAAAATCTGAAACGGACCCATAAATCGTGGACTCAACTTTCTGACTTTCAAGGATCTCCCAATCCCGGGTGCTGGCGTGACCTCAGGAAGACGTGATTTCCTTCTCGGAACTCCAAGGGCCTTCTGCGATTGTCCGCGTAACTTTTCTATCGGCTGATAAGTGCCAAATTGTGGTAAATAAATAGACGATAATTGGCACTTATCTGTTCTTAATCTATACGAAACTATTAAAATATTTCCAATTGATACAAGTTTTATATAATATATTAGGAGGGAATTGAATGCTTGATTTGTTGTAACTANATACAAGTTTTATATAATATATTAGGAGGGAATTGAATGCTTGATTTGTTGTAACTATTGCAGTTAAGTTAAGAGAAGAATGCAAGAAAGGAGAAGCCATGCAATTGTTACAATGAACAACACAAGAAGACAAAGTTCAGAAAAGGAGAAACTGCTCAGCGAGGCCATCATATCGCTCAGCGGTCAGTACTCTTATCGCTCAGCGATTCAACCTAAACCGCTGAGCAATTGTACCTGTCAAAGCCACTTGCAGCCACCGCATTTATGAGGCCAGCTAAGAGCCAGCCGCCACCAGTTGGCGAGCCGCCAGGAATCTTTCAGAAGATAAGCCACTTGCAAGTCCCCCAGAGAAATGCTCAGCGAATCATCATTACACCGTTGAGCGGTAGTACCTGTGCGCTGAGCGAAAGTGCCAATCCGAGGCCTATAAATAGGGGGCTCCCCTGCAGCTTTGAGGGCATCAATTCCATACCATTTTCCATCTCTTCACTACCATTACTTTTCATATTTACTTAAGTTAGGTTTAGGAAGAAAGTTAGGGTTTAGAAGAATTCCTTTAAGGAAGTGCTGCCGAAATTGCCAACGGTTGTAGATCGTGGTGGACGTGTGGAAGCAATTCACCATTCTTCTTCAACCTACATTTGTTCTAAATCCTAGTAAGCTTGTAACCTACCTATAACTATGGATAGCTAACTTCCTTTGTTGTTGGGAGTTGATGTGCTTTATTTCTGAAATGTATCCATCTTAACTTATGCTTATGATTCTATGATGTCTTATGATTTTAATGATTGATCTCATGCTTAATGCTAGCTTTTGTTTAGTATTTTGATTCTTGATTTGAGACTTGCTTGTATGGACGGAAGTTATACTAGTTAAGTTATAAACAACTTAAGAACAAAAGTACTATGCTAAGCTTGATTCTATGCTTAAAGATTGCGAACGAAAGT